>CM060846.1:221168011-221555511 GCA_030762175.1 Metallyticus violacea | reverse complement strand
TTAAATTAATTCTAATGTATGTACACAATCTAATATTTGGGTAGATTTTAGGTTTTGATAACTGTGCACTAGTGGAATAAAAGACAATTATGATATTAAATTTTGAGATTTGGAACAGATATTTCATAGCCTTCAGGACAAAACATTGGCATATCATGAAATAATGTCATATTGTCACGGGTAGTTTAGAGCAGACATAGGTTAGTGTGCTCAGGGTAGCGCAAAGGGCAGACTTTTCTAATATTTATGATTCTAAAATTTATAAAATTGATCAAATTTTTTATTAACTAGGAAACACTATAAGTTAAGTACTTAGCGTTTTTTCTCCATTCTAGAACAAACGCGGTTCCTCTACTTACCTTCGGAGATGCTGCCAGCGCCAAAATATACTAAGCTAAGCACGGATCGTTCCCTTGTCGGACCAGCTGTGCTAGCTCTCTCTCTTGACTGGGACTATAACTCCCATATATTTGCCTTATTGATTGTATCTAAACAAGTCTTTTCTTCTACAGGAAAAGCCTGGCATTAGTTCTATCACTTTACCAACAGATTACATTTCAAAGTATTACTGATGTCATCACATAACCTAGACTCGCTTTTGTTTCCAAATGCACCTCTTAGAAATATTTTATTACCCTTTGCTGCTTAATATACTTAATTTCCTAAAATGACGTTCTTGTGCTGCATTCTTTATGTGTTAATCCGGAAATAGCAGTTGGCTTTAACACTATTGAAGTTGTTTGTCCTACTTGAGCAATTTCAGATTTACTGTAAAAAGTATGCCCAGTAAAAAGAAATGCTTTACTTGTAGAAATTTTCGATTTTCCCAATGTGGCACGTTGTGTCTGATGATCTGCTTTCGATGAGAAACTTCCTATTAGTATTTAATTTTTACGCCACAACTGTTCATAATCAGAGAGAGACACTGTGCTCAACCTGTAAATTCGTAAAGAGCTAACACACACCCTCGCGAGCTCTGGTTTCAATTTGTCACCCCCCCCCCAAAAAAAACAACTTTCGGCTTTTATTTTGCCGTGGAAACCAGGCAGATCGAATAGTTCGATAAGTTAGTTCTGAATACTCGTTCATTTTTATAGTCATACTGGAAATGGCGTTGTAAACTGTTTTTGAAAGCCAGTGATATTCCAATATTGTAATAGTCTTTACATGAAGTCCAAGGAAGGTCTTATCCATAATATTATCATAGAAAGCTATTTCATTCTCTAATCTTTCTTCGCATTTGTACCATTTGTCATGTTTAGTGTTAAAGTCTTTATATTAGTAAACTAGTGTTCCAATCTGAAGCGTTGAACAATAATTTTAACTGTTTTAAGAAAATGTCTATAAAAATGAACTGATGTAAGCTGTTCCCAAAGTGCTGTAACATTTCCTGCACCACAAAGATCAATTTGAAAGAAGCATGCAGAACTTTAGGAAACAACCTTTAGTTTTACATATACGAATTTCAGAGTCCCCAACTTTCCGAAAATTGCCGAATCCTGAGGAATTTCGCACCATTGTATAAGAAGCTTTACTAATGCAAGTAAACATATTAAATAAATGCTTAAAACTGCGTATTCAGTCGGATTCGATATGCTACTGTAATTAGTGGGGGAGGAATTTGTGGATTCAATTGATAATTGACGAATTGATGTCGGTTTCCTCTTCTCCTGCTGCCCATCGAATATCGCCGTGCGACGGTGGATTGCTGGAATTTTATGACCCTCTCAGGCCTATGGGAGAGGACTAGAAATTATGCACAATACGAACACGAATTGTAGAGCTTACAATAACACCAATTATTTATATTTAAGTAAGTTTATCTTTCAAGGGCCTCTTTAAGTTCTGAGAAAATTTATGAGTGTTGACAACTAGCCCGATGGATTGTAGTCTATCACTGCCTGGTAATTGTACTAAGTCCTTTCACCGTACCCACGGTTCTTCTCTTTGTTCACTATTTTCGATATGGCTTCCTGTGGCAGTCTACGTCTTTCTTCTCCAAAAACTCCCCGATTGACTGCCTTTTTACCCTTTACAGCTTCTGTTTTTCTCCTGGGTTTCTTTATGTAATGTTGGTTACAATTTATGACACCCACAAGGTTCTGTTACATCAATAGGTTTTTATTGCCTGGCTTGTCCTGGATTTTAACAAGAACTAGCCCTTCTGTCCATTCATACAATGCCTAGGGATCTGACCCACTCTTTTTCCAAATTCTAAGAGACGAACCTTCTTATACAAAGCTTCTTACAAACACAAAAGAATACAGGACCATCTGGTTCTTTTGTCGCGTTCCCAAACACACTTCCTGGTTTATGTCTAAAAACTTTGTAAACAAGTTGTTCTAACACTCGGGAAATATGCAAAAACGACTTAACTATTAATATACTCACATATAAACTGTAAAAATTGATTATTATAAGATTTATAATACATATAATTAATTATGCTAATATCAATCATATAAACAGAGTTTGAAGTCATTTCATACTGTCTCACATATTAATGTATGTATTGATTATATGTTGTAATATTGTTTACATGTTTATTATTTACATATTTATATTTTATGTAATGCACAATTATATAATATTATCCCAATTAAAAATATCAAACATTTATAGATCTATGCTTTAATTTAACTGAAGAGATTTCTTTCATGTGAAGTGGACAAAATTGGCGAAAATTTATGTTCGTATTTTGGAATGTAGGCTCGCTAAACTATCCCTAACAATGAGCACACAAACTACGTCAAAGACATGCTCTCAGGTCAACTGAAGTCTGTTGCCAGGATGAAGCATATCATGGGCGAGCAACAAATCAATAACTTTACATTTACTTATACTAAGCCATCGCTTTTTGGGGGTATTGCCCGTTTCATTTGAATTGACTGTCCAGACTTCGAGTTTTGTGCATATCCAGAGCTATGTCGAAAAATTTGCAACAAAATAGTTTTGTCAAATATTTTCGATCATTAATGTTAAGAACCAAATTTTATTAAACAATTCCCCTAAATAAGAACGTAACTTCAAATTTTTCGAAAATGAGCTTTAGACGAAAAAACGGCGTATCATCAAGGTGCCATATAATGCTGCCATCTGCAAGTCAAGTTGCTAACTAGTGCTGAGTAAGTGCTTTTGAAAGGAGCGGTCCACGGAATAAAGGGGTAGAATCAGTCAAGATAGCAGTCAATGTTGCTATTCTATATGTCCCAGTAATTAAAAACCAGGTTATAAACCTAAAATCAACATTGACAAATGATAGGAAATAAGACTTAGCAAGAAAAGGTGAATATAAAGAAGAAAGACAACTATCAAAGAAGGAAATGGAATTAAGATGTAACATCAATTTATGCATAATATTATTTTACATTCACATTTTCGTACTAAACTATTAACTTATTTTTGTTATATTAAACACTCTTATAAATACGGCATTGTTTTCTTTTGTGTATATATGAAATGTGTCAAAAAGAGTGCAAATGCTGTGCACAGAAAGAGATTCCATCCCTACTGCTTTACTTGGAGAAAATGCTAAAATTTATATTTCATTTCAATGGGTTGATGGTTGAACTTAGAGTGGCTGCAAGAACAATCAATCCATTCCATACTACTTACATCAGAAGATTTAAAAATCTTTAACATATTGGACAAAAGTATCACTAATCCAAAATTTCAAAATAAATTATATTTTCTGTTCATGCCAAACAATCATATGGGTTGCGTGTTCACTTGTCAAGAAGTAATGCAGAAACAATATCATACTTGCTACCATTCCGCCAGCTTTGCTTGAACCTTTGTTCGATTTGTTAGTTTGAAATTGAAAGTGTAAGATGAATGGTTTAATTTTGTATGCAGTATTTTGATCACTTTTTATATACATTACAAAAATGGTTCTAAAGATAGACATACTATTAATGTATTTTATCTGTCTTAATTTTTGGCAAGATGAAAGTTCTAATATCTAAATGCTACTAATTTTTGCCCATTTTTTCATTTAATACTTGCATTCAGTTATTCAAAGTGCTAACTTTAGGGTATTTGTCACAAATGAGGACTGAGGAAAACCTAGAAAAGCTTCAGTCAGGTAGGACGGATGTAGCAGAATCGTAGACATCCCGTTCACAAGTCCGTGCCTTAGTGACCTCGGCCACCTGTGTCGGTTTTTTCAATCACTGGTAGAGCGTCCTAACTTTTCTGATTACACTTTACCTAGTCGCTATCAAGCAGAGATTCGTCATGTTTGTTCATGGGAGAGTAGGTGACCAAAATCTCTGGTTGATATTAGCGATCATTTTCATCAATATATGTGTGTGTTGCGAGCGGCAAAAATAGACGATCTTTGATTATTACAACGTAAATAGTGTGCAATTTGAAGAACTCACTGTGGTAAAAATACTTTAATTTGTAATGTAACATCTACTTGTTTACCTTCGGCATCTACTGTTCTAACAGAAATAAGTTTATTTATAATACATAGCAGAAAACAGAAAATGTAATTATCAATAAATATTAAATCCTAAAAGTGAAATAATCTCAAGGTAAGATATTCAGTAAATCATATCATATAGAAAAGCTAAGCAAGCCAAACTAGTAGATCTGCAACTGTAGCCGGAGCTTTACTGCAGTTGTAATTACTTTAGAGAGAACTTTAGAAAAGATGAAGTTCCTTATTTAAAATATAAAACGTAATAACCGGAATCTTGGTATTAGCCCAAATAGCTGAACTACTACGACAGTTCTTTTGTGTATATTTGCTCATCGAGTGAGACTGGTACCACGAGCACCCCGTTTTCAAATGCTACTATCAATACACACAGTGTAACAAAACGTGGGCAAACTCTGCGGAATTGACAGAGGAACTAAGACAAACAAAAAAACTAGTATAGTTGTTTTTTTCAGTTTCGCTTACTTTTTGAGTTACCTTCATTTGTTGTGGTGTTCAGGTAAATATGCCAAATGTCATTTTCTTCTGTATTCAAGTTGCTACTGGTTTGTTTTGTGTTCAAAGCCACTTGATGACAGTTGCCATAGGAGAATAAACAAATAAACCATTACATTCACAAGGCATACGTTAAAATTCATTACAACCCGCAATCGAAAATAATTACTCTATTCAGAAAATGATAGATAGGTATGAACGTGCTTATTACGCAGTAAGGCGTTTGTATGCTTAAAATTAAAAACAGAAATAAACTAAAGTGCACTTGCATCTGGGGACTGTTCATGCGGATGGAGCACCATGTGATTTTGCTCTTGCTGCTAGGGATTTTAAACCAGCGATTCCCGAACAAATGAATAGGTTTGGAGGATCCTGACCATTATCTATTATATATTTACACATAAGACCATTGTTTATTCAAGACCTACTCATATGGAAAAACTACGTTAGCGACATTAAAACACTTGCATTATGGAGTGAGTAAGTTAGCTATGATATGGCGCTTAGAAATCTGAGTTAGAGTTCATGATGACCATTTGAGTAATTTCTATCACGCTTACAAGTTCTGTAAGAAAAAAATTTTTGCAAGTTGTCAATTAAACTCTTATCATTAAAGACAATTCAACAACTTATTAGAGAAGAAATTTACATTTGACTTGTTTATTAGCTGACGAAAATGACTTTACACGAAATTCACCGTAAGTTTATAGGATTTTTTGCTTGTTATTAGATTTCATTATCAATTCCTCAGATTTTTCTCACATGTTTTGTTACCCCTATATTTCTTAAGCTCAAACGAAAATGCAGAATCAAAATATGACACAGTGCACAAAGCCCGAGTAAGCTATGTAGACGAAAGAAGAAAAATATAAATGCTCTCATTTCACACAACACAACTCTGAAATTGCTTTAGCAGGATTAACTTCAAGGAAAAGTGCGTGTTTCTGTCTTTTGATAAAACGTTTTATTTGAAGAGCTTTATAATAGAACAATAAAAATACTTCACATTGTTAACATGATAGTAATGGTCATTAAAGTGCGGTCTCGTTAATGGGAGGTCAGAGGTTCGACTCCCACCTGGATCGTCATTCCTGACTGAGTTATTTTCCCAGGTTTTTCTCAGTCCTCATAAATGGAAAAATTAGGGAGATACCCTAAACATACGCATGGAACACTTCCTTAATTAAAAAAAAAATCCCAGTTCATCATTTTATTTCATGCATCATCAGTATTTATCGCCTGTGATGCCTCAGTAGTTAAAACTGGTGTTGAACACTAGTAAAAATGACAGTAAAACAAAGACAAAGTAATGCACTATTGTCTAAATTGAAAATCCTAATAGTTAATGTGAACACCAATAAAACTTATTTCAGAACCCTATAAATAAATAATTAGTATTTTTTTGTTTTTTTCATTTGTCCAGCAATCTGAACTAAAAACTCTGTTAACATAAACTGTTATGTTTATATTTACTTAGGGAATATTTTTTGTGGTTATACTTATGGAATAGAAGGTAGAGATGAATTTTAACGCAGTTACTGCTTGTTTTTATCTTATTTAACGTTACAGTTTTCTGTGATATGTCCTTTTTATTTCAGGACGAGAGCGAGTCTCAATCCAAGAGGTGGCCGGCGAGTGCACCTCGGCCTCCCTCCAGTCCCCTCCATCCAACTTCTAGAGAGGTAAGCAGGATATTCCGTAAATAAATCTTTGCATTTTGGGAAGCGTTTGATTACTGTCAGGCCCAGGTAGTAGCGCTAACTGGTGGTTGAGTAGGTGGGAAAAGGGCCTGCCTGATCATCTGCAGTTTACAGGAAACGAGACTACTGTTCTAAGTTTTGTTTTGAAACAAAATATAAATAAAATGTGAAAAAGGTTCTCATTCTAATTAGCAATACTCATAATTCCAGAAAGTATGACTTAACAGAAGAGGCAACAAGGAGTTCATTTAAAAACTACAGTGTTGCCTTATTTTATTATAAGATATATTATTTTAAACTTATGTTTAACTTTTAAAAATTTGCATTTGAACTATATGAGTTATTTTGATAAAATTTACAGAAACAAGGAGACAAGGTTCTCTGTATTCTACTGTTGCACCGTTTTATCACTTTTTTTAATAAAATAGTTAACATTCCATTTAATTATGCCTTATCGGAAACAAGAACTAAAATAAGTATAGAAAATGTTATTTACTCTTATTAAATATCAGAATGCTGTTTCAGATTTCTCATAATTGTCTTGAGCCTGTTAATGGTAAAACTTACGAATTAAGTTACGATTTTTAACTAAGCAATTTCATATGGTGTTTAAATGATGTTGGAGAAGGGTTGACGTAAAATTGCAAAAGTACAGATCCTCTCCAGATGGTGTAAAACCTTAAATTGAACTAAGTTGCAGTTAATGGGTGTGCTAATTAGAATATATATATGGTTGTGGATTTAAGTAAATAATAATCCGGGTTTTAATTACAATAGTTTTATAACTTAGGAACGGTAACATACTACCGTATTACGGTTAAAACCTACAACAGTTCAACAACTGTTCAACAGTTCAACAGTTCAACAACTGTCATTTTGCTTCTAGGGAGGGGAAAAGCACATGCCTATGACGTTTAGTGCATGGCGTAGGGGAGCCACTACAACATACATTGACATAATAAAATAGTTCAGATATACTTCTGGTGAGTAACCATGATTAGCCATACAGATGTTCAAAATTAACAAATACGAACTAATGTGCAGCAGTTTTTATTACAAGGGTGTTGTTTAAATAAGTCAAATATGTGGAGAGAACATTTTTGGAAGGATTTAATTTGTTTTCATTAATAATTGCAATCTCAGGGTAATTTTCTTCTTCTCCCTCTCCGATGATAGTTCCGCTGACTTTTTTGTCACGGCTGTTGAGACTCTGCTGCTGGATACTCATAGGGTCTTGTGACCATGGGGGAAGGGGATTAATAAGATTTCTCGTTATAGGAGATGAAACACAATTTATAATAGTTCATAGTCTATTTCATCTAAACTATGTTACCGCCACGGGTGGCCGAGGTCGTTAAGGCATAGACTCGTGAGCGAGAGATCTGGGGTTCGAATCCCGCCAGGACCGTCCTCCCTGACTGAGGTTTTTTACAGGTTTTCCTCAGTCCTCATAAATGGCAAATGCCGGGGAGGTACCCTAAACTTAGGCCTGGAACGTTTCCTTCCTTAAAAAAAATCCTTTCCCAATATATCATTTCATTTCATGTATCACCGGTGTGTCCACCGCCTGCGGTGCCTCAGTAGGTATATATAGTATAGGTATATATAGGTTTTAACCGTAATACGGTAGTATGTTACCGTTACCGTTCCTAAGTTATAAAACTATTGTAATTAAAACCCGGATTATTATTTACTTAAATCCACAACCATTCATCTTCTGCATCATTGCCAGAAATAATCACCATCAGATTCTTTTAAAACTTTTTAAATTTCATGTCACGTAAATTGCAGTAACATTGCTGCTGAGTTTCATATTGCACTATCCCAGCAATATAGCGAGGAACTGACCGTAATCGTATGATATTTCATTATCTTTGCGAGGAGACCTTTCAGCTCAGGGCTTCTTTTATCTTCCCAGAGTATTCACTTACCTCTCCAGGTATACCATTGACAGTTGAAGCCCAAACAGTATCGATTATATGCCTGCTATATCAATATATCACATCTTATAGCTTTATTTTCGCTATCTAATTGAATCTTCAAACAAAAACAGAACTGCGCAGCGATTTTTGGAAGAATTTAGAGAACAGGAAATATGTATGAGTGTTTTCATTTGTCATCTTCATATGTTACAAACGCATCAGCCATAATAAAGCAATGTATCCCAGGCTAGCAAATACGCCTGCAAATTAGGCATCAAAGTATTAAAATGCCATTCATATAGTGTCACTGCAATTTATGTAATTCATATTTAAACCTGTCACAGACTCCAAGAGCAATGATGAGTTTATTTACTGGACACTCGGTAGTCTATTATACCTGTGCTCCATTTCGGCATACATATATGCAGCGATCCTTGGAAATGTGCCTTAGACTAGTAGTAGTATCAAACTAACTCCCTCTAGGCAAACTGCAGGGAATTCGCAGGCTCTCTTCACCTTAAAGTCCTCGCAATCGAGAAATGAGTCAGTCCTGGTGGTGTAGTGGTTACCATTCTTTCCTCTTAAACCCAAGATTGCGGGTTCAATCCCGGCCAGAACCGATGGATTTTTTCGGGCTTAAAAATCCTAAGTATGGCTTCCTTCGGAAGGGAAGTAAAGCCGTGGATCCCGCGTCATGGATTTTCTGCACGATAAAGAACCTCAAGCCTGAAAGAAGAGGCCTCTGAGCAAAATTTGTCGGCCGTTTCACGCCCTGAATTGAATGGGACGCTGATGACCTGAGATGTTAAAGAGCGTCGGTAAATGAAACAAATCAGTCAATCGAGGAATGGCCGTACAACCGGCGATTGAGCTGAAGAGAGTGGATGAAGTCCCCAGATTTTGATTTACTTTAAAATATTAAAGTGATTTAATAATGTCTCAGCTCAAATGGTTTATAATGGTTACTAAAACAATGTGAATACATCTCTATTATATTAAATTTAAAACAACTTTTCTAATTTTCTAGATTTTTAGCTTCTTCCTAACTCTTAAAAGAGGTCCATTGACCTCAAAACTAGATCGTGTAAATGTGTCACAATTTATCATATGGAATCGTAACATTGAAGTGGTTAGGGTGTTTATTAAATTTCCCAATTCGCATAGTTAATAAAAGTGGGGGTTTCAGTATATTAAATTTAAAATAGTAACATGTTTGTAATATTCAAACATAATACAGGAATAAAGTGCAGTGTCTTAGTGCAAGGCAACCGCATTCTCTGTTCTTTTTAAAAGAGTATATAGAAAACTTTATAGTCGGGCTGGTTACCCATTTTTTAATTTAGAAATATTCTTTAGGAGTTCAGAAGTATCCATAAATTTAAAAACACAAATGCCTATGGCACTTGGCGTCTAATGTCAGACAAATAAATTCAAAGAGACAGTTGAGCTCGTATAGTCTAAGAAATTCTTAAGTATGTTTATGACCTGAAAGACCGCCACGGGTGGCCGAGGTCGTTAAGACACGAACTCGTGCGCGGGAGACCTGAGGTTCGACTTCCGTCCTCCCTGACCAAGGTTTTTTTCAAGGTTTTCCTCAGTCCTCATAAATGGCAATGGCAAATGCCGGGGAGGTACCATAAACTTAGGCCTGGAACCATTCCTTCCTTAAAAATAAATCCTTTCTCAATATATAATTTCATCTCATGTATCATCAGTGTCCATCGCCTGTGGTGCCTCTGTAGCAAAAACGGGCGTTAAACACCATTCATAGAACTTGAAAGAAAAAAAAAATAGCAATACGAAGAACTGTGTGCGAGAGTACTAGAACATTGTTTTATGTTTGTTTGTTTTTATCAACTTCTGTGGAAGCCAAAAGAGCAGAAACACATACTTGTACGAGGGTAAGTTAATAAAAAAAGTTATAAATTGATGTGGGGTACTAAATGTTTGAATGAGGCACCTGAGACTATTGCCTAGATGGTAGCATTAGCCCGGCGGCAAACGGTGACATTTGAATCGATATAATTTATGTTTGTAATAGCGAAATTGTAGTTGCATAATGGGAACACTTTTGAGTGTGTGTGTACAACCCTCGAGCAACGGTACGTAATGATATTTTGTGCAAAAAATATGTAAAATCAAAGAATATTCATAAAGAAATTCTTTCCAACTACGGTAAGAATCACATCAAAGTGTTTACAATTGGGCGCAGAAGTTCTCTGAAGGGCACGGAGGTATCGCAGACGAACACCTTGTCGGCCAACGGAGATTGCCACAGAGGCGAATTTGCAACGAATTAAAGACTTAATCCGAGCGGACAGTAGGGTAACTATAGGCTCTATGACCGCTGCTATTGATAGTTCACAATGCTTGGCAGTTTTTACGAAGTCTGTGCAAAATGGGTCCTGCCCACGCTGACCCCATGCAAAAATGGGTCTGGAATTACATCATCTCAATCACTTTCCCAATGAAGGATACGATATGTTAGCTCCAGTTGTTACAACTGATGAGCCATGGATTCATCATTATCATCTCAGACAAAGCCTGCGTCAATGCAGTGAAAACACCAGAGTCGTCTGGGAAAGAGATGCTCTCACAATCTTCTGGGATCATACCCTCACCATAGTCCAGCCTTGAGGACAAGCCGTAAATGCCGATTCCTACTGTAATATCCTCAGGAAAATTCGTAGGTTTATTCTACAGAAGTAACCGGGATTTCTCGCCAAAGGTATATTGCTCTTGCATAACAACGCGCGTCCTCATACTGGTAATAAGACAAATGAAACGTTGTGAAATTAAAAGTGGTAATCCTTTGAGCATCCTGCATATTGCCGCGACCTTGCTCCAAGGGACTTCCATTTGTTCGGCCCCCTTGAACATCATTTTTCGGGAAGCTGTAGAAGGGAGGTCACAGCCTGGTTCCAACAGCAACCAAAAGATTTTTATGCTATTAGATTTCAGAAGCTTATGAAACGATGGGGCAAGTGCCTCATTGTACAGGTAAATTATGTTGAGAGATAAAATAATTTTTCAAATCAGTATTCTTGTTTGTTTAAATTCTATATTTATTTATAACTTTCTTAATGACCTATCCTCGTATATACTAAAATAAAATATCTCTATATTTGTGAACAACACTCTTTATGAACCGCTTGCTACTGTTAACTTCAAATTTTGCTAATGGTGAAGGAAATGCTTGCTTTCCAAATGTTGTAATGGTTGGTCCAATATAAAAGTAAACTCAATAAAAAGAAAGAAAGAGTGCATATCTCCGATAAGGGTATGAAAAAAGTAGAAGCTAACAGAATGGGAATGTTATTTTGAGAGTAAAGGTCTTATAGCTTATGTAATATCAAGTCACGAAATTAAGCATAACCTAAGGATTGTGTAGTGACAATAAATTGCATTGATGATTAATGAGTTATTGCGCTTAGGGATTATTTATTTTATTCTCTTGCACTAACTTTCTATGGCTCTTATGTTATTTCCAGATCCTTTGATTATTAAGGATGGATCTTTGCGCTATGTGCAATCCCCAAGAATAGAAGTTCCAGATTTTCCTCAGTTCTCAACAGTGCCGACGTGGTACCCTAAACTTAGGCCTGGAACCAAATTTGCCTCTCCCAATTTATAATTTCTTGTCATGACATCAGAGCGTCCGTAAATAAACCAAAAATCAAAACTTTATCGATCGCTCTGAGGAAAATACCATTTTTAAATACCAATCAGACTCATTCAAGCTTTCTACCCTTTGCAGTTGACTTCGGACCTCCGTTCTTGCAACATAGCTAGGGGGGAATAATAAGGTCAATGCTTGCAATGTCCATGTAAAATAATTTTGCAATAGTTTTATGAAAGCTGACACCGTATGATAATTCATAGACGAAACAAACTTGTGGTTATGAGCAAGACATCATCAACTTGTTTCTTTGTGCGTCTGCTGTGCTATGTTTGGTGCAAAATAATCGCACTATGGAGATTATCACTTCTTCGTGTTAGTTGTTTAATTCAAAGTGACATATAAAGAATGGTGGCGCTAGATTGAACATTCAATACATATCGTGAAGAAACCTCACATTTTATAATGTCTAATAATGGTTCCAAAATATTAATATGTAACAATGAACTTAATGTTGTTGAAACTATTAATCCTCATCGATAAGTGAAGTTCAAAAATTGACAAGTACACGAGGAGAATGTAACCCGCGAGTGAGCTACAAAATTTCATTGCAAGTTATATAAAACTACCGCCTTTCACTGATGCTGGGTGGTGAAGCAACATATAATTAACGCAGTTGAGTTTAGCATTTTAACCCTGTGAGTGTAATGTGTTTCAAAAATTACCTTGCTATACACATTTTCTGTTGTTTATTTGTTCGTTACTCACTAACAAATTTGCGACTGAATATGGTACATTTATATTTCTTAGAAATGTCGCTGTCCACCGAAAACTAAAAAGTTCTATCAGTATTTAAATGCTTGCCTGAGAAGCACTAATAATGATCTCACATCTTTTGCCTTGGAAATGAGCATCATACCCGCAATTTAATAAAAGATGATGACGTTATATAGTGGAAGAATGTGGGAGAAGCAGTGGAAGTTTTAACCGGGATATTAAAATTTGAAGACGAAAACAATTATCTGCCAAAGACAAATAAACAAATGCCCTCATAAAAGAGTAATATAGAAAACCGCGACTAATTGCATTCGTGATTTTCTTCGGCGTCTAGAGATTTGTTGCCATAGCTTTGAATTTGCCTAAAGAGTTCTGAAAAAAATGTGTAGATGTTGGAAACTACATAGTATGGCATTGTGTTTAGCAGCAGTGTAACGTGCTTATTATTATTATTCTGTATTACAGGAATTCTAATCCCAATTTTGTTAATTTGATCGCTGATTATTATTTTGTATGCTACCTCTTTAGTTATGCTAATGATAGACATCAAATGCCTCTGTATTTAATAAATAAATAAAATAAATATTCTCGATATTACACGAAGTATTTTATTTGGTTAATTTATCAGATAATGTACAAACTTGCTGAAAGAGTAATATACCCAATGATAAAGTCACTGAACCTTCAATATTTGTACCGCAGTGAAATTTGAATTTTAGAAGGGAGATAATAAGAATGAACCTGAAAATTTTTTTTTTCAGATAAAGTGACTTTTGCATACGATTTATCAGAAGTTATAATTTTGCATTCTGTGTGTTGTTGTGTTACAAAGGAATTATGTCATAAAATATAACTCTCTGTCATTATGAGTAAAGTTATGTGTATTTTAATTATGTCTGAATTGCTAAATTTCAGTGAATTTGAGACGGACACTGCTGGCCGACATCGTTAAGTCAAATACTCGTGGACGGGAAGTCTGTAGTTCGATTCCCGCCTGAACCATTTCCCCTGGTGAGGTTTTGTTTTTCCCTTCCTGGGTTCCTTCGGTGCTCATCAATGTAAATGTTGAGGAGGTACTCTAAACGTAGGCCATGGCGTTTAATTACGCTGTGGAGTCTAAGAAAAAATTAACAGCTGAATGAAAAAATGAAAGAATGGTGTTTAACGCCCGTTTTTGCTACAGAGGCACCACAGGCGTGAACACTGGTGATACATGAAATGAAATTATATATTGGGAAAGGATGTATTTTTAAGGAAGGAAGCGTTCCAGGCCTAAATTTAGGGTACCTACCCGGCATTTGCCATTAATAAAGACTGAGGAAAACCTCAGTCAGGGAGGACGGCCCCGGAGGGACTCGAACCCGAGATCTCCCGCTCACGAGTCCGCGCCTTAACGACCTCGGCCACCCTTGGCGGTTTCATTATTAACAGTTATGATGGAGTATATTAACCTGCTTTCACATACAGTGAAATAAAGTGACAGGGTGTAGCCACCATTATCAACATTTACATGTTGCCAATATGTAACTTGATTGTTTAGTCGCTTAACTTGACGAAAACTGTTGTTAACTCATTAAGGCTGTAAAGCCAAGTGTGGACCAAGCAACACCAAAATTGTGTTACTTAGAGGGATAATATTTTGCAAATCAAAAGATTGAAGACTTAGCTAAATGAAGGGTACTTTGGATAAAATTCAACTTTAACTTCTTTCAGTTGTACTTTGCCATGTGGAGCTATACTTAATACAGGTAATTTTATTGTGCAACAGCAAAATGATCCAAAACACACTTAAAAAGTAAGTGAGAGCTATGTGGTTGGAAAATAAACTACGGGTACACTAAAACCACTTCCCATTTCCGAATCTGTTATTGAACGCTTGTGGGAGAAATTGGATAGCAGAGCAAAACAAATAGGCAATAATAATGAGAACAAGTTGTCACAATCTGTTTTTCTGATCTGAATATCCATATCCTACATTTATTCAGCTGTGATTAAAGCTGGGCGTGGCAAAAAGTTTCAACGGTTACAAATTATTTGTAATCAGAGAGAAATATTTTCCTCTTAAAATAAATTTCACCTGGATATTTTGGATGCAGTTATTCATAAATGCACATCGATGCTTGTTTAAAATAAAATATGAAATGCATCTGAATTAATTGACCTAGAACATAAAATGTTGTATTCTCTAACTTGAATTTAAACGCATAATTATTAGTTTATATTTACATTGAATATTAGTTTCAAGAATTAGATTGGAATCTACGTGTTTGTTATGTAGCTTCATATTGGAATTAGTATTTGATTGATTAAGTGGGAAATTGGACAGTTCAGACATTATAGAATATGATATACATGATATATGGAAACGTCTATTACAAACTCTTAGGGGATTATGACGGTAGATTACGTTTTGCTAACGTTTGAACCCACGTCCGGAAACGTACAAGTACAAATTCCTAAAATCAGATGTTTAAGCCTCCCGATCTGCTGGGTCAAAGAATGATTGTTTGTGTATCAAGTTTACCTGCATGATATGCACTCTCATTTACAAGACCGGGAAGCTTACATCATGCGACGATCATACGATGTCAGCGTCTTCTGCCCTACTTGTCCATACTTGCCGCTTCGAACTGTAATTAAATTACCATATCACCTATATTAAATATGATTGAATATAGGAATATGTCGTATATTTGACAAATACACCAATATGATGCTTATTTACGGCGATGCTAAATGTAATGGAAGAGCTGAGTGTCAGCATTATTAACATCGTTTAACTCACATAAAATTACTTACAAACTAAGTTTTGTGAACATGAGGCAACTGTCAAAAATACTCTAAGTCCTTAAAATTAATAACTGAAATCTTACATAGACTTCAAAAAATTACTGAAGAACAACAGTCTCTCCGAGTAGATCAAGCATTTTACGACTAACTCTAGGACAAGAGATCCTGAGCCCCGTCTTGACAGGACAACCTAGTCTAATCGCTTTCAAATGAGTACCTGTATGGTTTCATAAAAGTTCTATTCTGCTGAATTGTTATGATTCAGAAAGCGGGTTCTGCCTGTGAACTAGCTGACGCAACATAGAACGGTTTATTTAGACTATACTCTAGGGAATAAAATTTGCCCTATTGAACTACGATATCAATTGCTAAATTAACAACTCACATAATATATAGATTTCATATTTTGATCTTTACACTGATACATGAGATATATTAACTCTCTGGGTACAAAGGCGGACAGTAGCGATATATTTAGAATTTTTTTCCATATATTTACGAAAGCTATGACTTAGAATTTTCTGGAACTTTTACCTTATTTGGTACATACATTCCGCAGAGTAACTGAGCTTTAAGTGAATATTAACCGTTAACAAATCAAGTACCTCTATTAAATAATTTGTATATACCCAGTTTTCTGACGTTCTTGTAGGAGACTTGCTGTAGGTAGAAATAATCAGCTAAATCTTGTTCATCTTTCAAATGATTTTGGGATGGAAAACAAAAGGGAGGTGTGAAAATTAAAATTATTTGACTACAGAAAACATGTTACATGAATGTGTCCGAGAAGGGTTTCCCCCTTGTTATGTTTCCGCTTACTTTGTATGGTGTACATACCATTCTGTTTTTGTAGCCTCAAAAACTTGAAAGGAAGGAACCAGGATATTTGTTTCGTGTTGACTTGCTCATCGCGGAGATGTACATGTTCCATGTCACGTACACATGAGAAAATGATGCATATTTTGCTCTACAATTTGATTAGCTGCTGAGGTGCAGAACATTATGGAAAATCATGCTGCTTGTGTGACATGTAAGAATATTGAGTTAACATTATTTGCTAAAATTCTTCTCCTTTGTCGGCACTTTGCGTGGGGATCAGGTAAATGGTGTCCCTGCTGATGCTGACTCGCCGAATATCATTCGCAGCATTTCTAGAACTCATCTCTCTTTCTGCGTTATTTATTTCTTTTGCTTGTTTTGGCATCTGGCATTTCCAAGTTTTCATTACAGTTCATGTTTAGCATTTTACATTTAAAGTCATCTTCTTGGCCCTCTCCTTATTCAACTTCTGAGCTACTTTTCCTAACCCCGTCCTTATTTAACGGATAACTTTCGTAGAATTTGGTTATTTTTTGAAGTCTTTTATTCAATATGTAGTTCATTACGTGGCATTATTAGAGTAGCTAACACCACATGTCGATACGTGACACCACTGCTACTACTACAACTACAATTACTACTACTACTTCTACCAGTACTACTACTATTACTATTATTATTACTACTATTACTATTATTACTATTACACTACAATTACTATTACTATTAATACTTCTACCACTACTAATATTACTGTTACTACTATTACTACTACAACTATGACTACTACTACAAGCACAGCTATTATTACAACTATAATTACTACTATAACTACTACAACCACAATAACTACTACTACTACTACTACTACTACTACTACTACTACTACTACTACTACTACTACTACTACTGCTACAACAACAGCAACAACTACTACTATACTACTACTACTACTACTACTACTGCTACAACAACAGCAACAACTACTACTACTACTATTACTACTACTACTACTGCTACTACTACTACTAGTACCACAACCACAACTACTACTACCACTACTGCTACTACTACTACTACTACTACTACTACTACTACTACTACTACTACTACTACTAGTAGTAGTACCACAACTACTACTACCACTACTGCTACTATTACTACTACTACTACTACTGCCGCATCTATTACTACTATAACCACAACTACCAATACCAATATTAGTACTATTACAATTTTTACAACTACAACAACAACTATTACTACTACTACTACTACTACTACTACTACTACTACTACTACTACTACAATGACGCTAATAGAGCTGCTAAAGCCATATTTCAATACTTGACATTATTATGGTTATTATTATTATTATTATTATTATTATTATTATTATTGCTATTATTACTGCTACTATGTTAAATATGAGTACAGGTGTATTATTGGTTAAAATTATATACGCAGGAAGGATAAAGTTGATATCATTCGATTCTTCTGGTGTTTAATAAAGAATAGCCACAAATGAATATTTTCAGCATTCAAGAAATTAACTTAGAAATATGGAAATGAACAGGAAGCAGTGTGTAGAAATTAACAACGATTGCAGGAAGTATGCTAAGCTAAGTGGACGATCTGATATCATTCCCTTATTTGCCGTATGTAAATGTAGTTGTACTTATTGATGCTTCTCAGTACTATTATTTTAAGAAATTGCAGCATAATATAAAACAAAGTCATACATTCCAAACGATATTCTAAAATATCTGTTGTTAAAGTATGGGAATCAACTTTAAAATGTATGAGTCTAATTGCGAAATTTGTCATAATGTATCCTTAAGTAAAATAAAACAGTGCTCATCGGTCGTGACATTCTAGTAGTAACCGTGCTTGCCTCGTAGATCTAAGATCATGGGTTCAAACCCAGCTAAGGTCGATGAATTTTTCCGGACGTAAAAGTCCGAAGTACGGCTTCGTTTGAAAGGGAAGTAAGGCCATGGGTCCCGTTTCGTATATTCACGGCTTTTGAGCAAAATTTATCGGCCGTTTCAGGTGCTGAATTGAATGGGACGCTGATGACCTGAGGTGTAAGAGTGTCCGTAAGTAAAACAGATCAAAAACACTGGTGTACCTATGACATTTTTTGTACTATCTTAGATATTCTAACTGATTTTACATAATATGAGCGTGCTGATTTCAAATATGCAGTCAGAAGTTGCCTATCTCGTTTAATTTTTTCCACAAAACACAATTACAATATTATCTTGTTTTCAGGAGTTTCAACCTCATGCTGACAAGTATTCCAATTTTTTTTTGGGGGGGGGGGCAAAATATTTAATAGTGACTGGTGTAAATTAATTTTCACAGTGCGCAGAATGACCCGAACTTGTACGTATTTTATTACCAAGAAAATTTTGCTTTAATCGTCTTGAGTAGCTGAAATCGGGGCTGTTGCGCTGGAAGCACCAACGTAGTCATTTATCATATTTATTTTTACGTGTTCCATAGTTGTTATATCTCGGTGGAAAAGCATACTTTGTACCTCAAACATTGCTGAAAGATAATTTAAGGGAACGATATTTAAGTGGTTATCCAGAGAATGCACCTTGACACTTTCATTTACTCCTAATCTCTGATACATGAGATAGGTATTATATTTCGGTGTTTAGAGCAGTGAAGTAAGGGATTAAAACGATTGATTGGTTTTATTTATGAATAATTAATTTTAACGGGTTGTATGAAATAATGCTGGACCGCCAAGATTTTGGCCAGCTGATGCTGTCTTCCTCCTCCACAGACGATTCTTGTTACAATGTTGCCTCAGCTTAGCTCGTTTGTAATTATACTGGAATTTTCTGTGGTGTGTCAGAGGGAGAAGAAATGGAAGAACAGTCCGAATATTAAGAAGCTTGGCGATATTTAGTAAGAAGCAGTATGTCATTACTGTCTGAAACTCTCCTAACTCACCGTAAGTTCCTGAGAAGAGTGTTGAACTAGTATTTCATTTTGATCAACAGCACTGGTTTGTTCACTTTGACACTGCTTAATTAGAAATGTTCACTATCAAATTTTACTATCTACTAATTTATTCATATTCGGAACTTATATTCACTAATGATGCACTCACTGTACTTTCTCGATATCAAACCTCAAGCTGAGTTTGACTTCTACCGCGAGTAACAAGATAACTAATGTAACAAACTGACGTAACTAGCATAACTAAAGCAACAAAACTGATTTAACAATCTCACCTACTGGAGCCTTGAAATTGCCTCTTTTATATGAATGTTACAGTCGGCCGGTTGGGTCGCTGTTCTTTATTTTTCGTATTCTCGCTGTAGAAAATGCTAAAACCTTTCTGTCAATCTCGTCTTTCTATTGGTTTACGAACGCATTCATACGGTCTTTCTGGTTTGCTGTTGCATTGAATATTTCTTAAATGCATCTCTATTCGCTCCTCTTTGTACAATCTACAATTAGCTTTCCCTTCTAAAGCTTACGGGTTTTCATACACCCATTTACCATACTTGCCTCCTAAACCCAAGATCGCCAGGACCGATGGATTTTTCGGGCGTAAAAATCCTAAGGATGGCTTCCTTCGGAAGGGAAGTAAATCTGTGGGTCCCGTGTCGTACATTTACGGTACGAAAAAGACTTCAAGCCTGCAAGAGAGGCCTCTGTGCAGAATTTGTCGGCCGGTTCACGCCCTGAGTTGAATGGGACGGTGATGACGTGAGATGTTAAAGAGTGTCCATAAATAAATCAATCAAAAAAAAAAAAAAAATACACCCCTGCTTCTCCAAACAACAACTTCTTTATAATTTACTTCTTACTCAACATAGCAAAGACAGGGCTTCAGGATTGAATACAAAAGAAAACCTAGAATCCGACCCTTTTAAAAGCTTTCTCAGAAACCTAACTGTTGTACGTGAGCGTCTTACGCAATGTTAGCTAGATAAGAACATAAGTTACAAAAGAGTACATGTTTTTACCTACCTTCTGATACATTATACACAACATATTTAATATATAAATATACTCTTGTTAACGAATATTTATGGAAAATTACGAAAAATCATTAATTTGACATGAAACAAGCGAATAATATAGATATGATTAATTATATACCATATAAAATTGATAACTATGACAACATAAATTATGTTGGAGGTTGAAGCAAATAAATACAGCTTCAAATGCTGTCAACGAAATTTCAACCAAAATCTGGTAGTTGTCTTCGCTGAAGTTGCCAAAAATGTTTCTTGCAACATCAGAAAAAGCACGCAAGCATTCTTCTCCAAAATGTTCAAGAATTCTTTAACTCTCATTAAAGGCCTTACTTGAGGTCGGTAGAAAATACCAGTTTTCACTTCTAATATGTACTTTTGAGAATATAAAACTGTAGGAAGCACACTTTTTTCCGACGTCTTCATATATTGTTTCGTAAAACTAAACTTATGTGTTGGGGTGATAAAACTTCTTTCTTGTAATCAAGAATAGGTTTCTACTGGATATTCTTCTCACCAACGTGGTACTCAACTCTGGTAGACCACCTTTTCCTTTACCAGTGTAGTACCTTCGCTCGTCTACCCGATAGACACAAGTTATATGGATATTGCAGGTATTTTCCTTGCTGATCTAGCAGTATCGATATTACCTTCAGGTTGCCACTTATAGCCCAACCATAATCAACGCATTTTATCTTAAGGAGAAATATTCTAATGATATGTAAGTTTTTTTTATTATTTTTACGTAGTAATGAACAAAAACGGAGGCTAATTTATTGTCATTATTTATTAATGCACAATTTTAACACCTTTTAAAGTTATCAACAAACAGCCTCAATTTTTCTTCGGCAATATACTCGAATGTCCATAGCTTCAATTTGACTTTTCACATCGATAAAGTGTACAACTTACTCTATTATATGTATTACTAGGCTCTTCTCTCGTTTTTATGCATTTTTATGCAGGAGCTAAAATATTCTTCTCTTTTTGTCTAGAAACCAGTAAATCTGCTGTTGCTTCAGACAGATCAAGATTAAGTACAAGGTGATTTAACTCAGTACATCCTGCATTCATGATCACAGTAATAACCACTCTCTGGTTTTGACAAACGCTGTAATAGGAACTGGCAAATATGGTGAAAATAGAATTAGGAATGTCTCGTTGTGTGGGTTGCATAGCTAACTATGAATTAGGATATTTGACTTGTTGTTAAAGCCTGAACCAAACGTAATATTCCCGCACATGATCTTGCTGTTCTCATTCCTAAAGTTATACGTTTGGTGCCTTTAGTCCACTATTTCAAATGTTCAGCTCTAGTCCTACTCGTTAAGGCCCGGACTCGGGAGCGAGAGGTCTTGGGTTCAATTCCCACCAGCACTGTCCTCCCTGACTAAGTTTTTCCAGGTTATCCTCAGTTTTCATAAATAGCAATGTAGGGGAGGTACCCTAAAACTTAGGGCCGGAATGCTTCCTTCCTTAAAATATTCCTTCCAAGTTTATAATTTCATCTCATGTGGTACACCCCTGTGAAGTAAAATCGGGGTTAAACACTACTAAAAGTACTTGCATATGTTATGTGGTGCCGAGCACGTATCCTGGACATTTAGCTTGATTTCTAAATATGCATAGTACGTTTTGAATATAAAATATCACATACTTGACCTTTGCTTTGTCATTGTAAAACAGTCACAAATATAACAACATATTTTGGGTCGAAAATCGGCAAGTATTTCTCACAGAAACGTACAATTGATAAAAATACATGAAATGTCCACTTGAGAAATAGCCTAAAATGATGTGGAAATTTTTATTATTATGGATTTCACACTTTCGAATAATATATTAAAAATTAAAAATATATTCATAATAAAGATCTACTGCTACTTTGCAGTCAGAACAATTGACGTAGACCAGTAATAGAAAAGAAATTAAGAGTTAATATGTGTATTTATTTTCCATTCCTTACGAACATGTTTTTACAATGTCATTTGCATGAATCCATTGATTATATTAGCAATTTATTACAGAAAGATGTAGAAAAACAATTCCACTTTAGATTTAGAGTATTTACACACTGATCAAACACACGCACACACATATAATTTCACTTGCATGCGCGTCCACGCACACACATATTCAGCCTCAAAGAGACCGCTTGCTCCAACAACTCCTTTCTAATTCTACGTAGTTTGCAGAGGAAAGAGCTCAGAGTTGGCCAGCTGTCTTCCTGTGCATACATATTCCAAAATGCTAAACTGGCCCAATTCGACTTGGCAAGCTTAGCTCACAGCGCAGTCAACCTCCACTGTTCGGTACCTGGGCAGTCCATTAGAAGGTCGGTTTGTCCTGGTCGTGTAGTGGTAATCATACTTGCCTTCTAAACCCAAGATCGCGGGTTCAAACCCGGCCAGGACGGATGGATTTTTCGGGCGTAAAAATCCTAAGTATGGCTTCCTTCGGAAGGGAAGTAAAGCCGTGGGTCCCGTGTCGTACATTTACGGACGAAAAAGAACCTCAAGCCTGAAAGAAGAGGCCTCTGAGCAAAATTTGTCGGCCGTTTCACGCCCTGAATAGAATGGGACGCTGATGACCTCATATTTAAAGGACGTCCGTAAATAAAACAAATCAACAAAAATACATTGGAATATGCTGTCAGTTTTCTTTGTCTCGACAGAAAGCATATATTCTCTGCTTAGCCTTACCTGTTATTTCCATGCCCACAATCTAATGCACACTAGACGTGATCTAATTTGGAAACTCGTAGAATATTTGTACACCTCTGTGTCTCATTTTCTGATTTGAATTCATTGTTCAAAATTAGTGCTTTTTTTCTCTTTGTATTCGGTCTCTATCCTTTTGATTAATATCCCTAGTTAAAAAAATGTTTAAATATAAATGAGCGAAGGTTCGCCAACATGCCGATTCCTGACGACATAGTGTCTACCAAAACAGCCAAAGAACTTGAGCAAATGCTTGCAGAACTTAGTGAAAGGAGTAGAGAAGTGGGCCTAACCATGAAACCCCCAAAATATTAACTAATGGCTGATTCTAAGAAGAGCAAGGTATTGGAGATATAAAAAATGTGTTAAATAATAGAGCAACAGAATACATCCCTGCTAAATCAACTTGAAATTTTCTGCCTCTCAGGTATAGAATGTTGGCTCAGCCTGATGTAGAATCTAATATTTGAGTATATTGCCATGAGAGCATGGATCATTTTACTAAAAATACGCTTACGCCATACTTTCTCCCATATTGCACTTCTCCCCGCAGTGTCAAATGTAGTTTAAATTAACAAATGCACAATAGAGATTTTCTCTTTTCCTTTCCAAGGAGAGATTTACAAGGATATCGTGTACAAAAATTTACCTACAGTTGACTAGCCTTCCCTAAAACCGGCTTGATATTTTAATATTTTATTAAACTTTCTAGACCACGAGAGTTCTGCGGTACACTTTTCGATTACCGAAAGAAGTGAAATGCCTCTATAATTTCCCAGATGACTCCTCTTTCCATTTAAATAGTGCCTGGATAACCCTAGTAGCTAATGGTTGGGATAGCATTCCATATTAGAAAATTTGTTACATGATGTCGCCATGATATCTTCTATCCCTTTTTCCTAAACGCGTGCTTCAAGAACTCTTTTGGTAGCCCATCTGCTCTTAGTAATTTTTTATTTATAATGTTATATTTCAGTAATAATTTCACTTTTCGCTATATCTCGACCTAACATTTCTACAAATACCCCACTCTGCAGCTCTGTAGTTAAAATACTTATCCTAACTCTTTGCACAGTTCCCCAAGCACCTCGTCGAAAAGTGCTCACTCTAATTCTGTCGGTTTCTTTGAATGCATTTAATTCCATGATTAATTTGTTTTACATCTCGGTCGAGTCTCCGTCTTCCGTTAGGCATGCCAACTTTTGCACTCTTATCTGTGCCACTGCTTAGATTCAACTATGATGCCTTTGTGTTGATTACGTAGGTGAACGTAAACTTGTCTATTTAACTCCCTTCCTTGTGAACGATTTTAAACTATTACCCTCCCCTTCTTTGCCTCCCTGCATGATTTACTTTCATCATTTTTTTCCTTCTTACACCAACATGTTATAGGCAGCTGGTTCCCTTTCCTTTTTGTTCCTGAACAAATTGTATTTTCAATAAGAGTGGAAAATTGTATCATTCGATTCTGTTCTCAACTTAAAATGCTTCTTAAAATTCTTCATTATTCTATCCATGCTACCCGTTAAGAATTTTGAAGTTAAAAGCATCACACAGTGAAAGTAATTCCCACCCGTCTCAACTCCATCGTTACTGCTTCGTACTGCCTTTCTAAGCTCATCTCCATCCCTGTCAAGTATGATGTTTTCCCCCAATCCACGCATTGAAGTCCCCAATGATCATTAAGCCTGCCCGCTTCTTTATTTCAAATGTTACATTTATTAATTCTCTAAAAAGATTGGGATTAAACTTTTGGGATTAGCTGGCTGGTGATAACACGATAATATACACAAATCTAAATTAACATTCTGTACATTTCAATAAATTCAAATTGCTTCCTTCAAGGTTACGTCTATCACTTGTATGACATTTTGTAACATGTGTATGTTAAAATGGCTACTCCACCTGAATATCTCCCTCTTCGCTTTCTCTTATCACTACCTTCGAAATATGCTCCGAACCCATCAACTTCGATACCTTCATGAATCTTCAGCTACGTTTACTTATAGTAATAATGTCACATTCATTTACAAAGTTCAAGAACTCTCGGATGTCAGCTTCTTCCAGAACTCTTCTATGTTCCAGGAAGCACAAACAGACTGGTATTGCTCTAATCCTTTCCACCTCTCCCTGCATACTTGGTATTGGAGGCTGCCATGTAACTTCATTGATCCCTCCGTCTATTTTTCCTCTATTTTGTAGCATCTTTTGTGTATTCCGGGAAGATGCTTGGCCCTGTCCTTGGATGATCGCTACCACCCTAGCCAACGGCTGATCGCCGCCCTCTGCCTGCACCCGCTGAATGACTGCACTGTTGCCTGCATTCGATGTAGCTCAACTTTGGAAGATTCCTCATTCCCCCCCCCCCAATGTTTCTCTCTATCTTTTCTACAATTGTATCTGACTCAGCCATTTATCCTCAACTTATAAAATTTTATTATTGCATGGTATATTTCCTTTTTGGTCATATTCTTATGCTGGAAGAGGAACTGGTGCTTCTGCCGGACTCTGTCATACAGTCATTTTTCCGCATATAGGAGAGTAATATATATACTTTAAGTCGCCTGATACCTTGTTCACCAAGCAAATGCTCACCTTCTACCTCTGCAAGTCTGGGCGGCAGCCTGCATCATTATATGTTTCGTATAACTCCAAGTATCTCTCCTTCTCTGGCAGCCCACAGATAACAATATTGTTTCTATAAAACTGTTTTTTATTACTGTAGCACCACTGGCGGTGGACACTGATGATACATGAAATGAAATGAAATGATAAATTGGGAAAAGATTTTTTAAGGAAGGAAACATTCCAAGCCTAAGTTTAGGGCATCTCCCCGGCATTTGCCAGTTATGAAGGCTAAGGAAAACCTGGAAAAACCTCAGTCACGGAGGACGGTCCTGGCGGGATTCGAACCCCTATAAAAGTGATGAAAAGCACTATAGCTGTACAGTACGTGCCTTGTATATCATGATTTAAGTTTTGAGCAAGAGAAGATTTTGGCTAATATAATCAACTCTTTTGTTTGTATATACAACTACTAATAACTACATAGCTTAGATGCTAAAATACGCTTTAGCGATGGCCAGCGGGATACTGCAATGAAAGTCTTCTCTCCAGGTATCAGCGTAGATACACAAGTAAAATTGCAACAAAAAGTGTTGATAATGGGTTATTTTCTAAAGTTTTGCTTAAATATATATTATATATAACAGAATTGGTTATGGAGAGTGTTGCTTTTCAGGGATATCAGAACTGAAGAATTAAGACACGTAACTGTGGAACTATGTAGGGGAAAATAATGTGGTTATTCGTGTAGGCACAAACAATATTTGTAAAGGGGTCATGCCAGGGGAAATAATGTAGGGAACTATGGGCTTTATGGGTGATGTGAAAAAGGAAACTGCAGATATGAAGATTATTATATAAGTGGAGTATTAAATCGTGCTGATGTGAGCAAGGCAAATGTCGGGGAGACGGATTGGTTGTGCTGTATAATAGGCAATAGAAACTGTTGGATAAGCGACTATGACAGAGCCATAGTTCGGGTTACTTTACATAAAAGAGGATCGTAAAAACGAGGAAATCTCCAGTCCAATGTCATCTGCAGTTACCAGGAAAAACACTAAGCAGGTTGATGGACGGAAAGAATGTGCTGAACGTAGAAGCATGCCAATATGCTACTCACACCCGGAAGACTACCAGTTGGCCAGTCACTTAAATAATGAGGCCACAACGCACCGATTTCAAGAGTACCTGTAAAATAATTTGTATTATTAAATGCTTAAAGAAAATTCTGACATAAATATATTGCACCAGAATGTTTAATTCCTTAGAAAGAAAAGTAGCTGTGGAAAATTTAAAAAAAAAAAAAAAAAAAAAAAAAAAGTGTACTGCACTTATTGAACATTTACCAAAAGACGATTAAACTGACCTTATAGATATGCCTAATTTTATTCTTGGAGGTAAACTTTGTAGGGGAAAAAATGTAATGGAATATGTATAATCTTAAAAAAAAATATCTTTGTGAACAAAAACGCATGGCAATCTTTAGGTAGAGAATGTGATTTTGAAGTAACAGCTCTAGAATTAAAATCACCTGCTTTCATGCATTAATAACTTCATATAGGTGATATAACAGACGGAAACATCATTATTTGAAAAACTAAATAATTATAAAAAAAAAAGCTTATATGCCTTCTTTAAACATTTTACTTAATTCTTACTACAAAGAATTCACGTCTTAAAGAATGCACATGTTAAATGAAAAAGTAAAAGCAAATAATCGACATCACTAAAACTCTCAGAAACAGTTCTTGATCAAATTATAATGAATGCTGAGACAGACTATAAACGCATAATACTGAGCGAGAGCGCTTAGACGATAATGCTTTGGACTCGCATTTGGGAGGTCCCGAAATTCCTTGCGGCCGGCCATCCTGAATTTGGGTTTTTTCTTTGTTTCTCCTGGTCGCGTAGGCGAATACGGGGATGGATCTTTCCTTTCCATTGATATTCCGCCCTCTAATTCCGTATCGTCTTATTACGTTTGTTCTATTAAATGGGAGGGAAGCGAGGATGAAGTAGGTTGTTGTCACATAATAGTGGCTTGTGCTTTGGAAAGATTTCTGCCCCAACTTCTTGAATGCAAGGGCTCTTCTGAATTGTCCTATTTTTTAGGAGGTGATCTCTGTCAGCGCCAGAGTGTTCTATCTGGAAACAATGTCAGGAACCTCGTCTACGTCTGTGCCATAAATCCTGACCTCATCTTAAGATTAATGACAAATTTATCTACGCTGAATATACAACGATTACCACACAATCAACAATCCCATACACAATTCAACTAAGAATCCAAAATGCCTTGAGTTCCTTCAAACCATGGTTTTGATTAATACAGCCTGAGTCAAAGGTAACACGCAGCTGAACAAATTGTCCCCAATTATGAATGTAAATAGCGGTCTTAATTTATGTATGGTCCTAACTCTCTACAAAGCACTGATCCGACCAAATTTTAACATATGCAGCGCCATTTTATGGATATACTCCTAGGCTGCAAACAATGCTAAATCACATTACTGAGAATAATTACCGAAGTCCCTCCGGTAGCTCCGATATACCTGCCGCACGAAGATCTCAAAGTACTACAATTGAATAATTCTCAAACATCTCAGTTTAACCTGTACAGAAGTAAAAGTGAAAACCATAACCAACTTATTCACATACTAGGAGAACATAAAACTACAATGATAAACATCTGTCATTATTTGATAGAACTGTTGGTCTGGGGGCACCTAGGAATATCTGGCACAACTAGTACACTTACCCTAGCCATGGTCAGTTGATTGGATTCAAAGAGAAACAGCCATCAGACGCTGGATGCTGAACACAATCACTATTCTGCACGAACCTCAAAATCCTGGTGCTACCCGGCCAAGGCGGATCCGGGGAAAGAGCAGCCCCCCCACAGCGACGCATAAGGCAGACGCCCATGGGTTTTCCAGGCCCTGTTATCCTATACTAAGGACGCTGCACTCTCACGAACATCCTTAATATATACCTCTTTTACGTATTAGTATAGTATTAGCAGTTAACTTGCACTTACTACATGTAAATATGTATTTATTTATATAGCATCTGCAATAAGATACAAGATTAGACAGATTATAATCAACCAAGCAGTCTCATTTGTCTAAATAAATTACGCTAAGTATGCCGCTTATGTACACATGTTCTTATCCGTTATCTAACTAACCAAATACTCCCCCTTTCTCTGATAAAATTATTCAAAACTACTACTACTACCTCTTATGCATAATGTTCTAGCGACTTGTCTCCCAAAGCTACAAACGATTGATGAAGCCCCCTAAAGTATGAACAATCAAAGTCTCCACAAATACTAGCAAAGTAGACAAACAAATTAATTCATCGATTCCAACCGCAAACTTACAACATGAGATCACTAACAGCAACTTCACACTTCAATAACAGTAGGTTCATGCCACTTACTCCCCATCTACTGGCATCTACGGCAACTTCTAACTCCCAGAGGTGGCACATTGGTTCAATGGTTAAGTGTGTCTTCCGGAAAACAGCACGCCTATCGCTCTTGCTTGCTTTATCTTTCTCCACTTAATTCGGGGGTGCAATAGGGGGTACCCTAACACACCTCCTGTCACTCCCTGCATGCTATTATTACTATTAGCATGGGGAGGAGATGCAGGCTTTCTCCTGGATGATCGCCACTGAGGAAGGGCGAGGTGGTGGCCCTCCTTGCCTCCCTTCGCCCCACTGGGGGCGTAGGCACAAGCGGCCAGTTGTTGAACAAGGCTGAAATGCCGAAATATCTTCCTCCATGCCTAATAATCTAACTCAATGCAATCTAATTTTATTTGGAGATCATAAACGCAAGTCATTGTCAGAAACAGAAAATTCTGTATAAAATAATAATAAAAAACAGTTTGCATATAATGAATAAAGGTGAAAGGGGGGGTAGTTACCTTTAACCACATATTGAGTGCTTTCATGCCACTCCTTACAAGCTAAAAGACGATTCCTAGTTACCAAGGAAAAGATACCATATCCATATCTAGCAGCGAAGATGGGGCATTCATTATACCTATTTATTTTTCTTTGTTATTAGATTAAGAATAATGCTTCATTTCTTAACACATTGCCAGCGATGGATAACAACTTATTAACAATTTTTAATACATTTATGTTAGATTTACTTCAGAAATTGGAGTAAAACGTCTTTAGCACCGTAGCTACTTGTATATGTCCAAGAAAGAGAAAGACACAAGACGTTTTAAGCAATAGTTCTAAGAAATTAAGATGTCAACGTTTTGAAACCGGTGAAGAATGTAAACTGTAGAATCAAGTTCTTTGAACAGCTGCTAGCTTCTGCTATTTAGAAAATAATACATACCTTTAACTCATTAATTGACTTAATGCGCAAAGTTTTCACCTTGTTGGCCCTAACAGGATTCAATTTGTATCAATACAAAGGTGCGGGAAGAATGAAGATAATGCGCAGTGCCATGATGCTTTGCATTCTTACAGCATGAGGGATACAAGACGGGAACATTGCTGATGTCGTTGTGCGTCTGGAACCTTTCTTTCTCTTCATTAAATAAAAAAACGGGCTACAAATAGTTCAACATTATTTAAAATATTCTGCCTTAACTCAATGGCAAGGGAAAACACAAAAGGTCCTCACAACTATTTCATGTAAGCATGATAAGGTCTGTGAGGAGCATATTAAATCTTTCATAGGTCAATGAAACCACTTTTATGGAGAAACCGATACCAAGCATCTCATCAAACAATGTTCATTACTTGTATAAGCGTCAATTATCCTTTTATTAATTTAATAGGCACTAATAGTCACATTCTAAACCAGTTTCCTACACTTACACAGAAAAATGAGAAACTAGAAGTGCTAACGAAGTAGTTTAATTCTTGGATCACTATATTTCGTTTGAATTTAACACCTGTAGTAGCAAAAATAAGAATTCCACATTGATTAGATATGTCCTTTTACATTATGAATGAAGATCCATACATGTCACAACCTGAATTAGGAGAAGATTTTCCTACACAAAATGTAACAAGAACATGGGACTCGTAAACACCAAATGAAGAACTGAAATTCCTGAAGATTGGAATAATGTAATTATAAGTCGTTAAACCAAGCCAACACAATTTCAAATTAACGAAGTTGATAATTCCATGGTTTGAGACTGGACTAAATTTTTAGAAGCGTTTTAATTCTAGAAATGTACATTTTAATTATAACCTATTAGAAATGTGCCAGTAGAAGAGAGGAAGGCATGAATGGTGATTTACAGGGACATTACAACGAGTTTTGGTACTCTTTGCGATTAAACCACCTCTAAGAAAAGGCCTAGTGAAAGCAAACTTTAAGAATGGAGAATTCCTATATCCTGACAGAACATAAAAGGTGAGGAAATACCTGTAAAATGATCATATTACTTATATCAAGCTTTCACGTATTTTTTAGAAAGTCACCAATATCAGAAGAGAAATGGAAGACTTCGCGGGTATTAAAATTGAAATGTGTACCACAAATAAAAATGATACACATAATTGACAAAACACGATTTTGCATTAAATGAAACACACTAAACGTCATTTTTCTCCATTTACATACGAGATTCACAGCAAATGTGTGTGTATTATTTTTTCATCACCCTGTGTCATTCATAGAATTAGGAGAATCAAAGGAATGGCGATGCTTTACTTTTCTAACATTTAACTACATTTTGCTTTTCTTTTCTGTTTACTTGTAATGTTAATACAAGTTAGTCCCTCTCTATTTAGTTTTTTCCTTGTCAAGGTCCCGTTTATTCCTCTGTATGAGGTTACAAAGTTACTCTTTCAAATACTTTGTTCACAGTATTCAACTAATGTGCTTCAGAAGCTGCGTTAAAGTTAAATATTTTGCAAAATACATTTTACATATCATTCAATTGTAGTTTCATAATTAATGGGTTTTCCATCTTTAAAACCGTTTATTGAAAATTGTTCAGAATTTTACATTCCCCCCCTTTTTTTCATGTATTGCCCATTATGTACAACATACAATCTACCAAAATGAAAGTATTCTCGGTCGGTCCCTCGGTAATTTGCCAGCATGGTTTATAAATACTTTCTCAAAGAACAGACTAGAAAATTAAACTCAAACAAGCAACATGTTCCAAAAATCCATCAATATTCGTATTTTAAGCCATTAATGCACTACAAATTAGTGATCCTGGATGCAAAATTACATCACAATGTTAATCTACGCCAGGCAGTACCAACACATACAAAAACGACGACTCTGCCACCACATTTGCCTTACACGATTACAAGTACATAAAAGTTTTAATGGGAAAGGAACTGGTCAAGAAACCCAGCAAACAGGCTTTGGATGTTTCTTATAGGACTGTTTTCAATTACAAAACATGATATTTAATATGTAATGGAATTATGGGGCAAGAAATGTATACCAATTAATGGAAAACTACATAATCTTCAACTTCAAGATTGATCATTTGCATAATAATAAAATAATTATTAAAAAATATTTCTTTAGACATTATGCTTAACTCAAATTGCAAATGAATTAAGCATTAAATTAATTTTACATACAATACACTGATATGAGTAACCCAAAATAATTATTGTCTTAACGACGAGTATTTAATTTCTGTTATTAAACATAATTGCTGTGAATCAGGCTAAATGCCTACACACAATTACAATAAAAATTTATGTAAGCAGCGGCTCGCGATTCCTAAAGCAGGTGAGTGCTACTTGTGACAATAGACACCAATGAAAAGGTTTTAATCTTTTCTTTAGATTAGGACGATTCTGCTCTCCTTTCAGAGTTGTTAATTTGTCAATTATGTCATCTAAATAGTTGAGCTGTTCCTACAGCTCGCAAAGAATAAAATTTGTACAGGGTTGACAAACGGGAAATTGTGTTCCTTAAATATGTTTTTATCTTTTTTTCCCTACGGACACACTATGGACGGCAGGGATACTACAAGTGAAAATGACTCATAAACTTCCTGAAATACGTGTGGGGAACGCCGCTTTGTCGCAAAATTTCCAAAAGTTTTAGAGTATTAACATGGCTGTAATCAGTATCACAATAAAACATTTCAAGATTGTTTTGCAGAAGTACGGATTTCCTAAGTAGGAATGGGTAACAGTCAAGTATTGCACATCATATGAAGGAAATCCCCTGGAATACTCTTTGAATTTTGTACTAACATTGTCATATTACTTTATTACAATTATTGAATTGTCTTGGTATATTATCCAATATTTCAGATAGTACTTGTGCAGTGCTATCGAACTAACATCGTGAAAGTCTAAAAAATGCCCCGCTAATTTTCTACCTGACGCCACGAATCAATAGAACAATAGAACATGGAAGTTCTGGCCTATATTAGTAGTGTCGTCAACCTATGCGGAAAAAAAAATGCAGTTTCATTTCGCTTTTTCTGTATGCTCATATATGTAGACTGAAATACATTCAATTACTTCATTGTGAATTGCTTCTGAGTCGCCACTGCACATAGATTTAATTGTATTATAGAGTTTTTTAATTTCTTCGGCCGTTATAGAGAGCAGATTATTAAGTTGTTCTTTGAGATTAATGCGATTATTCTCAAAACACTCTCACCATATCTCCGAAATTTGAAATCTTTTTTTCTACAAAAAAATTGAGCAGCTTTAATTACAAATTTCATGAAGTTTCTATTTAACTCGATATTCTCATTAAATATTCTAATGCTTAGTGCGGACGGTTCCCGTAAATCATCGTGAATCAAGTTCAAGTTTATTTTGGCTTGTTTCAAACGCAATGCACACTTTGAATGTTCCCTTCAATCCTCGCATTTATAAAAAACTTGAGTTGAGTTTGTGAGGTCTCTCAATCGCACATTATGGCAAACGTTTTTCGTCACTCCTAACGAAAGACCAACGCTGCAAAATCATTTTACCACATAACCGCCTATATCCCTTATACCGATGCTTTTTAAAATACAACTGGTAAGACTGCCCTAACCTTCTTTTGGTTTTAACAAACGCTGGTAAATAGAATGGGAAAATTGAGTATTGACGGATATGTTTTATCTGCGTTGCGGCACCGAAAAATTGCGTGTTTAATAAATTGCACGCCACATAGTTTTCTGGATTCATTCAAAAGTACTTTTTACATACCTTATAAATGAATTAACAAGATAAAAATCACTAACCAAAACTAGAAATAAAATGCTGCAATGTTGTGAAATGCTGCAATGCTGTGAAAATATCATGTTCCTCTCATTTAAGCAAAAGCTCAACGAAAAAACTAATTCAATCTCTCCTCTTCCAACAGTACCGCATAAGAGCAGTTAAAAAAATATAGCATAATCATATCATGAGCCCCTCATGCTCTTCATCTGGAACTGACTGCAATACGTTGCCATGGCAACCGATATAACACGCTTCTGTTCCGATCTAGGGAAATACTAGCTATTACACAGTGACCAGAAACTCGTTTTACCCGGAGGTTCAGAAAGAGAAAGTTTGGGAGGGAGAAAGAGAGTGAGTGATGGACAGCAGAAGAATCTCATGCTGCTTCATGCATTTTCAGTTACCGTAGCATATTTTTGAGCTGGATTATGGTTATATAAAATACACATATAATTTAATTTTGATTTTTATTTAAAAATTTAATTGAAGAGCCACTTCAACTATTCCACCAAATCGGTCGCTACTGAAAAAAGTAAAAACATTACAAAAAAAAAAACATAATTAATTATTTACTTTAGTCACTGTTCTAACCATATAAAACGAGTCAGTCTCAACATTTACTAAATTTGAAAGAAAAATTTGTGGGTAAGACATACTGGAGGATTTTGTCGCAGAATGATGAAACACGAGTTCCCACGCAGCCAGATAATAGCCTCAAGGACAAGCCCGCAGTCCAAACGTTGTCATTTATGCTAAAGACGAGAACCGACTGCTATGTGTCGACAAGTAGAGCGATAAAGAAAGAAGTAGACAACATGGAGCTACCTATTGCATTATTGGCTTATTTGTGCAGTGTCTGTACTACTTAGTGTTCAAATATTTCATGATATATTAACGTTTTGTAAAATAATTTCGCAGCATTAAAAAGATTGACGTTTGGAATTATCTAAGTAGAGACCCAGGTCTTTTCCATCATTTTTCATAAATATTGGAAATAATTATATATGTGTGTGTGTGTGATATGTTTATTTAAGGACGCTCTTTAACATCACAGGTCATCAGCGTCCCATTCTATTCGGGGCGTGAAACGGCCTACTCAGAGGCCTCTTCTTTCAGGCTTGAGGTTCTTTATCGTGCCGTAAATGCACGACACGGGACCCACGACTTTACTTCCCTTCCGAAGTGTGTACGTGTGACTAAGACCACAAATACAAGATGAACTGAATCGGAACACACATTACAAAACAAGGATCTAAATTAAGTAAACATATCTATTAATGGTAACATGCAACATAAGCCCTGAAATCATAAAAATGTGTATTCTGCACATTATACAGTATGATAAATTATGGAAGTATATTGTGGGATAATTCATAGTAAGTTAAATTAATATTTAAGGTCACAAAAAAGCCATCACTGTTATATGTGAGGAAAAAGTTTAGATAATGCTAATCTCTTTTCAAAATATCTATATATTCTTCTCTTGGCTTAAAGTTATATACTCTAACTAGTTATATTTGTTAAACATGAAATGGCAAACAAAACAAATGGAAATATACATACGCATTATATAAAAATCAGCAAAATATACATGTTCTGCGTACCAAAACTACTCTCTATAAAAGTGGAATCTTATAAATTTACAGAACTCTGCCAAATACAGGAGAATGAAACTTAGTAAAACTACAGTCTTTTTACAGGAGCATTGTTTATATATGGTGTCTGGATAACTAAATGGCAATATATGATAAACATAAATTTACATTATATTGTTACAAGTGTTTTGATGATTTCTGTATATCTGCTGAATATATTCTTTATATCTGGGCAATCAAATACTATATATTTTTATTTTTATTAACATTCCTGGTTACAATTATATGTATGTATATATGCATACTGACGAGACTAATATCATTGTACTGTGTAAAAACTTTATGTAAGGATGAATGAAACATTCACCAACTGACTCGATGCCCAGCATACATAAATCTTTTAGGAGAGTTCTTTCCACCTTTAATATATCTCATAATATTACTGCATTATATATTACATTTATATACTATAATTATAAATTTCCCTAAATATAATTATAAATTTCCCTATAACATACTATTAACTTGTAATATCCTTTTTTGTAATCGAATAAAGTGGAACTAAAGATGGTTTATTGTGTACAGGCTGCGGGTCCTCCCGTACAGCTAGAACCAGTGGATCTCAGTGTAAAGGCTCCGGTTTCACCACCCGTTGTTCTCCAAGTACCTCGCTACTCGCCGCAGCTACCAACAAATGGTGCAGACCTCGGCAGACTTGCCTATCCAGGTATGCTTTACTTGTTATATTATAATAATGTGGTTATTAGTTCTAGTGTTGTTCTTTATTTGAACGAAAATAAATCATTTTATTTGTGAATTTATATGAAAGTATCAAACTATTAATAGCAACCTAAGGTATTTATATGCTTTTTATTTAATTAACTAATTGATTTAGCTTTTTACTTGTGCCTAAAATCTACTTTGTAATACTATAATATTTTACCTGTAACATTTCGTGTGTATCCAAAACTGAAATAAATAATGTATATTTAACCGACTCCATGTTATTGTGGTCAGCGTGTTTGGCTGCAAATCCGGAGGTCCTGGGTTACTTTTTTTACTTTTTTAACTTTTAATAATGTAATTATTAGTTCTAGTGTTGTAGTTTATTTGCAAGAAAATAAATAATTTTATTTGTGAATTTATATGAAATTGTCAAACTATTAATAACAACCTAAGGTATTTATTAGCTTTTATTTAGTTAAAAAATAGATTTAGCTATTTATTTGTGCCTAAAACCTACTTTGGAATACTATAATATTTCATCTGTAACATTTCCTGTTTATCCGAAAATGAAATAAACTATGTATGTTTGACCGACTCCGTGTTATTGTGGTCAGCGTGTTTGCTTGCAAATCCGCAGGTCTTGGGTTACTTTTTTAACTTTTTATTTTGAATTAATTGGATAATTGAGTTATATAAAAGTGTTTTATTTATTTTTGTTCATTTTGGGTTAATTTGTAATGTGGGATGTGTTTAATAGTTGTTGTCCATAAGTCGGTTGTTTTTTCTGGAACTTTTCCATACTTTGAAAAAATGAATGCCTTGATAACATTAAGTGTTGCTTTATGTTTGACCGACTCCTTGTTATTGTGGTCAGCGTGTTTGCTTGCAAATCCGCAGGTCTTGGGTTACTTTTTTAACTTTTTATTTTGAATTAATTGGATAATTGAGTTATATTAAAGTGTTTTATTTATTTTTGTTCATTTTGGGTTAATTTGTAATGTGGGATGTGTTTAATAGTTGTTGTCCATAATTCGGTTGTTTTTTCTGGAACTTTTCCATAGTTTGAAAAAATGAATGCCTTGATAACATTAAGTGTTGCGAGTTTCGTACTTATTTATGCGCTCATTTCATCAAAAATGTGTTCTTCATCTTTTGTTACACTGTAGAAATAAAAAAATAAATGTAGATTCTGCTCTATGCTTTTTTCCACTTCAGTTCGTAGTAACTGGCCTAATGTCAAATAGCACTGATTAAGAATGATTGCCTAATCTAACCTATTGATAAATGCATTGATAAAAACAAAAGTTAAATAAATAAAGGTGTATGGCATAAACTTCTGAAGTTCTCTTTTTCATCTGAAATAGAGAAGCTATTCATTCAGACGAAAAATATGTAATTATATATTAATATGTACAATTTAAAAGAGGTCCTGTACGCATAACAAAAAATGCTGTGAAATGTTTGCGTTGCAACCATTTCTGCTCCATTACCGAATGTTTAAATTTATTTTTATATTTCTGATTCTTCACTGGCAAATAATGCTGTCCGGTAGTCTTAATATTTTCTCTTCTTGGTAAAAGGTACACTTTTCTGAAATAGAGCACAGTTTTATAACTCAGTTTTTCAGATGTAGTTTACATCCTTGAAAAAGCTCGTAACAAATCTGAGCGGTACACATGTCATTTAAGAAATTTTGTGTCTTTAATACACATTAGTCCTTCACTGTTTGACCGAGGTGGACATTACCAACATTTATGCACTGAATAAAGCCTAGTATGTTTACTATAAGATTTCTTTTATATCGTTTTTATTAGCTAGTACCTCAGTACTGCAATAAACTTGACAGTTTGGTGCAATCTGTTAAAATAAAACCATGAAAACTATTTTTCACAAGCAATCGAAATGGTTTTTATACTAAATCTTATAGATTACGTTAGCTGGTAGAATATAATAACACCGCCACGGGTGGCCGAGGTCGTTAAGACGCGGACTCATGAGCGGGAGGTCTGGGTTCGAATACCGCCAGGACCGTCCTCCCTAACTGAGGTTATGTCCAGGTTTTCCTCAGTCCTCATAAATGGCAAATGCCAGGGAGGTACCCTAAACTTAGGCCAGAAACGTTTCCTTCCTTAAAAAAGTAAATCATTTTCCAATATATCATTTCATTTCATGTATCATCAGTGTCCGGTGCCTGTGTAGCAAAAACGGGCGTTAAACATATTTATTCAGAATATAAACGGAACGGTTTTCTGAGTTTTCAGATATATATATATAATGGAATGTTAATAGTTGAAGCAACGACAAGACATAACACGCAATGATACTTATAAAAGTGTCATTCTCTTTCTCAAATAAGTGTTTACATTATTGGAAAATAAAGTGACACGGCATATTCAAAGAAATCTTGAGTCTTTTTTTCTCTAAGAGAATCAATGTATTCCTCTTATTTTAACAACTCTTTTGTTATACATAAAAACTAATATCTTTTAAATTGCATGATTCCTAAAAATGCATTTTTTTCTCTCGCTCTAGAACATCAGAACCTTATGCTGAAGACCAAGAAAACACAGTTTTTTTTTTCTTCTTCTTCATTTAAAGTATCAGTTTTATTCACAGAAAGTGAGCACTGAAATAATTAACATACAACACTAAATAGGAAACATTTTCATTTTGCCTAACGCAAACAAAAAATACACACGCACACACGCAAAAGAAGTCGGCCCCAACTTAAATTGTACTACAATGTTTAGCATTTCATTTCAATAGTGAATTACATAATGTGTCTCAGTAATATCGACAGCAGTCTGCAATACTCGAGAAATATCAAATTGAAATAATTTTTACTGCGATGAAGTTCGTGACTAAAACGTTTTGCCGGTGAAAGCATCCTTTCTGGATATTATATGATATTCTACTAATAAGACACTGCGCTTCTTTCAATTTTTATCCTTAAATGTCCGGTAATTTTTTACTTCATTAGTAACTCTATTCCTTTTTATCGATGATTTTCGTTATTTAGGCTAAAATTCACAAAAAGCAATTTCCTCTACTCATGAGGACATTTTATATTTCAGTAATAGCTGTCGTAAGGAAAATAACGAGATATATTTATCCAGTAATTGTTTGAGTAAATTAATTCATTACTTATGAAATATTTCATTTTAGTTCTGTATTTAATTTCGACACGAAAGAATCTAATTCTCCTTTATATTATGCCCATCCTAACTACTAAGCTCATAAAGGAATTACGATTAAAATAAACATCCCTTAAACAGGGTTATAGATTGAATCTAATGCCAAGCTTCTAATTTTCAGCAGTTGTTCCAGGTTTTGTTCCTGTTTTCTCTCACCCTCACCCTGAAATTCGACTGCGGAGGACTTCAAAGCCACTTGCGTCATGTTAAGTAATTTTATTCGTCCTACCGAAAATCTACGGTTGTTCACATTAATTTTTTTTTTCCGAAGCAGGAAGGAAGGTTTACAGCTGAAGAGATTGTTCACGAACCTCTTGGTCAGTAATAGATATTGAATATCTAATATAAGGGATCGAAGTTACTCAGGTTTATTGTTAACGTGTTAGTTTTTATTGCATTAATTTTATGCTTATTTTTTTGCTTGTGCAAGTCACTGTAATACTTTTATACAATGCAAAAATAAAAAGAAACAAAACTCCCTATTGAGTGCGAGATCAGTGGTGCTTGCAAAGAAGATTTTGATTTGGCTTATTTATGGACGGTTTTATCATCTCAGGTCATCAGCGCAACTTTCAATTCAAGGCGTGAAACGGCCGATAAATTTTGCTCAGAGACCTCTTCTTTCAGGCTTGAGGTTCTTTTACATACCGTAAATGTGCTACATGAGACCCACGACTTTACTTCCCTTTCGATGGATTTTAGGCCTGAAAAAACCCATCGGTTCTGGCCTGGATTAAACTCGCGATCTTGGGTTTAGGAGGCAAGTATGGTTACCACTACACTAACAGAAGCGATTTGTGGAGAGGATCCCATATCAGAATAATACAGGCATATTCGATAAGAGCTCGTAATTTTGTTCATGTTCCTTGTAAACCGTAAATGATATAATGGTTTTAATAACCACTCAATAACCTGCAGCACAAAGTAATCAACATTGAGGTATATTGATTGGGGCGAGTTACTTGAGTGAGCATTTTTAAGGGTTTTGGAAAGCCTAAAGCAGCCGAATTTGAGACAGATTGAGGTGCCGATTGCCTACATCTTGATTTGCACAATCAATATTTATTTCATTCAGTTATTTGACGTTTTTTATGAAAATGTAAATGCTTAAAAATCAGCCACATAACTCAGCTACCGGTATGTTGATTACATTATACATCGTGTAGAGCATACTTATAAAAATGACATACATGCATATTAACAGTTGCACGTGCAGTGTTAACTTTGAAACGGGAAACTTGTTTGGAGTGCTAAAATACTGTTGAGGCTTATGAATATAACTGCTTTGAGTATCTAACAGTTGCTGATAGCATTTTACGCTCAAAGCTGGGTTTTGTTTAGCAAAGTACAATAAATAAAAAATATCGTATTTTAAAATAGCAACTTATAGAAATGCCAATTATTTTCCCTTGGGATATCCAATCCCATGAATACGCCAACACCCCTATTCGCAGTGTATTAATGTACATGCAATGGATTAAAATGATTCGTTTTTGAACAGTTAAGATTTTATTTAAACAACCGCTAAAATATATTTTGAAACATAAAATATGCACCTACAGTGTTATAATTAAATGGAAAATTTGGTCACGAAATCATTTAAAATGTGAAGATAAAAACATTGGAAGTTTAAAAAGAGACAACATCAACAACAGGGTGTTAAATATTTAAATGTTATAAAAATACTTTACACATTCCTTTCATTCCACAACATACTTGTGTCATTCCCTGACAGTATTTGTCTATTGTGAACTGTCATACACCTCCCATTATTTTCTTCGTTGAGACCCGTATTACTTTACGCCATACACATTTATAACATTAAGAGCGTCTCTCTACCTCAGCTGATGTATTCGAGAAAGTATTCCTGTGATGTAACATTTACTATTGATCTCCCCAAATTGTGCTAATTACATAAATGCTTCTACGTGCAAAATCACCTCAAAGTACATGTTGCAGACTACCATGAATTACTGGTCTATCTTGTCTGATACTTCCTTCAAAGTTTACTTATTTAATTATGAGGAAGGTGTTTGGTTCTATGCTTCTTTTTATCAAAGTTTACGATTGAGTCTGAATTTCCATAAAAGTGTCAGTTTATGTGGTTTAGAACAGAATGAAGGTTTATTGCAGATATTACTATCTTGAATTCCCCATACAACTTTTTCATTATTAAATTTTTCACTTATCTGGTAGCATTGATTAAATGTACATAGCTTACATTCATTTACAACGACGTTTATTGCTATACAATTTACACTCGGCATTAAATCTCTAGTAATATAAATACCCTTAAGTTTCTAAAAATTTGTAGTTTATTCTTGAAAATTGTAGAAAGCAACAAAAAAAATAGTTATTTAAATACACATTATATTCATAACTAATAAATCTGCTTTTACTAAAATGCCTTTAGCATCTTATGAAACATTTATATATCACTTTAAATGTTCTTCATTTTGTAAGTACTAATCTTTATACTCTATACTCTGTTTCTAGAATTTTTTATGTTATTCTTGAAATTGCGGAAAGCAATAAAATCTCATTTCACTTATTTAAATGCATAAAGTTTATGTACACTAATTAAATATTTTTCTATTAAAACGGCTTTACCCTCCTGTTCTTCAGTTTGTAATTATTAATGTTTATATTTTTCACTCTGTCTACGGTAGACAGCTTTATGAAAATTTTAAAACGTTTAAACGCCGATACAATATACTGGTTCCTATAGCCAGATAGTTAAATGCCTCAAAATACATTTTAACAACAAAGGAATACTCGGTAATATAATCTTAAATGCCTGTATTTACGAACGACTGCTCAAAATCATGTTAAGTGCTAACATAATAACAATGGCTGTAGGGAAGTTTCCACTTGTATCTTTATTCAAGCCGTGGGTATGTTTTTCAAAACAAAACATTTAAATTTCCTTCCACTTTCAGAATGATATTTCCAAGTATTCAACCAGTGTATAAAATAAATTATTCGATTAAAAGATTAATGGTTAGGCAATTTGAACCTTGTTCAGACTCGAGCCTGCTCATCATGTATTTGCAGGTGGCTTTGGGATACGCTGTAACGAACTGAGCCACAAGAAAACTTAACGTTTGTTTACTTGAACACGCTACTCTAACAAGAATGACAATTTATTGTATCTATTAAATTAGGGTATTTGAAAATGCTGTGAAACATTAAAGTTTTAATCCCCTATAGTACAACTTAGCACAACACTGAAGTTTATAAGTAGCTAAACTTAGCCACGAAAGCATCGGAAATATTGCATGCTCTTACACCATACAGGTCATCAGTGCCTTACCTTTCATTTGTAATTATCCTAAAATAATCATACTCTTAACTATCAATTATTTATTTGAAAAAAAAAACATAAATTCCCCATAATATTGAAATGAATTGCTTCCGTTGATAAGGTTAGTTTGCATATTGTTGTAAAGTAAAATGAAGTACAGCAACTTTATTAGTAAAAAGATTACTCTTATTTTTCAGGTAACATTTGAAAACAAATTATCTTAAAATAAAATTCATTGGTAATGTTCTTTTGTTGTTTTTATGGAATTACTTAAAACTTACATTTTTGCTTTCTTTCAAAGAATGTTATCCACTGCCTTGGCAGTGCAAAATTTGTTAGAACGTCTATAATTTCCTATTTCACTTCCATAGGAAAACCAACCCTGGCTTCCCAATTTCTTAGCGATCGATTATTTTATGCGTCATTACTTTCTATATCTACTTCATTATATCATGGGTGCTCTCCTTGGAATGCCACGGCAAGAGATGTTTCCTTTTAAGGTGTACTGAGCATAATTCATGGATATGACTTGCCCGATTAGACCGAAGAAACAGAAGCAATGCTTTACATTTATTTCATTACATGTTAACATATAACGAGGCTCTCCCATAAAATTAGCAAAGCAAATGCCCGACCAATGCTTGATATAATAAAATTTTGTAGATTGCAAATTCTGCACAATGAAACGTTATAACGAAATGCCCCCAAAACACATGTCCCCCTATAAAATACAAAGAAATGAATGCCTGATCTTACATTCTAACGAGAATTCCCATGTAAATCCAGTTTAATAAAGATTTTGCAGTCCAAAAATGTGAAACAAGAACAAAGAAATACAACTGAATTCATAACTGTGGTACCTGCCATAGCTGTGATACCGGGTCACTAGAAGGAAAATGTGAGTCCAGCCTTAACAAATTTGGAGCTAATCCCAGTCAGGAAACACAATTAACAAATACTGATTACTGAAATTGTGACTTCTTTCTGACATAGCCAAATTCAAAATCGCATTTCTTTCCAAAGTTTGGGAACCAACTCAACTCAATAATGAATAAGTAACAGGTATAAGTTTAGGAAAGGTTGATATTACTAAGTCCAGTGGATCAATGCCTATTAAAGCGTCGTGCTTGCACCAATAAGCATAGATCACAACTGTACTGATAAGTTAAGCATTAGAGGAAGGAGAAAGAAAGTAAAGTTGACAAGCGACAGACAATATGTGACACATAACGGCTCAAACTTGTTATTCAAGTTCATTATTTGTTTTTATAAAAATTTGAAAAAAATAACATTAAATTGATTTTATTTACCTCTGACATTAATGGTAACATTATTAAACTATTAAAAATAAAACAAATTACGCAAACGATTAAAATGGACAACGTTTAATAATCATCTAAATAATGCAATTAAACCAGTTTATATGAGCTTAACAGAAAATATTTTGAAATGTGTAAAGCACAACGAATCAATAACAATCCACTAATGCAGCAAAACCCTTGCAGCTTCTGTCCCTTAATATGTTTGCTATAGTGGGTGTTTTCAATATTGATGCTGACAGAACACCTATTCAATATGGAACAATTAACTATTTAGTGCTTGTTCACTCATTTTAATATGCTTATGAATTTCAGAGATGGTTGGTAAATGTATTTAAACAATAAACTAAACAAATTATGAAAATATCTAATAATTTGAAAAAATAACACTTTTATCATTCGTTCAACCAGTACCTTGATTACTTTTGGATATCGAAAATATAAGAGAAATGATGTTAATCACATTTTTGCAACTGAATGCCTGATTGGCCACTAAAATTTTCACTAAATATACATTACTGTAGTGACTAAGGATTTGGAGAAAACCAGTTGAACATGTTTATGCAAGTAGTGTTTCATTCGGCGGTGCTATTCACACGGTTGTCACGTATTGCATGCATTTCGACCAATTTATTCATCTTATCGAATCTGCAACTTCTTTATTCTATTTTTTTAGTAGATTTGGGTTGTAAAGGGTAGTGTACGGTTTCATGGCAACTGCTGATATTACTTAGAATCTTACATGTATTGCCACCACATAAACAAGAATTTACAAGTGAGTAGTTTGTTTAACAGCACAAGGGATATGAATAGATAGAGTGAAATATGAATCATTGACGACGCAAAATATTTTTGTTTCAAGTATGAATGCTTAAACTGGCTCAATTAGTTTATTTTAGTGTTCCTTTGGTTATTTTTATTTTGTTTATTTACGGACGCTCTTTAACATCTCACGTTAGCGGCCCATTCAAATCAGGGCGTGAAACAGCAGACAAATTTTGCATAGAGACCTCTTCTTTCAGACTTGAGGTTCTTTATCGTGCCGTAAATGAACGACATGGGACCCGCGGGTTTACCAACCTTCTGAAGCCATACTTAGAAGTTTTACGCCCGAAAAAAATCCCTCTATCCTGGCCGGGTTTGAACCCGCGATCTTGGGTTTAGAAAGTAAGAATGGGTTAGTATTACATCACCAGGGCCCATAGCAGGGACGGAAATAAGGGGCAAGTGGGGCGACGGCCAGGGAGAGTATCGCTTTCTTTCCGGCCTGAGATGGGGGATGGAACGGTACCAAACAGAGTCCAAACTCTGCAATCAGGGGTTCGGTTAGGCACGTGGCGGGTGACTAAAGTAACAAAAGAGAGGGTACGAGAATCTGCCTTATATGTGTGCTGAAAGAATCTGGAGAACTAATTCTGGCATTCTGCAAGGGGACGAGAGCGTAGTGGCAGATAGAAAGGAGAAGAAGGGAGTACGTACATTTTTAAATATAGTGAGACAGCTCAGATCGGAAGAGGTATACAGTCTGGAAGGGGGAAAGGGAGCATGAATCACAATTTTGGGGGGATATTTGTGTGTATATATATCAGGGAGTGTAAGTTATTTAATATATATATATATATATATATCAGGGAGGGAGTGTAAGTTATTTATATATATATATCAGGGAGGGAGTGTAAGTTATTTTATATATATCAGGGAGTGTAAGTTATTTAATATATATCAGGGAGTGTAAGTTATTTAATATATATATATATATATATATATATATATATATATATATATATCAGGGAGTGTAAGTTATTTAATATATATCAGGGAGTGTAAGTTATTTAATATATATCAGGGAGTGTAAGTTATTTAATATATATGAGGGAATGTAAGTTATTTACTTTTGTACTGTTTTCTGTTGCTTATTTTATTTACGTTTTAAAACAATTTTTCTGTTATGTGTTTTCTTTTTCCATTTATTTATTTCATTATTATTCATATTGTCTTTTAAGAATTAACATTGGTTTGTGCAATTTCAATGTATTTCTTAATGTATTGGGAAAGCCGGTATGGTCCCAAGACTGTGCGACATGGAGGAGTTAATTTTGTAACAAATATATTTTGTAAATAAATACACGAAAGGATTAGATGGTGACAAATATATTTTGTAGATAAATGCACTATTTCAATGTATTTCCTAATGTATTCGGAAAGCAGGTATGGTTCCAGGACTCATGCGGCATGGAGGAATTAGATTTGTAACAGGTATATTTTGTAATTAGATACACTACTACTACTGTCAGCACCACTACAATGGTCGCCAGAGCGAAGTATGGCTTTAGTCACATCGTTTTTCTTGGCGCTGTGACTAAACATGGCCGCTCCGCTAGCAATGTGCACAAGAAGTAATGATCCGATTTCTTTGATCAGAAGGTGTGTTAGCGGCTGAAGTTTATTGGAGGCTTTTGATACGATGTGTGGAAATGCGTGTATGAGTGGATCGAGAAGTTTTAGAGTTGCCGGACAAGCGCGATACACTAAGAGAGAGCAGGATGTCTGTCAACCTCCAACACTAACTAAAAGATTCAGCAAGTTCCAGAGATAGTATTGACGAGCCGGCGAGTTGCCATCGAAAAGGTGGCTTGTTCTGTGTAGGCATGGTTTTGCGTATCAAATTATCCATAAAGATGTCGGCTTCCATGAAGTTCTTGAAAGATGGGTGCTAAGAGAGTTTACCGCAGAGCACAAGCGCGAACATGTTGAGATCTGCCAGCGGTTACTCAACCGCTACATCAATGAAAACACAGAATTTTTGAGCAGAATAGTCCCAGGGGAAGAAACTATGATCAGAATCCAAAAGACAGAGTATGTAGTGAAAACATTTGGGATCGTAAACAACGAAGAAATTCAAAACTTAATCTTTCGCGATGAAAGTTGATGCTAACATTTTTTGAACTCAAAAGGGCCTATGCTGGAACACAGCTGAAAAGTGGTGTACGATCAACAGTGGAAGATACAGCAATTTTCTGGTCAACAATCTGAAACCGGCAATTCGCACCAAATGCCGAGGTTTATTGTCGAAGACAGTGTTGCATGGCACACAACCAGCCAATCCGTGAAACCATTAACCATTTGGGTTTAAGGTGCTGTAATACCCTGCCCGCAGCTCATATTTCACTCCTTCCGATTTTCATCTCTTTGGACCACGCAAAGATCCTCGATTTTCTACGGATGAAGAAGTGTGTGAAACGGTGCATAAATTTTGCGCGACCAACCGAAACGGTTCTTGGAGAGAATGCGCAACATGTGGACCGCTGCTTCAAATGCATTTAAAAGGAAGGAGACAATGTAGAAATATGACATACTTGTTCAACCCCTACTTTTATTTAAATAAATTAGAAAGTACAGAATGCGCATAATTGTTTACCTTTCCTCGTAATTCCTTATTCGTTTCAATCAAAAAAGCTTTTGAGTAATATATTGGGCGTGAGGTTGGAGACCATAGCAAGAGTTTGGCACCACGCATATTTTACAGTTGATGCTTGTGGCAGCTTCAAGGCTGGTTAAGTGATACTCATAAGTCGATGCTATTTGCTATTCAGAAAATATGGAGAAAATCGGAATATCATCTTTCATATTATTAATTTTGCTTAACAAAAGTGACAGTTGCTCTTTATAACCAAAATACATCCTTCTTATCCGAATATTCCGTTAGGAAGAGCATTATCTACCAATTGCTATTGAACCTGTAGTATTGACATAAACAAGGAATTCTCACATATTCTCCTAAAATTTCATCGCCCACAAAATGAAACATGGCGACTCCGGTTTCTAATTACCTAGTTTTATTATATTTCCCAGGTTGAACTTGATGTTTTAACAAGAGAACCTAACACAATAAATAGTGAAATGGAAAAGTTCTCTTTTCGAACACTGGAACTTTTCTTCGACCCGGCATCGAAGTAATAGCATGTATATGGAAATGTCAACTTGCTCATTACCGTTTTCTCACAACATGAATACTCTGTGTACCACAATGTCGCTAAGACGCCAACGGAAGAACGGAATGGAGGTTATAATGCCTAAGTGACTTGACTTATTGACTTGTGGAAGTTAATTTTAAAGGCAATGTTATTGCAGTCGTTGCTTTCATCTTTCTATGCCTATTGCTCTTGCTGCTTATGTGAAAGAAACATACAGTTACTGTACATAGAAAGGTTTTGCTACTTTCTTTGAGACACTCCACTTAAGGATAAAATTATTAAGTTCAGGAGTGGTTTATCAGATAGATTTCTTTGCAACACTCCACTTAAGGATAAAATTATTAAGTTCAGGAGTTTATCAGATAGATTTCTTTGTAACACTCCACTTAAGGATAAAATTATTAAGTTCAGGAGTTTATCAGATAGATTTCTTTGTAACACTCCACTTAAGGATAAAATTATTAAGTTCAGGAGTTTATCAGATAGATTTCTTTGTAACACTCCACTTAAGGATAAAATTATTAAGTTCAGGAGTTTATCAGATAGATTTCTTTGTAACACTCCACTTAAGGATAAAATTATTAAGTTCAGGAATTGTTTACCAGATAGATTTGTGTACCGCTCTAAATGAACGTCAAGTGTGAACCATTGATTGAAAGGGGAACATTGTTCTGCCGTCATTTGACCTTAAATCAGGCTTAATGGAAGGCTTTGTTACGGCTTAAAGCATAGAAGATGGTGGTGTCCAGTATTTTAAATAAAAAATTCCAATATTAAATTGAATAAATAATAATTTTTATTAGTTCGCAAATGAAATAATCTAAAACACCGGTTTCAAAATGGACAGTGAGAAACCGTGGGCGCTATTCGAGACACTGTATTAATTTTTCCAAGAAAAGTAAAGACTAAAAATACAGAGAAATACTTTAATTGAAGATAGGATAAAGACATATAAATTTTGGGGTGTAATATATAACACATTCCCTACAGTTCCATTTCATGTGGCTTCCTCCCCATTTGAGTGACGTGTGCGGTGAGCAAAATTTTCTTCATGAGGATGCCAAAATGTATACACACTTCAAGCAAAGAAAAAACTGTGTTAACATAAAAAAACTGAATTCACACAAACAGAAAATGATGAGCACTAATCATCTTAGACTTTTACAGTTATAACAGTTGCTCAAAATGCCCAACATCGGCGTCGATACACTTCTGAGTACGTTGAACTACAGATTGAGCAACGTTCGTGTCCTGAGCGATTGCAGCACATGCCGTTTAAATTTCTTCCCTACTTACTGCTAGTGTAGCTGGTTTTCTACGGTATACAACAACCTTAAGAGTTTCCGATTGGTAGAAATCCAGCGGAGTTAGATCCGGAGAACATGGTAGAAAATTAATCGGACCTCTTCGTCCTATCCATTGCCTTGGAAAATTGTCATTAAGGTACGCACGTATATCTCGGCGGTAATGTGGTGGCGCACTATCCTGTGGGAAGTAAAATTCCTGGTTTCCATAGAGAGTATGAATGGCGAGTAAGGCGAAATTGTTACTCGCGTTGATGGTTATGTTCTGTACACACGTCCCCAATGTCTTTGAGCTTAAACAACATTCTCGGTTTTCCAATACCACTTTAAAATTCCTTTCCGCTTTTCCAATCATAATCTTGGCTCCATTTTGTTGTAGCAACGCTAGCATACCGTAATGTGAGTCACATCTGTTTATAGAACATCATTCGATAATCTTGGCTTAATTTGTTCATTATTGATTTACGACAATCTTGACTTCATTTGTTCGTAGTTGATTACCTGTCACGTAACAACGCTATCATAATGTATGTGAGTCATATCTGTTTACAGAACATCATACTGCACATTACTGTTTTTTTCGGTCCAACTTTGAAATATATTATATCTCGTAGATATCTACTGTGAAAGTGTGCATACATTTTTTGGTACGCTCGGTATATATATAAAGATAATGCTCTCCAAGTATTAGGCAAAAAATTAGAGATATTTTAGTGTGATGTATTTATGAAAGCCTTACAGAAATAAAATATTTTGAAATTACCAGTAAACATTAAGCTTTTTTTATATTTTTGTATATTAACCAAAAAGGTTTGGTCTTTAGGCAATTTTGAAAAGTTCACATATATTATATTTTTAGGTATGTGAATGCCTGTTTCATTGGTAGATAAATCTTTTGAATTAGGTTTATTTTGTGAACTTGTTGTGGATTTTAAAACATTTAGTGAAAAAACGATACCTGACATAAAGTTTTGGATGCCAGATCTAACTATAGGATATGCTAGCAATAAAATCACTTTTTATGCAGTGTATAATAAAAAAGTTAACTTTTTTCATTCAATGTGATATAAGTATATTCTTTCGCATAAGTCTTATGTAGGACATTAGTTGGAAAGGAAAAATATCCCGGAGACCTCTATTAGGTTTTCTTTGCTGTGAGATATTTATTCCTTAAGAGTCGACTCATAACGCTACGAGTACTTTTAACTCATAATTCTAGTTTAACCTCGTACTATGTAGAGGTTAATTTGCATATAGAAGTAATTACTTTACACTAGGTGTATGTGAGAAATTATTTGGAAAGGATGAAGTCAAACTTTAATAATTTCGAATCATGGCGGGAATTCGAACCTTCTTCCGTGCTGATGCTCTAACCCCGAGTTATCATGTACTGTTCCAAGGACGGAATCACGAACCCCTCTCATCTGATTCTATATATCCTGAAGACTTTCCGTGATCCGAATTTTTCAAGTTTCATTCTTCCTTTCCAACTAAATTTCTGTTTATTAAATGACCGTTGCATTTTTACAGGAACTGAATGTTCAGTTCACTAATGTGTGTATGTTTGCGTGAGTGTAAGCGTGCACTGTGAATGTGCTTTTCTTTCTTTTCCTTTTCCTTTTTTTATTTTTTGTGATAGGCGTTTTCACAAAAGAAATTTTGATATCCGTTGAGAGAGAAAAAAACTGTGCCCTTGAATTACACAAGGTCCTTCTCCAGCGGCTTTACGACAGCACTTCGCTCTGTACAAGATAATCGTCCCTGTATGAAGCCAGACAGACAAAGTGAAAAATTACCCCGGATGCAAACTTACTGCTGTGAATATGAAAAGTGAATGATAGCTAGCACCCAAGCAGGATGAACGCCGCGAAACAGAGGCAAATTCTCACACAGTATTGTAATGCAAATAGCCTATACAACCTCTAGGTGAGCCCCAAATGTGAGCTGGTGTCGTACTCTTACGGCGAGTGCTTGTTCATAGCTCACAGATGATATCTAGTGAAGACAATTCTATTACTTACTTGGAAGGAAGAACATAATTTAATACCCTTATAGCGCACGGCCATTCCCTGGCCAGGCTGTAATTTTACTGAGTCACTCGTCAAAAGAATACTCTCAAGTTGGCAGCTCACAATGTACTGTTTACGGTGATCGTGCACATCGTTTTAGCTCGCTCATACACCACAATGGACCACCTGCAAAAATGAACCAACTTTATGCCTTGCCTCATAAAACTCCTGTTAAAGTTTACATAAAATAAACATTTAGGTATGAGTGTAAGAAATCACTGCAGTTTTAGATGATATTCATCTAAACCCTTTATAGACATAAAAGTAGCTCTTTAATTTCATTAATTATCAATATAATATCTACATATTTCTTTAGTTTGGTTCCATTGTGCAGGTTATGAGGTAGCAACAATAACAATAGGTTCTTTTCTTTATCTTTTATTATAAAAGTTTCTAGTTTACATGCCACAGAGTACCACTCCAATTAAGAAAACATACATCTCTTAAGCACTACAATGCAATATGATGTTTGTTATACTAATTCATTGTATTGCAAGAGTAACCTAGTTCTTATTTCTTCTTTTGTTCATTTTCTGCATTGTATTTGGTTAGTTTTGATTGATTGATTTATTTATGGACGCTCTTTAACATCTGAGGTCATCAGCGTCCCATTCAACTCAGGGCGTGAAACGGCCGACAAATTTTGCTCAGAGGCCTCTTCTTTCAGGCTTGAGGTTCTTTTTCGTGCCTTAAATGTACGACACGGGACCCACGGCTTTACTTCCCTTCCGAAGGAAGCCATACTTAGGATTTTTACGCCCGAAAAAATCCATCGATCCTGGCCGGGTTCGAACCCGCGTTTTGGGTGTAGGAAGCAAGTATGGTAACCATTACACCACTAGGACCGACATATTTGGTTAGAAAAGGAGTATTTATGAAAGAAACAATATACATTGAGAATGTATTACTGACAATTCAAGGCCAAATCGCACTGAGAGAAACAGTGCGATGACCTACAGAACCATTCCGTCTTTATATACCTGAAAGAAATAGTAAATATTTGAGGTTAAGATGTTCACACTAAACTACGCAAAGTTTACATGGCTGCTACTCGATATTTTGCTAATTTTGCTAATTCAGACTCTTGAAGCAGAAGCACATGCTTTTTAAAAAAATTATATAGCTGAACATTTTAATTAAATCACCAGACTGAGAGACAGACAAGACTTGTGAATGCAACTATTGAAGAAGAATAAGGGAAAGCAGCTCTTAACTTAAAAAAGGATGATGTATTGTAATTGTTGTTAATCATACCATTGCACGAGAAAAGAACTTTGTATAAATATTACAGTTACCTTCAAGGAATTGCTTCCAGAGTTTGTAGTGTTACTAAATCTAAAGTGTAAATTATCTCGATTCTATTGCAGTTATGAGCTCATTGTTTCAACTTTATTTCATAATTTAAAGTGTACCATTTATTTCTAAATGATTTCCATTTTTAGATATTGTAACTGAGTGCAGTTTTTACACTAACACGGTGAACTACAGTGATGCTTCCCCCATGGGGCAGGGTTTTTCCTATGAGTGAGCCTCCACTAGTTTGCCGCGCCATGGAGGGGGTAGCAAGTCTGCTTGCCTACTTGTTGACCTTGCTGACTGTCGCAGTTTTATTGCAGCTATTTCCAGGTGTGTGTTGTGGTGTTCGTTTATTGGATCGACGGCATATGTAAAGTGTATTTTGCATTATGTGTTTACAACGGCACAGTGTGTCTTTATGTACGATTCATATGTGTTAACTTAGTGGTGAAAAAATCATAGGACTAATTTTTAATCATACAGTTGACTCTTTTACTTATGTGAATACCATAAAAATCCCTTTTGCAGAATTTACCGAAGGGAGCAGACTCGTGTATTTTTTTCAACAGGACTCAACCACTGCTCACACTGCGAATAATTCCATAAGTGCAATTTTCAATGTGTTTCCACAAGACAAAGTTATAAGCAGGAATGTGTGCCCCCTCGGTACCCCGATTTAAGAGCCAGCGACTATTATCTCTTGGGAAAATTAAAGAATGCCGTACACAAGACTAACCCTCACTCCATACAAGAACTCAAAGATAATATTCGTCTGGAAATTATCTGGATTTCTCAAAATTAACTACAGAGAGATATGAATAATTCTCTAAAGAGATGCCATAAAACATGGGGAGAATGAAGGCGGATATTTTCAACACCTTATTTGATAATGTGGTAAGAAATGAGGCGTTTTAAATTGCTTGTGTATTGTTGGTTTGTTTGTTTTATTGTTTTACTCTCCAGTTAATCACCGAGACCTGCAGGCCAGCTAACGGGCTAACGAACGGCGCGCTCGCTCATAGGCAAAACACTCCGGGGAAAACAAAACTGATCGCACTGTGTAAACTCACTTCTAAAATATAATTTGGTTTGGGCCATATTTACGCAGCGCAACAGCAAGGTATGGTCTTTTTCACAATACCTTATGCAAAATTGCGCGACATATTGATATGTAGCTCTCAACAAGAAATTGTACTAGGCCATGATGCGCACATCTAAGTTAATGTTTAGATTTGGAAAATGGATGACAGTCATTAGTTTTGCTTTTTTCTCGTTTACGAAATACAACGATTTAAATTCGATGCTACTTGTGGCGCTTTTTGTGTGCACTCGGACTTTCATTAGCTCCAAGTTGTGGCCCGCATCGCCGGTCTTGTGTTAATGTGCTAGCCCATTTCTTTTTATTTCATCTCATTAATCAGCATGAGAAAGTGGTTGTACCGTGCAGTCTCTGCAACAAATAATTGCAATAACGGAGGCGAACGTGTTTACTGGTTCTATTAAGAAAACGCTGGAGAATTTTGCAGCAATTTTCTAGTGTTGGTATTTCTGCAGAGTAATATACATAAATTGCACAAAAAATGTCGTAGCATTAGTATTGCGGGTAGGTTGTAGTTTGCACTGCTCGAAGGAAACAGGCTTCTTATCTGCTTCACTAAACCTGAGCTATGGCAGAGACGGTCCTGGTGGTGTATCTTGGTGGTGTAGCGGTAACCATACTTGCCTACTAAACCCAAGTTCACGGGTTCAAACCCGGCCAGGATCGATGAATTTTTTCGGGGCGTAAAAGTCCTAACCTATGTATGGCTTCCTTTGGAAGGGAAGTAAAGCCGTGGGTTCGTGTCGTACATTTACAGCATGAAAAAGAACCTCAAGCCTGAAAAAAGAGGCCTCTGAGCAAAATTTCTCGGCCGTTTCATGCCCTGAATTGAATGGGACGCTAATGAATGAATGAATGAGTGAATGAGTGGTGTTTAACGCCCGTTTTTGCTACAGAGGCACCACAGGCGATGGGACGCTGATGACCTGAGATGTTAAAGAGCGTCCGTAAATAAATCAAATTAATCTACAGGCTTGGCAGATGGGACGTTTTAAAGTGCAAGCATGACACACAAACGCATTATTTTTTGCGTTTTTTAATTTTTTTTTTTAACATTACGGAGACAATATTGTGTACTTTTATTCCTTTTTGTTTTCTTCCTTTTTTTCTAAATTTAAAACGCTGATTTGAGATATTCATTACATTTTATAATCATCACTATAATTATCACAGTAATTATGATTACTATCATCATTGTCCTCATAAATAATATTGTAATTGTAATTATAATTATTATTGTAATTATATTATTATTATTCTTTCACAGATGGACTCTGAGAATTGGGCCAGTAACAATGTGAGAGAGGGCTAGGTTTTGTTGTCTTACTAATACAGAAGTTTAGTTGGCTTAAACGATGATGAGCCCGGGGGTCATACACCCGAGAATTGCTTTACATTTGCATTTGCAGGATTCGGGAAACCCCCTAAAAATTATCCACACACTGATATCCGAACTCGCACTTGCTGGATTACAAAGCAGATACCCTACCCGAATACCAAGGCTATGAACACATAAGGTATCACGGATAACCACTAAGTAGGTATATTACCACAGTTGACGCTATAACACTTACAGTATTAGAAAGCATGTGAGGTGGTACTAGGAGGGGCTGGCTGAGCGACTCGCCTGCCATAGGAGTGTAGTTTGGATCCTCATGAACAAGCGTGAGCAACAGTGTTTCCCATTTTTCACGTGCCCAAAATTACTGGTGGAAAGTCGTTATTTGAATTTACCTAGCTATATCCACCAAGAAATGTTGAAGTAGTCTGTCCAAAAACCGCTGTTCTACACTGTATGCTTCTCAAGTTATTGTTTCATGAATGTACAAAGTGATCTTTGTGTTTATGATGCGTTGCGTTGCAACCTTGCCCTTGTTTTATTTATTTTCAGTAAACTATAGTCAGTGAGAGACTTATGACGTGTCGTTTTGAACTGTAGACATTTCTCTTATAAATAAATTCAACACGGTTTACTGCAATCCGAAGGTGCACCTGTTCGTTGATAGTTCGGTGCAAGACTTAAGCGCGCAAGGAAAGTACAACTGTGGCAACAAAAATATTTTGCACTGTGATTTTAGAACTGTTTATAATGTCACTTTCAAAGCCTGGTACAAATGGTACAGGTCCTAAGGACAAGGTATTTCACTCCCAGACCAGAAATATTACTTTTAAAGTGTACACTTTGTTTAACACTAGAACGCTCAAGCTTCACTTATCCCCTAAAACGCTCGGTAGCCGTCAATTGACCGCAACTACTTTCTTATGCATTTTTAATAATTATCCTCGCTGAAAATTATGCAATTTTTTCCTTATCGCCTTCTAGCGATGGTATAGAGGAAACGATTTTGCATTCAAATTGCAAGCCGGGTCTGCATCCAGTTTGCATTTAACTTCCATAGTGAATTTGCAAATACTTGGTGTCTGCTCAGTGTCACATATTTAAGTGTTCTTCTTACACAGGCCGATGACTGTAGTGATGTAGAGGGAACAACGTGACTTCTGAGCTGTGAACCAGGTTCGAATCAGCTTGAATCGAACTTCTGGTTTCAGTTATTTTTATGTTTATGGTGTTTCATCACGTATGTTTAGCGCTTTATGTCCCCAGGCCCTTTGCCTAATCATTTAATTTGTTAGTAATTCAATGCTACATTCACACATTTGTTCATTCGTTGTTTTGTTCACCTTTTATAGGTCATCTCCGGCTAAATAATTTTAGTAAAAAAGGGGGGTATTTTATTTTTTATTTCAAGTATAAGAGCGGTTTTCTCGAAAATAAGAAATGGTTTATTATACGAAGTAGGTTTGCTCTATGCTGTGTAGTAACAAATTATTTGTACAAAAAGACATAAGTTATACAAATACGGAATATATCTATATAGAAAGCTATCGTATTGAAACATTCTCAGAGATATTGGAATGACACTTTTTACAGAGTTTTTAATCATACAAGAACCACGTGCAATTTTCTTAACATGTGGAACAACCCTCTTTGGTTTTGTTTTTCTTACATAACCCTATTTGACATGTCTTGCGTTTAGCGGCCTTAGATGTTCCTTCCTCTCTACAATCAGCCATAAGTGTGATGTGGCAGAAGTCGATGAAAGCTACATGAAAATGAAAAGCTAAGCAAAATTTTAGACACAGATACAAGAGCTGATAAACAATCACTCGCGCACTACGCTATAATAAGTTCAAAGCATGTTTGTTGTGCAGTGATGATTACAACAACGCAATAACGTCTCAAGAAACGTGGGTAAGGAAGCGGTCAATTGATCGCCTCCGGGAACCGATGGTAAATTTGCTATTATTTTAAAATTATCTGAAATGCAATATATATTGGTAAGCCAAACGTCATTGAAAGGGATTAAAAGTCACAAAGCCATAGAAAAATATTTCCGAAGACAGTGAAAATATGAGCGTTCGAGGCGTTGGGCGTTCTAGTATTAAGGCATTGACATATGGAAGTGCGTGATAAAATATTTTTTTTACAAAGTAGGAACTCGCGGCCAAAGCATGTGACATGACTGTGCACAATGTGTCGCGCATTGGGAAACGGCCAAAGTCCTACTATAGAAATTGGTGAACCATTATTTAGATCTCCAGGAAAGCACGCCAGAGAGGGAAAAGTTTTTAATTCAGATAACTATGGAAAAAGATGTGGTTTGCCGCACAATATATGTGAAATGATTGACAATGGCGAATACCCCACCATTAAAATGCTTGTTCATGATATGAGAGACAAGCTTCCCCAATAATAATAATAATAATAATAATAATAATAATAATAATAATAATAATAATATAAATAATATAAAACTAATGATGGACGTAAATTCTTGCTAGAAAAGGTTGCTACGAGAATAACATTTTTAAGAAATGTGCCCATGCTTAGGACATCTGGAGATACGTGCCCCCTTTTTTTTATCTTGATGAGACGTGAGTAAATCAAAACCATTGCAAGGAAAGCATATGGCAAAATTCGACAGGGTGAGGGGCGAATGGTGTTTAAAGCCCGTTTTTACTACTGAGGCGCCACAGGTGGTAGACACTCATAATACATGAGAGATGAAATGGTAAATTGGGAAAGGATTTTTTTTTTAAGGAAGGAAACGTTCCAGGCCTAAGTTTAGGGTACCTTTCCGGCATTTGTCATTTATGAGGACTGAGGAAAATCTGGAAAAAATCTCAGTAAGGGAGGAAGGTCCTGGTGGGATTCGAACCTCAGACATCCCGCTCACGAGACCGCGCCTTAACGACCTCGACCACCCATGGCGGTTGATTCGACGGGAAGAGGTAGAATCAAAATTCCTGTAGGAAAAGGCAATAGGCTTATAATTTGTCATGCAGTTTCAAAGAACAGGGTTCATTGCCGAAAGCAATTTTATCGGCCCTGGTGGTTTTGTGGTAACCATACTTGCCTCCTAAACCCAAGATCGCGGGTTCCTTTCTGGTCAGGATCGGTGGATTTTTTCGGGTGTAAAAATCCTAAGTATGGCTTCTTTCGGAAGGGAAGTAAAGCCGTAGGTTCCGTCTCGTTGATCTATGTAGCTCGATAAAAAACCTCAAGCTTGAAAGTAGAGGCCTCTGAGTAAAATTTGTCGGCCATTTCACGCCGTGATTTGAATGAAACGCTGATGACTTGAGATGTTAAAGAGCGTCCGTTAATAAACCAAATCAAAAACCGAAAGCAATTGGGGTTTCCGTTCCAAAACAGTGAATAAATATTTTGATTACCACTCTGAAATGAATGCAAACAAATTGGTTAACAAATCTTTAAATGTTCTACAAGTGGGATCAATCATCATCATCATCATCATCATCATCATCATCATGTATCGTTCTAAAATCATAGATAAACCTCCTTCTACAAATTCCCGAAAACAAGATATTCAAGACTGGCTGGTATACAATTACATAGCATTTCTCCCTTCTGAAACGAGAGCAGAATTATTAAAAAAAACTATTAATCAATACGGTGAAAAAAAGTACAAGCTAGACCTAGTTGCATTGGAAAAGGGGCACCAAATTATTCATTTACTTCTCTATCACTGGCAGTACAATCCCATTGAAATAATTTGGGCTAAGTTAAAGGGGGAATTCGCTAAAGACAGCACTATTTTGCGTCTTGCGGATGTTGAAAAGCTTACGCATGCTGTACTTAACAGAGTGACAAAAGAAGACTGGACTGGTCGTGTTGCACACTGTGAAAAACTAAAGGAAGAAGCGTTCCATAAAGAAGTGACTCAAAGTAACTCTGTAATTACAAATGTGCAGGAAAGTGATTTGAGACAGTATAAAATGGCTTGAACCTCCATGTTTATATTACTGGTGTTAGCATAATTAATTACATGAATTATAAATCTTATTATAATCAAATTGTATAGTTTATGTGTGTATTAGTTAAGTCATTTTGCGTATTTCTTGAGTATTAGAACAACTTGTTTCCAAACTTTTTGACATAAACCAGGAAGTGTGTTTTGGGAACGGAACAAAAAGAAAGAACCAGATTGCCCTATACCTCTTTTGTGTTTGTAAGAAGCTTTGTATAAGAAGCTGGTCACTTCTCTAAGAATTTGGAAAAAGAGTGGGTCAGATCCCTTGGCATTGTATGAACGGATAGAAGGGTTAGTTTTTGTTAAAATCCAGGACAGGCCGGGCAATAAAAATCTATTGATGTAACTGAACTGTGTGAGTGTCATAAATTGTAACCAACATTACGTAAGGAAACCCAGGAGAAAAACAGAAGCAATAAAGTGCAAAAAGGCAGTAGATCGGAGAATTTTTGAGGAGAAAGACGGTCACAGGGAGTTATATCGAAAATAGCGGAAGTGGTACAGTGAAAGATTTGCATTTACCGGACAGTGATAGACCAGAATCCATCGGTTAGTTGTCAACACTCATCAATTTTCTCAGAACTTAAAGGCGGCCCTTGAAAGATTAAATTACTTGCATATAAATAAATTGTGTTATAGTAAGCTTCACAATTCGTGTTCATCCTTTGCATAATTCCCAGTCCTCTCCCATAGACCTAAGAGGGTCATAAAATTCCAGCAATCCACTGACGCTCGCTTGACACGGCGATACTCGATAGTCAGCAGGAGAAGAGGAAATAAATCGACATCAATCTGTCAATTATCAATTGAATCTACAAATTCCTCCCCAATTATCACTAGAATACGATTGCAGATGCCTACGTTACTTGCTGTGAACCCATCAATTGGCAGCAGTGCAGCCGTCGCTAGTACGCATTGGCTGTGCTCACATGCCTTCTAAACCAGTACCCTTATAACACAAATTACTGCAGTCGTATGTCATGGCAGTTGTAGTATTGATCGACAGGAGTTTTAACATACTTCTTAAGAGCAGAAACCCAAATTATGGCATATTTTATACCTTATTCTTATATATTGGCGTGTTTAAATATTTCAATAGCTTCCCTATGTAATCTGATATAATTTCTGTCAAAAGCATGCTGTTTTCGTAAACCATGTGGTGGTCTTCCAGGTTAATTAGGCTGATTGTCAAGTAGACATTTTATTCCTCTGAAGATGTCCGCCATAGAATCAGATGAAATGCTGGGTCACCACATAAATGAACTGACCATTAGACCACGGCCAAAAATCGCGGAAAATTTTGTTAAGATCCAAAGAATATATATTACCTCATCACAGAGACTGCGAGTGAGATTTGCTCTGGAAATCTTCCAACTCCTTTTGAGTTTTGAAGCATGTTTTCTATGTATATTCACTGGCAAGTGAGACCTAATGAATCAAGAATAAATTCAAAACACCAGAGATGTTATAGTGATCGGGGCACATCAGCTGTGCAACGTCGGAGTGGATTAATGCACTTGGAGCTGAAAAAACAGTCTAGGCCTCCGCAAGGGTGAATTCTATGTAACTTTAGTCATTCTGAGGGAAATCGTGTTTCTTTGTGTGAGGCTCCTTCATCGACTGTCGAAATGCCGGTAATTCGTTTGTTACAGCACAATAATGGTCTGCATACATCTCGCGATACTCAAAAAGTCTTTATTGAACATCCTGATATGCTGGTGCACAATTGACTTTCGAAGTTGTTCGTTCTAGACATTACACAGAACGTTCGTGCAAAAAATGTTTCAATTGTGGCAGCTCAATTAAAGACGCACAAGAACTGTATTGCAGGAATTGTTCGGAATATTTACGATACGTTCCGACTTCTCATTCAATCTGTGCCTTCACGCCTCAATCAAATGTTGGATAGACAAGGCCATTGAACTTGATTAAAAGTTTGCATTAAATGACACGAGGAAGCAATTTGTAATAGTTCGCAACACGTTTAGTAAAAGTAGAGTTTTCTATTATTATCGCAGAGAAACTGTTCTGTATATAACAGTATTATATAGGAAGCAGTTAATAACATAAGAACAGTATGTTTGTTGCTGGAATTTATTTCAATTTTAAGGTATTAAATGACAAATACGACTATGCGTTTCTTTTTTGATAGCATAATTTTAGTTCTATCCTAATGAAAATTGTCTAATTTTTTATTGTGATGGTGAAAATTAGAGTAATGTTTTTCTCGTTTTTTTTTAAATGTACACTCAACTATATTTCGTCACAAATTGTTTTATAGTTTTTTATTTTATAATTTTTTATAATCAAACAGAGTAAGATAACCGATTCGGCATACCATAATTATCTGTTACCAGCCACCACAACCCAACCAAGCGGTTGCAGCTGATACGGGCCTTGTTCCGGCCAAATCAAGGCCCGTCTGCGTGACGGCACAAATGAAGGAGTGTGGTATCGTCGAAATTTTCCGTCAAAAACACCCATCTTTCCGCAACGAACTCCGCAGGCTGAGACGCGCCGGTCTCTCTACGGCTCAGCTTTCGAAACGCGCGGCCTTGCTGCTCATTAGACTGACTGAAATCCGCATTATTTGAAACACCGCGCACAGCTAAAAAACTGCTTGCGCAGCTGCATGGAACCCATATGAAGTTTGTATTTTCAGAAAGTTTTGCGCTTGCGTCATTTGCGAGAAATTTCCAGATATGTGGGATTATGTTCTCGAAGAAAGTTGCACATAAAAACAATAGGACGTTCACATCCGAGTCAGTCTGGATTGTTCCCATGCACTTGCGTTTCTTTCCTCATTTCTACATGTCTTTTTTTTTTTTTTTTGTTGACTCCATCATTTTCTTGTTGTCGGTAAAAGTGATTTTTCGATTCTGTTGCAGCGAATTTTATGTCTGTGGTTTCAGATCGTAAAATGGACAGTTAGTTTTTGAGGGTGCATTCTCTTCCCAGCATGGGGAACGATTTCAGTCTTCTTAAAAGTTTCGCCGTTATAGCAAAGACTACCTCTTCCTTAGTTTCACGTGATCAGGCCCAGAAGGTAGTGAGTATTACTTACGTTGTGTTTTCCAACGAGGATATGGAACCATCAAAACTCAGAATACATCTTAAAACTGTACGTAAAGAACATGCCAGCATATATTTTTTTCATAATTAAGAAGCAGAAGCTCTGAGAAAGTAAGAAAGTGATTAAAAAGAAAAAAAGACTGCGTGTAACAACGGAGATGCTGTGAAGGCATCATTAAGTGTATCATTGCAAAAACTAGAAAATCGCATATAATTACTGACGAGTTTATATTGCCGCCTACAAAACCATGCTTTCCGCACTGATATATGAGAAAGCTGTCGAAGAAATTTCCTTTCAAGTGAAGCAATTAAGAGGCGAGTGTTTCCAGTGTGGCGGTATTGTAGCTGTTTTCTGATGTCGGGCCGCCCGAAGGGCGCAACTACTTCATACCAGTGGAAATGATGATAAAAATATGATCGTCGTGCATCAGGGGAGTCTTTAAACCTATAATGGAACCAATCCATGGCAACATAAATAACATGGTTCATTCATAAATATAAAATAAACGAGTAATGTTGTGCTATTGTATATTGTTATTATTATTAATATTATGTTATATGCATTTTATATACTTTCTAATGCATTATTATTAATATTATGTTACATGCATTTTATATACTTTCTAATGCATTATTTTTATTGTATAAGTATACACTATTATCAGAAAGACAAATATAGAAAGAATTACTTTTGTTTGTTTATATTTTTAAATGTAGTAAACCATTGATAAACAACTTTAAAATGTATATAAGACAAATTTAAGATTTTACGCCTTGATTAAATTTTTAGATATCCGCGACACCTGGAGATCTTTAATAGGTAACCACCATTAAAGAAAGTGAACCTCTGCACAGAGCATTTGTGCACGGACTTTGACGTGGAGCTTGTGAGAATCAGCGCGTGCGCCAGAAACGCCAAAAATAGCGTAGAAATTCAAGTATCAATATTTCTTAAACAAGGAGAAAAAAAAAACGAATGACTACCACCACGTTTTTCAACAGCCGGACATTAGCTTATATACGTATTCTCAAGTTCAAGCAAATGATCTGCGACGATTCCCTTGTCATTATAGCCTCGCCTAACCCAACCGAAAAAGTCAAATGAAAATTTGACGTTTAGAAGACAGAAACCTGTACATGTATTTTCAGTGTAGCCTACAATACATCTGATATTATTCAAGGTTTTAATATAAATTAGACTTTTTATATAAAAATGAATTTATAATTCTATCAGTTTAAGTCAACAACGAATAGAACGTGCACATTTTCATAAAAGGATATGGTTTTCTGCTTTCTAATCCATAGTTTTAAGACACAAGAGGCAATAAAGATGGTTCTACACAAAGAGATAGAGAAACATAACAGAAGACATACAGAAGAGACTCAAGATAAACATATCTCTATCGAAATAAATAAGCACATATTTTTTAACCTAAATATACTTTTAAGCAATACAAGCTTATGGAATATTTTAGATTTCTGCCCAAATTTATGTCAAGAATCACCAATTATTTTCAAAAATAAGTGGTTCTGAAAAATTTTACATTGCCACAATTGAACTATGCCATTTAAATTAATTACTCTTTATAAAATTTGTGTTGATAAATCAGCCAGAAATTAAAAAAAAATCACATGAATATATATAATATTTACTAATATTTGGGGAGAATAACCGAGTACATCGGTAAAAGATATGCTGGTCATTTACTCGTATATATTAGTGATTGACCAGAGCACAATAAATGTTAATTACATTATCATTAGTTCTAAATATTAGTGATTCGCCAGAGCATATTTATTTCCTTATTACATCGGTTCCAAATGAGGGAATCTGATATCATACATTTCTTAAACATCATTATGTTCTTTTTAATGCTCAACAAAATTGAAAATGTTCTGTTAAATGAGAAAGAAAAGATGATTCTTATGGACTTTTGTGCTAATATTAATACATTCCTTCCTTATCATTTTCGGCTCTTTCAAGAACTTTTAGGTGTCCAACAGTAGTCTGCTAGCATATTCTGTGGTAGCGTCATTCCATTTCAGCAATGTTGCAGTCACTCATTGCTCCAATGTTTGGAAGGAGAAAAAAATAATAAAACGAGAGTGTATAAAGTGCGTTTTGGGAAGTATGTTAATTCCGTCACTTTGTACTTCTGAATCAGCTTGCTGACAGGTTCTGTGTACTTTTCTGACCTGTGGTTTCCTAGACAGTTGGTGACCACTTTTTGAAAGATGACCATGCTCCGCATCTTGAGCATTTAATATAGTTTCAAATTTAGTATTTTTCATCAACTTTGTTATATTTGGACCAATGAATATTCTTTATTTTATTTTTTGCATCTCTAAATTTTTGGAAATTTATTCCCAAACATTGAAATGCATTCCCATCAGGGTCCACAGCTTCTCCAAAATGTTAAACATACCAAGTTTGCTGTGCAATGCAGGCAGAACTGACAAGTGGTTGATGAACCTGTCCATAGACGAACATGTGATCATATCTTAGACTTTTGAACTTATTCCTAATTTTTTTTCTGTCAAGAAATTGTAACAATGTGCTAAATGATTTTTGATTTCCGGCAATAACATTGCAACTACAAAAGGCATATGATGGGATGCTTTTAGGCAACGTGTTGATAGAGTTACACAACTGATATCAGGATTCCACTTGCCGCTATGACCTATTTTGCAACCAAAAGCTCTTTTAACTAGAGGAGTAAACTAGATCTCTGTCTTTTAAAGTTCTCGCCTTAAACGAAAAAAAAAAAGTTAACTTTTACACAGTTTTGAGGCAAGTTTCAATTAATTTCGACATCTTGACGAAGCTTTTATAGGGTTTATTTTAAAACCCAAGGAACAAAGGCCATGAAATTTCTTCCTTGAATGAAAATACCAATTAAAACAGAGAGCTAATAATAATCCTTAAAGCCGTCTTGTGGATTAAAATTCCTTTTTGTGAATTTTGGCCTCATAGGCAGCAATAGTCTAAAGTTATGCCAATTGCTAAAACAAAAATAAATATATTTTAAATGTTTTCATTTAATGTGCAAGTAAAGATCTGGGTGTTTCAATAAACGTCAGATCTACGTTTTGGAAACGTCAAAGTAGTGCTTGCTGATAGTCTGGTTTCATTTTTGGAACCAACAGTTGAAAAAGCACAAATTATACACTGAAAATATAACTGTTGACCAGTATATGCCTTTGAGCGATGGAGCTGAGGATATGCCTAAGCAGATTCAAAGGTTGTACACACCGCCACGAGTGGCCGAGATCGTTAAGGTAGGGACACGTGAGCGGGAGGTCTGGGGTTCGATTCCCGACAGTACCGATCTCCCTGACTGAGGTTTTTTCGGCTTTTCATAAGTCCTCATAAATGGCAAATGATGGGGAGGTACGCTAAACTTACGCCTGGAACGTTTCTTTTCTTGAAAAAATATGTTTTCTCAGCTTATCCTTTTATGTCCTCATCAGTGTCACCGCCAGTGATGCCTCAGTAGTTAAAAGGGATGATAAACAGCCTGTACACAATAAGACAAAAATTGGCATAATTTCCCAGCGTTAATTTGTCTGTTCGGCTCAGCGCTCAATTCGGGACGTGTCTGTGCGTTACAGTTACCCGATTCTGTCCTCGCCACTCACATTGAGTTCGTACACTGATAGTCGAGTGGTTAAAAGCAGGTGTGAAGTAATGAGAGCTACCCAAGTTCAATTCCTGCTATTTTTGCAAATAAAATTATGTTTTGTATACGCATTACTATATAACTTCCAATTAAAAAGGTATATTTTATTTTTGCTCACACGCAGAAGTAAAAATAATAAAAAAAATAATAAAGTAAAACCTGTAATGTAATCTTTTTTTTTTCAAAATAAATAGTACATTAATAATTATTTTAAATGAAATAAAGGCAATTAATGGTTAATTTTCGTTTTTGGCTTTAAAATATCTATTAATCTAGCATTACTTAGAAAACAAAGATTATTAATTTAGTTTTTTATGTTTGAGCATAAACACGTTAAATATATATATTGTCCATTAAAACCTGTATTATAGTCATATATTAAATATTAATTTCACTTGCGAAAAGTAACAACAAACAATTCAAGTATAACAAGGATTCGAACGCATTTCCAGTTTGTGGCATATTTTCAAAATGAACTGAAGGTGGCATTAAAACGTATATTGTGAGCCCAGCGTTGATGAATGTTTTCAATTTTTTTCCGAATTGGTCATGGTATCTGGCTATTGCCCCCCCCCCCTTAAGGGTGTACTTGTAGAAAAATATGCGTACACAGTATCGAAATTTGAGGTCGTGTACTAAGTGCATTTTATATGAAATGCCGCGTATAAGGACCCCTGGCACCCCTCCTTACGGTCACGATGCAATCTACACGAGTTTGACCTCCCCGCCGGACGAAGATGAGCAGGTCAGGTTGGGCCGAGCGAATACACCACCCACTCAAACCCGTTTCATCTCTCTCACATTGCACATGCTCACGGTTTGCGGTCCTTTGCTCATGCATGTAGTATGCCGTTAACCTTTCACACAAAAACATCTCATTTGAATGTTGCTGTGCAGCTTCCGCTAACAATTCGAAAACATCGATTTTGGTTGAAAGCTGGTTGACGCGATCAAAGACGTCATAGAAAATAAAAATGTCATCAAGCACGAGATTTTTTCGCGGAATACACTGATAATTGCTAACAAGGTTATATCGTGCGGTTTAGAAATGAGCATTCAAAAACGAGTAGCAGTCAAATGAAGTTGAGGAATTTTGAAACATAAAAATGTAAAACCAAAAAGAAACTTATCTTATACAATATAAACTGTCTTGAAATCAACAATTTCCTTTTAATTAAAAATGAGAACAAACATCACTTCTGTAAAATTGACTCGAGTGGCCAGTCGTTAGTGTGCGGAGGTTTCCTACAGGTTTTTCTCAGTCTTCATAAATGGCATATGACCGGGATAAATATCTTTTTGAGGAGAAACTGTTGTTACCTATTTATTATCAGCAGTTCCCTATTTAGGAAATGACCTAGTTCAATTAGTATGAGGATGTATTGCATGAGAAGTTAATTTTGGATAATGGCATTATATTTAAACCCTGAAATGCTTCCTTCGTTCATCCAATTTCTCATTTCATTTCATGTATCACCAGTGTTTACCGCCTATGTTGCTTGAGCAATAGAATCGGACGTTAAACGCCATTAAAATGTCTTGGAATTTAGTAATGCAGTAGATTACGAGCTTAATTATAAATTAGTGCATTTCAGAACAGATGTGGTACAGTTTTGAGAGCTTTGAACCAGAAATAATAAAAAGATCAAAATACACAACGCTATAATTTTATGAACATGTAGATTGGACACTCAAATGCAAAGGGAATGAAATGACTTAAGGAAATTAGGGAGGGATCTTGCTGTAGCAAAGTAAACAAACTGAAAAATAATACGTAAAATATATAAAATAAACACATAGGAATATTTATTTAGGTATATTGTGAGAGCGGGACGACAAAACAGAATAGAGCGGTGTGATTGCTTTTTTTTTTATTTATTTATTTATTTATTTATTTATCGACGCTCTTTAACATCTCAGGTCATCAGTGTCCCATTCAACTCAAGGCATGAAACGGCGGACAAATTTTGCTCAGAGACCTCTCTTTCAGGCTTCAGGTTCTTTTTCGTGCCGTAAATGTACGACACGGCACCCACGGCTTTACTTTCCTTCCGAAGGGAGCCATACTTAGGATTTTTACGCCCGAAAAAATCAATCGGTCCTAACCGGGTTTGAACCCGCGATCTTGGGTTTAGGAGGCAAGTATGTTAACCACTACACCACCAGAACTGACTGGTGGGACTGCTGGGGCCTTCGAAACTATCCGGAGAAGGAAGAAGGGATATTCTTTTCTTTACGGTCCATAAGATGTAAATGACAACTTTGCTGGACAATGTGCCTTTAAATTAGTTGCATGGAATTAAATACGAACGTAGCTCCAGTATAAAAATACAAAATACTCCAGATTTGTAGCGGTTTTTTAACAATAATTAAAGCCTGTTTTCGCTATACTGAGGTATTATAGACAATGATCGCTGATGATATATGGAATCAAATTATAACTTGAGAATGGAAAAAAAAATTGTGGGAAGAAAGCGTTCCAGGTCTAGTTTAGGACACATCTCCAGCATTTGCCAATGATTAGGACCTGAGAAAACCTGCCAATATCAAGGACGGGCATGGTAAGAATCAAGTTGTCGACCTTTCGTTTACAAGTCCGTGCATTAGCGACATGAATTGCAAACTTAGTTTGAGATCACTTGTAACAAATGTGTAAACTACAGAAAAACCTTTTCCATTATTGTTTCAGAGAAATACAAACAAGCTGGAAGTATCTGCGGACAGTATTTAAGTACTGAAAATAGGTTGCAACTCTAAAGCTTATTTTTAGAACTTTTGTTTTTCTTCAAGCGCATTTTAAGCGTACTATAATTTGTATAATGAAATCTGCTTACTTTAACTTAGACCGAAACATCCACAACAAACCTTCCCCAGGCTCAATGCCCTCACTTTAAGCTTTGTGCTTTCTAAATTTGAACCAGTCCATCACTATATTAGTTCATTGTCACCCACCGATTGGTGCCTCATGAAGCATTGTTAGTTTTATTTACTCTTAGTGGGAACTTAACCTTGCTTTTAATAATTATTGTATAAATAACTTCATTTTCCAAAATATTTGTCTCATTATAAATAAAAATTACACAGAAAACGCGATTGAGGTTTTACTAACTAATAGTGATGCTGATATTACGCCGATTGCATCTTGAATAAATGCTGCAATAAATTTTAGGTGTCAAATGTCTTGATTTCAGTTAAGGAACGTGTATCAGTTGGAGAAATCCGGCATGAAAAGGAAGGACTGGGTAACTTTCTAATTGTTTAGGCGAAGGTAAACACATGTATGAATAATGATTTCGAATAGAATTCCAAATGGTAGTTTTAAGCGTGGTCAAATGCAAAGGCGTAGCAGCAACATGCAATATACAGACTTATTCGTGTAGAAGGTGTACTTGACTTGATTACGAAGATGATAATATTTAACTCAAATGGTGCTATGGATTATTATCCTCCTAATCACTTCGCATTTAGATGGAACTCTACCCTTAGGCCATGCTGTTTAGTTAAACATTTTAACAAGAGTTTTCCTTTATCCTTTAGGACGAATGTCGGTAGCCTTAGCGCTTGGTTCACATAGCGCAAATGTTCGTTCTTCACAATTACTAAATTACCATCCTAAAGATCTAGGCATTAGGCTTGGGGCGTCATTGGTAAAAAGAAAATGCCCAGTTCTGATACGGTGCTTTATAATGGACATTTATCTGTGAGAGCATGGACCGTGTGGCAAATTATGACGGCTGAGTCGGATATACATATCATTTAAGCGCAAATATCTCTTATGCAAATTACAACTACAATAATCACCTACCTTTGTCGTAGGTGTTGGAAATGAAGTTGTGCCACTACACTTCTCACGCTTTTTAAGAATGTTTCCATTCTGGGCATTAGTTTATGTGAAGCTGGTTTCAGTTTTTACAAATGAGTGTTATTCCGATACACTTCATTTTCCAACTTCCCTATAAATAGAAATTGCATAAGATAAGACCTGCGGTGAGCGCTGGCCATAAGTCGTTACCATTAACCCAGTCCTCAAAAAGTACCTTAAGAACACTTGGTAGAAATTTTGGGTCAAAAATGGATTTTTGGCTGTGTGCATAATATGAAACTACGTAGTTTTCAGATTATTCCCATATATAATCATGGTTTGTTTGGGGAATTTAAAGTTTTAGAAATATAATTTAAATGTGGCCACCAAACTATTACACTTCACACGCTCTGTCTTTTTGTCATTTATGGTAACTTGCATATTTTAACTTGAAGTGCACTTTTCATAAAAATTATGTAAGATAGAGCAACGAATTATTCTTTTGTACATGTGCAAAACACACTGTTCTATATAGTTGGTGAAAGCTTTTAACCTATACATGAATGAGTGTTATAAAAAATAACTATGTTTTGAAATTTCCACAAAATAATGAAACTGAATGAAACATTTTCAAAAATTAAACGTTTATTTTAAAAAACACATTATTTCAACAGTAATGTTAAGTAGCATGTTTTTAATCTGATTTAAAATCTGAGGATGCCGAAATTAATATTTTATGCGAAAAGTACACATAAAGCAGCAAAAATGTTAATTAATATTGTTTCTGGTTATTTAATTATTGTATAATAATAACAATTACGGTTAAGCAACATTTAAAACACTTTATAGCATAAAAATACTTGCTTAATAAGTGTACAGTATACTTTTTTAGAAAACTGAGCGTCTATACTGTTGAGGTTTAGCACGAAAATTGCCATTATGTCTCTAAGTGTCCTTAATTAAATTTAAGAAGAGTTCAGCTATATATGTTGTTGCTAAGTCTTGTTAAAAATCATGTATACATTCAATGTCTCAAAGTTCTTTGAAGAATGGCGTGATGATATTATTTCTGCATATGTGCACATTCAAGGCATTTTCACAAAATATAGGCCCTAATTTACAGTTAATTGCATAGGTAACCAGAGAGGTAAGTGCATTAAGACACAACAATCTAATCTGCGGAATAAGAAAGATAAATTAAGGCTCATAGGACTTTTACCCATATCTAGGATCAAATTAGCTTTCCCCTGCCTTAGCAGAAGGCGTTTTGTTCGTATAGCTATTCATTCATTGTAGATCCAATGCTGTAAATATTCACTGTGCACCATCCACAAACTTTTAGTCTTGCAATGACATTTCGTGTATAAACTATGATTATTCCTGCGATTTAGTACATATCATTCTGTGAAGCTAGCTAATTAAATGAAAACATGCTTCAACCTGAAAAAATTAAATGTGGATCAAGAGTATCGTTCTTAATATTATTGAAAACCCGGTTGCAGAAATGTGCTTTACTTACAATACTTGTGACGCTTTTTCCGAACATTTCATCTTATACAGTTTTGATTTAAGGCCTTGGTGGCATTCCAAGTCGAAGTTTGCGAAATTCGTTTTTCCTGTACAACCCTTCACAGAAATTTCTTTGAACTTCATTCTAACTTTTCTTCAATTTTGTCATATTTTTCTTTGGTACTCGGGGGTTCACTTTCGTTTTTTTATCGAGAACACATCCGTTTTCCTAAGTCGATTTGTAGGATTACGAACAGCACCTCTGTGAGGTGCAGGAGCACCGAAAATTTTTTCTTACAAATTGACTTCTCGCTCTTCTGCAAGAGTCTGTTTTATCATACAAATTCTGTGTTTTAAAGTGTGTTGAGATTTTTGTATTTGAACGACATAATACACAAATAAAGCTAAAAACACTTCGTTTTACGACTTAAATCACTTTAAGAACGTTCGAACGACTCAGAGACAACAAACACTCAACTGCTTTAAGTGGAAATTGAATTTGATTAGATTGTTATTTCGCTTTGCTTTGCTTAAAAGCTGGCCAATTGTGCCTACTCCCTCATGGGAGGGCACCTCCAGGAGAAAAGGAGGCGGAGAGAGACTCCGGGAGGTCATGATCCACGAGCGGTAAAGCACTGGCGTTGATGGGACGTCTAAATAGTTCCCGGATAGAACACCCCGACGCCGACGGAATCCACCTCCAAGGAGCTCGAGTCTCTCAGAAGGGCCACTTCCACATCAGACGCTGGAGTAGACACCTTTCCAGACCGCAAGTCACCGTCACGCCGCACTAGCACTTTTTATCCTGTAGCAAAAGTAATATAAAATCGGTAAACGGAAAATTCACGGAAAGGAAATATCCCAGCATTCATCTAATAATCGATCGAGGGAAACCACGAAAGAACCAGAATAGCCGGCTGTAGATATTTTGAACCCAGGGCTTTCCGAATGTGAGTCCCATGTCTCAGTCTCACCGCTCGATTTTTAAGTGGCAACACAGGCCAGTGGAACCGATTACCAACACATGCTTCTCGCTGTCGCCTCCCGCGCCTTAAGTCTCTGTTACAGAGTTATATTTTACTTATTAGTTATTTAAGAGGTAGAGAATCTCACTAAGCAGTGCATGAATTCTGTTCCACATTTTGTCGCAAAAGATCCCTTGAGGCACCATCTAGTCTTGAACCTATCATCAGAGACAATGAATTCGATCACAAACACAAATGATATCGCCCAGTTGTCTTGCCAAGTACCTTACAATTGATACATTCATAAAAATGTTTCGCTTACTTTATTGGAAATTATTCTTACAAACAAGTAAATCCTACAGGCCCTGGTCTTTATTCTAAAATAAACGAGATCCCAATAAATGTGTAATACTATACAAACTGACAGTATGTGTAATGATACTGCAACAAAGACTGCTAAATGTCAACATGTAAACAATCTTGTAATGGCTTCTTCAGTATTCTTTTCCTTGCCTTGAACATATTGCCTACATTTAGTTTCCACTTCGCTTAAATGACAATTATTGTGTTTCTGTTTTTCATTAGTTTAGTTTTGTTAATTATATTTATTCTTTCTATACACATATTTGTGTGTGTGTGTCTGTGTACTAATACTCCACTGCGCACTGATGAATTTTACACATAATTGGAACCTCCATTTTCCAATTCATAAGCTCTTAACGTGTTTACGTTTACATTTACGTTTACATTTTTGCAGTATATGAAAAGAGATAATGAAGAATGGCTGCTGCAATACAAATTTATATGAATGAAAATGCATGCGAACCTCCATTTTCCAATTCATAAGCTCTTAACGTGTTTACGTTTACATTTACGTTTACATTTTTGCAGTATATGAAAAGAGATAATGAAGAATGGCTGCTGCAATACAAATTTATATGAATGAAAATGCATGCAATTGAACTTGTAATTTTTGTGATACTTAGAACACAAGCAATACATTATCTGATTTCATATGCTTCTTCCATAATGATCAATTAAATTAATATAATTGAGTATCGCTTCATTAAACACTCACACTTATTAACCTTGAGAAAGAGTATGCATTTTATGTATTACATTTTCCAGGGAAGACATACAATCTGCTCTATTATGTTTCTAGCGAGATGCCCGTACTTTCGTGGTAATCATGCATATGGAAATACTTTCAGTTGGTTTACGCACGACTGAGGCAGTCTTAAGGGCCTAAACGGCTTTAACAACTGTGTTCTTTCTGCTTTTATGCCAAAATGTGGATAGCTAGCATACTTCCTTTTGATCTGGAGTGTTTGTATAGAAATATTACTGATATATGAACTGAGTCTATTATTATGGAAATTGAATTTCGTTTTAAGAGCAGGAGCAGCAGCGAATTACAAAAGTAAGAAACGTACGTTATTTTTATACCTTAAGTGTAGCGAAACTCAAAGCAATCTTCACTACTATCTTAGACATCCAAGCAGCTGCTTATCTACTAGTGAACTCGAGTTCAATTATAAGGTTACATTTATTTTATCAAAATTCTCCCTCAATCTGCCTAGGACTCGGTTTTCATTTGTGTCACGCACACACTTTTTTCTTAACGCCCATTTTCACTACTAATACATCATAAGCGACTATGTCATGTTGGTTTCTTTTACAGTTTCGTAACTTAAAGCGACTGGCACTAGACTTTGATGTCTGATAAAACAGAGAATACATTTTTAAAGGAAAGAGTGCTCTAAGAAATAGTCTGCCCTTGAAACACACAAGTTCACTGGTGTTTATGAATTGCAAGCAGGTGATTGTGATATTTAGGTGAATTTCTGCGTTTGGACGTTACTATAATATTCTTTATTGATTCAGTATGGTCCCATTTGCATGATGTTTAGAGGCAAAATGCAAAAAAAAAAAAAACAAACAAACAAAAAACAAAAACAAAACAAAAAAACACGATTTTATACAGAAAACTCCCTTGCATGAAGAGAAAAGCCATGTACGGAACCATCTGTAAGGAACATTAAGCGTGGATCAATTACTTTATCATTAATGTTACGTAACATCCAGTTTCAGAAATTTGTCCGAATGCTGAGTTTGCAGTTGGGATACACAAAGTACTGCTGTTTTCTATGAGTGGGACAGTCAGACTAAATCCTCACACTGCAACGGAAAATATGGTCTCTAAGGGAAACTGCAACCCAGGAAAAAGAATATCCTTTGGTTGATCTGAGCAAAATACTTCTGCCTCCTTCACATCAAACTCGGCCTTATGAAGAGCTTTGTAAAGGGTATGGACAAGTATGTGGCGCTTTCAAGTACCTGAGAGACAAATTTCCACGGCTTAGAAAAGCTAAAGTTAAGGAAGCAGTCTTCATTTGTCCTCAAATTCGTGAATGTCTTGTGGATGAAATCTTTGGTCTAATCCTCCAGAACAATGAACGACCAGCTTGGAAGCTTTCACAAGTGTTAGGCATGACTTCCTGGGTAACCTAAGAGCTGTAAAATAATATCGAGCCTGGAAACAAACTTCCAGATCAGCATCATCGCTCAGAACGCATCATGTACCTCAAAATGCACTTTCTCCACTCTCATGTAGATTTCTTCCCAGAAAACTGCTGCGCATTGAGTGGTGAGATGATGATGGGTGGTTTTACCAAAAAATGGAACGAATATACCCGGATTCCTGCAACAGGAACAACATCGATGGAACTGCCATCTTGCAGACTCTATTTGTAGGCCATTATTTCTGTAATTTAATCAGTAATTTGAATTCCTGTGTTTATTTTTTGTAATATTTTCTTTAGTTTGTGTGTTTTCCTATTGAACGAAAATATATTTTTAATTTATAATGTAGTATATTGTAATATTGAAATTTTGCTTTTCGCTGAAATTATATATACGAGGGATACTCTTTTGTTCAACCTCCGATGGGGCATAACAAAAGTCAAATGTGAATCAAAAATGGTTTTATTAGCAGGAGTCAAGTACAGTCACAATTACACTTTCCCTCATAGTCACCGTGAAGATTAAGCATTTATCATCAATAGACGAGCTTTTCAATGCCCTCTTCATAATAGGTTGCCACCAGCGTATGGAGATAGGTCTTTTTGGAAACTCAGAGTGGACTACACCATTCACTCATAACATTCTTACCCATACAGTTTGTACCCTAAACATGGCTTATTTTGCGATGAATTTCTGCTGCACTATTCCCTTCTGCCTATAGAAAACGCAACTCGCAAATTTGGCGGGAGAATCAACTGTGCCAGCCATGTTGAAGTACCTGTAGCTCAGCTCCAACTGGTGTATTGAACTTGGCCTTGGCGAACGGTATGATGGGGGAGTAGCGCAGTAGCACAGTGCGCAGGTTCGCCTCCTTTTGCTTGTCTGGTCACGTAGCAGAGCGATCAGAAGTTGAAAAAAAAAATTAGCCCTCGTAGATGCACAAGCACTGTATCTTCAAAACTAAGGCTAATAAAAATGGCTATTGTCAGATTTCTATTCTTCGACCCGAAGTTAGAACTGATTGATTACTTTCATTAAGGGAACACATTATTTATTTATTTATTGTAGTTAGTAGCCTCGCTGATTGAATTGAAAAAAACTCCCTTAGCTGTGGAAAGGTATAAATGATTTACACTTTCACAAATAACATTTCTTGCTATTTTCAATGTTACGACTTACCTTTCTAAAAACATTAAACGGTAAGGAAATTCATATAGTCATTTTATCAAAAACCAAAAAGAAACTAAAAGGTTCAAAAAATTAAAACAAAAATTATAGTGGAGTACAATAAGAAAAATTAGCAGCAAAGGCAATGGCCCTAAATATTAAGAAAATGTAGAAGAATGGAATTCATAGCTGCTATTTTGTAAAAATTTAATATTTTTAATAATGAGAATAGAAGAGGAAAGGGCATATGTGACTTTATTTGCAGCATATGCCTCACAGAAGGCAGAAAAAGTGAATCAAAATTATTCTATCAGAATTTACAAGAAAACACAGATAAAATAAATAAAAATGATATAATTATATTAGTAAAAAATATCATTGGAAGAGAACGTAATATCTCGATCCCGAACGGGATAGAGACAAATGGAGAATACGTTAAAACATAAATGTAAATGATTTAATAAAGTTTGCTTATTTTCATTCTTTTTAAATTTTAAATATATTTTACAAACTTAAGACAATAGAAAAATTCACTAGATGCGAAAGACGACCCCAATAAATATTAAGACTACGTAATAGGAAATAGAAAATGTGTTAACTTAGCACGGGATTTAAGAGTATTTCGGGAAAATGACATGTATTCAGATCATTCTTTGATTGTTGCGACACTACATACAAAGTATAAAATATCTCAAGAAGGGAAAACTAGAAGAAGATTTAAAGTTCATTTACTGACGAAATAGAGTGTAAGATATTTATAATAATATATGATAAACCAATGCATGATAGAAACACTAATTAGCGAAAAACTATGATGAAGGATGAATATAAAAATATTGCAATAAAAGGTAGAAATGAGGCACTTGGAAATCTAAAAATGAATCATAAGAAAGGAAGTTAAAATAAAGCAATTGGAAGTAAATTTTAAGAAAGAAAGAGCAAGTATTTGGACAGAAAAGTTGAAAGTTTATCAAAGAGACAAATACAGCTTATCTATGATTTTGAAAGAATTATATATACATATATTAGAACAGGATGTATCTGACTAAGACCTTAGGTGAAAAGAGAAACTAGGAAAATTTACGGACAGAAATGGGATATTTATGTACCAAACATAGAATATGATGTATACGAAAAACAAGGGACAGCCTACAAAGTATTGAAAGATTATTAAAATAGAGAAAGAAAAATTGCAGATAGAGCATATGACGATAAGAGAATGGGTAATATTTTATGAAATATTGTGGATTATGCAATATGAAGAACCATTGATACTGTACTACCACCAAATTATATTAATGTAAACATGATAACAAAAAAGAATCAATAAATGCCTTGCAATATTTCAAAAGAACACCTGATTATGATCAAATAAATGTTGATTAGATGAAATATAGCTCATATTGTTTTCTTGATAGCATTCTACAGTTTCTAATTGAATTCTGGATACCTGCTGATTGGAAAGAACCAACAATAACCCAAAATTTTAAAATGGTAATAAAATGAATGTATCAATTACAGAGCCATTGGCTCATCGAATTCTTCGGTATAAGAAAAATTGTTGAAGACAATAAATAACAAGAATAATGGAAAATTTCATCACGAAATTAACTTGGATTTAGAAAGGACAGATTCTGAACCGATTGTATTAACTGTTGCTGAATTACTTTAAAAGAGAAAAGGAATGTAATTCACCCCTTCATATGGCAATTACAGACTTTATGAAGTATTTTTATAGGGTAAACAGATATAACAAAGGTAAATAATGAAAGACAGCGGTTTTCCCAATCATATTTTAGGAACAATTAAGAGTATTTATGCTGGAACAAAGATAAAAATTTAAAATTGGATATTAATTACCTAAAATGGAATAGAAAAAAATGAATAGTTTGACAAGAATATTCCATTTGTGTGTGTGTGTGTGTGTGTGTGTGTGTGTGTATGCCTGCGTGCGTGGGTACGTGTGGCAAAAATTATACAACCATAAAATGGTAACAAAAATATCGCAATTTTTCGAACCTCAAGGCAAAAGACAAATGAAGGTCGTAAAATAAATATTGAAGCTCGATGACAACGTAATGCATAGAAACAGATAAAAATGCAAAATGAGGAAAGGGGCTTGGAAGGAAAAATAAGAAAGAAAATGTATTAATAACTAAAACATTTTAAAACAAAGCTTCAAAGGGGAATAGTAAGAAAAAGTATTTAAACCCGGTGCTGTACCCACTTTAAGTAATACTATAGTTATTTCTCTATCCCTGAAGTAACTTTAAAATTTGGTAACTCCTCAATAAGTGTTTAATTAAATGCATTATCAAGATCCTTATAATAGAGCATGGCATAACTGACAAGGGAGGCTTGGTTTTAACAGAACGTGTATGATCGTTCATAGGGAGTGAATCAACAGTAGAAGTTAAACTAATATAAAATGCTTTGCAAAGGTTATGTGATAACATATACAATCTTCTTAGAAGCACAATTTACAAAGGACCTCCACGGGTGGCTGAGGTCGCTAAAGCGTGGACTCGTGAGCAGGAAGTCTGGGGTTTGAATCCCACCAGGACTGTCCTCACTCAATGAGGTTTTTTTCAGGTTTTCCTCATGTCTCATAAATGGCAAATGCCGGGGAGGTACCCTAAACTTAGGTCTTGAACGTTCCTTCCTTAAAAAAAATCCTTCCCCAATTTATCATTTCATCTCATGTATCATCAGTGTCCACCGCCTGTGGTGTCTCAGTAGTACATTTTTTTATTCGTTTTATTTAAGGACTCTTTTTAACATCTCAGGTCATCAGCGTCCCATTCACTTCCGGGCGTGAAACGGCCGACAAATTTTGCTCAGAGGCTTCTTCTTTCAGGCTTGAGATTTTTTTCGTGCCGTAAATGTATGACACGGGACCCATGGCTTTAATGCCATATTTAGGATTTTTAGGATTTTACGCCCGAAAAAATTCCATCGATCCTGGCGGGGTTTGAACCCGCGACCTTAGGTTTAGAAGGTAAATATGGTTACCACTACACCACCAGGACCGACTCTCAGTAGTACAAACGGGCGTTAAACATTTATAAAAAAAGTTTGCAAAGGAAGCAATCTCAAATTCTGCGGATAAATTAGGGTTGTAAAACGAATGTTATAACACAATTAGCGCACTGGCTTTGTATTTATTGCGTTGGCAAGGATATAAGGAAAAGACCGAACGACGTGATTTGATTGGAAATTAGTTTGGGCGAGATACACTTTTAAGGTTAAAGGTGTACTAAAATTAAGGCAGGGCATAAATTTAGAAAAATCATTTAATGGTGAATGCATTATTAAAGTATTATGACATTCTTTCAAAATAGGTTTGATGCTCTCAATTTCAGGGACGTAAGTGGTATAAGGCTAGTGGCTTTCTTACTGGAAGCTTTTCGTTTGCATTGGAATTTTTTGTGCCCTGAGATGATACTGATTGTAAAGGTTAAGAAGGTAAGTAGGATATTTTTGGTCTTGAAAATTTTGTGCTAAATTTTTAATTTAATATAGGTATCAAGAGATGAAAAGTTGTTACAAAAATGGTGGCCACGGTTCGAAAGAAAAAAGGAATAGATATTTTGGTATCCAGAGAATGACAGCTATTGAAAATGAAGGTACTGTTGTCAATGATGAACTTTATGTGCATAGACCCAGAGTCATTGAATAAAGAGATATCAATGTTTAGGAACGCAGCAGCATTGGGAGAGACAGAAGAAGTGAACAACTCAACATTTAGAATTAAGATTGGTAAAGAACTGACTGAGTTATTCTGAGCTCCGGGGCTCACAAAACACGTAGGTATATCATCAATATATTTGAACGCCCTAATTGCAATACGCTAAATATGCCTGTCATTCGATCTACAGCCCCAATTTATACACAGAATTAAGTTTTCTTCATTTGCTAACTGTGCTTCTGAGAATGTATATTATTTGTAAGCTTTGCAAAGCACTTTATGTTCTTCTACTATTGTTCCGCTCCCTATAAACAAATCATAGGTATTCTGTTACAGCCAAGACTTCCTTGCCAGCTGCCCAACATGCTCTGTCCCATTGTATAGACGTATGTGATGCCTTATTGATGCGTTGTCAATCATGTCCTTGAAAGTTACCTCACATAGAGACATAGCAGCCTTATTTTTGCATAAAGCGAGTACATCACTGGTTTAAGTCTTCCCTGTTTATATTCCTCTTTGTACTTTGTTATTGCTGTTTTTAGTTGTTTTTTTCAGTAATTAATATATTTCTATTTTTATTGTTCCTACCCGCCTATTTGCTCATTTGATTGTTTTATCTGTTTCTATGCATTACGTTAATTTCTAGACTATCTTCTCTATTTGAGCTACTACTGTAATGTTTTGTCTATTTCTGCTTTTCCAGTTCATGTTCCAATAGTAATTTTACTTTTAATGTTGATTTTATAGACAGGCGTCCCATTTGTTTTGCTTGCCCAAAATAGCTTTTTTCTTATGTGTCAAATCAAAAATTGTCTCAGACTATTTCAACATCATAAGTTATTTTGGGTGACCAAAATAAATGGAACACCCAATATAGATGATGCCAATAGAAAATGGCAATAATTTTCAACTAATTATTTTGGAATGGATAATCAAAGGTTGGATAATATACTTTTTGCAGATTACCAAGTAATAATGTCATTTTCAGAGGACAAATTACAGAAGATAATTTACCGACTTAGTAATGTAGTAGTTAAATATAATCTAGAGATATGGATAGATAGGACTAAAATTATATCATTTGGGGGGGAAATAAGCAATTAGAACATAAATAACAACACCCCTATCGATAAGATAATGTTTTTTTTAATTATTTAGCAATACATGTTGGCAAGGATAAAACCAAAGATCTATAAACGAAAACAGACTTTTTAATCACATTTGTAGAATAATAAAATGAACATTAACGAGAAAATTGTGTAAAAAATTACTTGAAGTATGGAAAATCTTTAGTTGTCGGTATTGCTATACGGATCTAGTGTTGGAATATAAAATATTCATTGAGAGGATTAGAGGTAACAAAGATGCTTTTTAAGGTCCATGACCGGACATTCCTTATTGTATAACGCAGAAATACAAATATTCGGCAAGAATTATAACTATTTAAACTCCCTGCTAAAATTGAACCAAACAGAAGAAACTTTAATGACCACGTTTGTAGCTTGACCGACCGATCGAAGAACTCTAAATGGAAACCGTAACAGATAATCTTGTTTAATAATGATCGCGATAATTATAGTAATGAAGGAAGTAATTGGAGACGTGGATCTGAACTTTCTGATAAATGTGTTATTTCGGTGAATGCAACAACGCTGAACATTTAGCTTCACTCATCTCACTTTTAAAATCCAAGACAAGGACAAATGCTCTCAGAGTTGCTCTGAGAACATTTATTGTTTTATTATTTACCTTTACTCTTAAGCATGAGCACACTTCGCCATAAAAAAAAAAAAAGCTGAATATCAAGTGCTCTGCAAAAACAGAAATCTACGATTTTCGAAACCACAGTCTGCCGCCTCATCATTCGGCCATACAGTCTGGGTGGTTATTCCCCTCTAGACTAACTGCATATCACTATAATAAATCAGTTAATCATTGCTCAAGCAATTAGCACGGGATTTTAGAGGTATTTTATGTGCTAAATCTTGAAAACGCTGGTGAAGAGCTATTGAAAATCAAATTTCCTTGCGGAGAAGCTGATTTGAAGATATTCCAAGAAAAAGATTTATCCCATTTCACCTTAACACATGCTTATCAGCACCTAATTTCAATTTCTTTATCGCCGTATAACTTCATCCAATAGACAACTGCTGATGAACCGGGACCTATGGTCCAAAAAATTTAATCAATAAGAAAATGTAGTATTCAAAGTATTATAATGAGGGCTAAGTATATTAATTTGTTAAATAACCATAAAATATTATGTACATTTTAAAGCCAAATTTGATATTTTGTTTATGTAAATTTAATTTTAGTGTAATGTAGTTTGATGAAATAAATTCAATCATTCATTGTTTAACTTCATTTTTCTTCGTAGATCGTAGATTTTTCATATCAAATTGTTTATATAAGACCGCTTACTGTCTTTGAAATTATTGCGTTTAGTTCATTAAATCCAGTGTAAGCATTAAAAGTAAATATTCATGTTTGGCAGGAAATATTTATATGAATGGTGTTTAACGCCCGTTTTTGCTACAGAGGCACCACAGGCGATGAACACACTGATGATACATGAGATGAAATTATATATTGGGAAAGGATTTTTTTTTAAGGAAGGAAACGTTCCAGGCCTAAGTTTAGGGTACCTCCCCGGCATTTGCCATTTTATGAGGACTGAGGAAAACCTGGAAAAAACCTCAGTCAGGGAGAACGGTCCTGGTGGGATTCGAACCCCAGAACTCCCGCTCACGAGTCCGCGTCTTAACGACCTCGGCCACCCGTGGCGGTGAAATATTTATAGACAGTAAACCAAAAAGTATATTCAGTGCGATTTCGCAACAGCTCCGCTTATTCTGCAACTGAATATGAGTAATTATTCAACTCATAATTAATTTTTCTCACAATGTATGAAATTTTTGTTTCCAGAACTAACTACAGCAAAATGTTTTAAAGAAAAAGCTGTTAACTCATGCTCATAAGTAAAACACGAAAACACGATTTTTAAAACCCATTTTAGATGATTCAACGCTTGTGGAAAAGTATATTTCCCTTTGCATATTTCGAATTAATTTTTATCTCTACATATCTTATCTGTTGTTATCTCTTCATAGATGTATACATTGTGTCTTCATCACAATATTGGCCTTTACTTCATATATACAATGATATTTTTATTATTTAGTAAATTCAGTTCTGGTTTCCAATTTTTAAATTGACTGTACGTTGTGTGGACATATCCATCATGAATATTTGCTGATAGTTAATCCTGTAATATTCACAATTACCTATGTTGTTCTTCTTTCTTTCAAAAGTTAATGTTAATATATTTAGTTAGAATAAACCAATTCACCAATAGCTTATTTCCAATTTATCAAAAGTATATGTAGTGTGAAGTTAGACAGGATGAACGCTTAACTAGTGCTAAAACATTTATAATTCAGCATGTTAACATAAAACACAGCAATTTTAAGCCTTTAATGCATAATCCAAATACTTTTGCATACTTTAAATATTCATGTGATATCATTCCTTTCATCGACTGATAAATGGAACTTGTTATAAGCAATCACTTATACATTGCTTAATGTTATCATCCTCTAGTATCATAAAAAGAAGTTCATGCGGTTGCTTTTCTTTGTAAAAAAATGCGCTTTTCTCAAGTTATGTTATATGATTTGTTATTGTTGGCTTTAATTCTAGGTGGCACCAATTTCTTAGGAGAGGGCTTGGGAAACATTCAACATGTTTACTTAAAGCTGAAATTTCTCAGACTTACTCTAATGAACAGTGATATGTGTCTTCGTTAATTGTTAACTCATTTAAATTAATAGATTAACTGCATTATCACATTTTTCTGCTTTTGCTTGCTAGTGGTAAACTTTGATCGATCATACGAAAGTGTCTTCACACAAATGGAAATCTATATGTCCGCCTTTTCTCTTCGTATTACCTTTTATTTATTAAGGAGTTAAATACGATGTGAATGCCGGCAACGTACATCGAAGTGTTGAAGTACCTTTGCGTTATTCCGGTTATAGAATCTCGCAGATATTGCTTAATAATTCCCTCATGCCTTAGGATGAGCAAGGAGGGGAAGAAGAAGTGTCGAGAGATTTATTAGGATCTGTAATGTATTCACGCGAGGTTAGTTCCCAAGTGGCAGGGGAAGGGGGGTGGAGGCTCCCTACACTCTGTAGATGGGTGGGTTAGTGGGTGGGTGTGAGCGGAGGTCTTGGCGTGACCAGTCAGCACGAAGTGAAGATGAACCCATGATGCGGTTTCGTGACGGCACAGAGGTCAGATGGAACGCTTTAAGGAGGATTCTCAGTGTAATGGCTAGATTGATGAATGAACGCAAAAAGTTTTGGACACTGAAAACTATTTTGCGTCCCCGAACTGCTAGATACACATAACTGTTAATAGTTGGGCAACAGTTGCTTAATAATACCCTGAGAAAATTCCGCTCTCAAAGTCATCCTGGCAGAGAATTATAAGTATGGTTCTTAATACTTAATACTGTCCTTTATTCTTTTCTCCCAATACTCTTAACAGATCGAAATCTTAACATCTCTTTAATAATGAAATGAAATAAAAAATGGTGTTTACAACTATTATTGTAACTACGAAAAATCTGCCATTACTCTTCAGGAAGATGTTATACGAGAACCGCTCTAGCGTTTTATCACCAATTTGTATTTAATTACGGTAACCAGTAACTTATTTTATTCCTTGAGACAGGTCTAATACATTTTAAGCAGATTCATTGTCCAGACTTCCTACATAATGTCAAAACGTATCTCTAAAGAGAAGAGACAGCAAAGAATTCACGTTGAAACAGATGCGGGTGAACTTTGAGTACTTATGCTATTCCATCGTCATAGGTAGATTCACAGAATGTTGTCGGCGGTTTACAACCAAGGGTTTCAATCATAAATTAATAACAGGTGAATTTTTGAGTGAGATAATGAGTGCTATCATTAACGACTATAACAATTTTGAACAGTGTACTTAAGGTCGTTGATTTTGGGTTGTGATCATTTTAGTAAATGCTATCAGCTGCTTAATAATTGATATTATTTCCGCTATAACATATATGCATAATATCTATCCTATCCCAAAAAGAAAACAATAAACAGGGAGGTAAAAGTACACTTAAATGGTATACTTTATACATGCGCATTCTTTAGAACACAAATTAGCGTAATAATTACCTTAGAAATTTAATTTCTAAATAGCGCAAATACTACTATTTCTTTATGTAGTATCTGACACACAAATTTTGTGCTATACAACAGATATTCGTGCAGTTAAACATCCAAAATAAATGCTACATATTTTCCTTCACCTCACTCCCCTTCCTTTTAGGCATTGTTTCAGTTCATTTTTTCACTCACAGACACTTTCAGGTACCCTTTGCCTTTTCCAGCCAATCATTGGTTCCGGATTTTATTTTCTTCTTATAGTTGTTTTTATTTCTGATAGTGACCCTTGTCTTTAGAGCCTTGTGGTTATTTCCAAATTACTTTCCGCTTAATCATCCTTTATTTAATATATTATATTCTTTCATAAAATGTTTTGGAAAAAAGTAATCATTTTACGTATGTGTGGCTATATATATTGCAGTACAAGTGGTACTTGAGAAATGACTCGAAAGCATCATCCGAAAAACATACCTCTCAACGAAAGTGATCAGAGCTAAAACGTACACTTATGGTTTAGAGAAATTTCCTGTACATTCTTGTTTCATTTCGAAATATATATATATATATATATATATATATATATATATATATATATAGTAAATAGTTGAGACGAATGAATATTAATGACTAGAGCCTTGCCTTTAATCACTTTAGATGTAATTGTTTGTCTATCATAGAACCTTCGCTTTCAACGGAGAGCATGGTGAATAAAAACAGTTCAAGCTACAGTGAAGGGCCCTTACTATTGCAGGAGAGTTGTAGGTGGTGTGGGATGCTGCCAAGCAATACTCCATGCACAGTTGAACTGTTGCAGAATGCTTGGAGCTTCTAGTTATCTAAATGCAGGGCTTTATTATAAGAACAGAATCTATACAATTATGAATGGAAGCACATTGTAGAGTAATGATACCCTTATATTAGGTCGTATGTTCTTTACCTAGGGTTTTTTCCGCCGAGTATGACCCATAAAGCCTGCACTTAACCTGCACTTACAAAACCCATCCAAGATACGACTCGAACACGCACTCTCTCAAAATCAGGAAAAGTATGAGCTTAACGCTGCATCAAGCATGACCATGGGGGCATACCTACCTCATTTAATGATATTTTAAATCATCATAAATAGTAAAAGAAATGTTACTGAAAATATAAAAATGAACCTAATATATATTAATATATGACATGTTCCAAACCATGCATTTTGCTCTTGTCAATGCAGTTGTGGTGTATATGCCTACAATACCATTATTATGATAAATTGGTTTTTCATTATTACATTTTCTAAAGAAAAATACTTAACGTTCCCCTATCTTTCTAATATTATCGATAAGATAGAGTGTTCATAATTTTTTTTCAGCAAGGTCTTATTTGTATCAGGTGAACCGCAATGTAGACGGCAAAAGATGTATATGGGGCAGACTCATGAATTTAGAAAGGGCACTTAAATCAATCTTTTATAAGACAACTTTGACCAAGGTAGACAACAGGCACAGATGCGGACAGCAGAGTTTGTGAACCTAAACACCGGTAAAGCGTAAAACTGCTAGCAAAAGGGAGGGGTTATCTTTCTCTAAATGGAGTTTTCGGAACTCATATTGTGTGGTTGATAGAAGAAAATTAAATATTTAAGACATCAAGAAATATTAAATTTCTTCATAATCAACTAAATTATATAAAACAGGTGTTTGGTTAATACTAATTCTAGTTATGAGGGAATGAAAAACAATTCCAAGTAGTAAATACAATGTGTATGTAGCGTTTTATAAGCTGCCACACGTCTCACTGTGCAATGAATCTGAGAGTGCGTCAGTGAGTAACTTAGTGAGAATTCACTTTGTCAAAGTAAGCGAATGCATCGAAAAATGCCTTCCCCAAATACCTGGACCACTGGGAGTCAAACGCGACTCATTAGTTGACAGACGGACGTGTAGCAATCTCCAAAAGTCCGGGTATCTGAAATGAGTTGCGGCATCAGTTCTCCCTGATTTCATTTAAATATTCAGTTTTTGCTTAGAATGATTGCTCCGATACAAAGCTGTATCGCTCTACTAACGTAGACTACAAAAACTAACAAATCGGTACACTTTTAGGACAGGCGATGTAATAATATTGTTAAGTTTGCAGTGTTTCTTAGAATAGTTACAAAGATGTATTTTTTATTTTATGCTTAATTTACAATATTTTGGAATTAACTACACAGAAGTTAAGCTTTTTCTCAGTGTATAATAGAGGTATATACTTTCGAAGTAGTGTACACCAAATTAAATTTTCAAGTTCTTAGCGGCTTGGCCACTTAACAACATTCTACAGCCAAAGATTATGTAAACTTATTTTGTTAAAAAAGTCAAACTTACACGAGTAGAAGTAACGGAAAGATGGCCATTCACTGTATAACAGAGATGATACCTTACACTTGAAGCAAGATGGCATTGGTATTTTCAGTGATTAATGCGAAACATATACCCGTCCAAAAGGTTACGTGTCTGTATAATCGGGAAGTTGTTACAAGTAGAAAATACAACCAGGCAAGTTGTTTGGAGGAGACTCGAACCAAAAGAAAAATTTGCTTTAGCTTCCGTGGAGGAGTCAAAGGTAGGAAATATGATGCGGGGTGGTGACCTCTAGGTGACCCTCCACGCCACACCTGCTGCTCATCCTTGCTGACCTTGAGGAGGAAGATACTGAGAACAGCTTTAAACTCCACCCATAATCTTGCTTATTTCTCTCGGACACACAGGTGTTTCATGAATCTTGCTAATTGGCACATTCCTTAGTATAACGTTCCAATTGAGTTTTCTTACGCTTTACCCTAACAGCTTCAGAATATATTATTTTACTTGTACTGACGTTTCACTTGGTATTTGCAAGTCCTTGGCTGTTTTAGCTCGCCATTTTTTAAAGCGCTGCTCTCTCCTATTTACCAAAGAGAAACATGCCAGTGGCCGGATTGTCTCGGTTCTGACGGATGCTGGTATCCTGACTGTAAATGTGATCTTCTATTTCTTTTATTTACGGACGCTCTTCAACATCTCAGGTCATCAGCGTCCCAATCAAATCAGGGCGTAAAACGACCGACAAATTTTGCTCAGAGGCCTCTTTTTTCAGATTTGAGGTTCTTTATCGTACCGTAAATGTACGACACGGAACTCACGGCTTTACTTTCCTTCCGAAGGAAGCCATACTTAGGATTACGCCCGAAAAAATCCATCGGTCCTGCCGAGATCGAACCGCGATCTTGGGTTTAGGAGGCAAGTATGGTTACCATTACACCACGAGAACCGACACTGTAAATGTGTACACCATTCTGCTGGGAACACCGAAATGCAAAGCGTGAATACTTCATAAAATCAGAACTCTCTTCTTCTTGGGACAGCACTATTCCAAACTATTGATAGGTGTGGACTTCATCTGTGTATTAAACCACCGGATCAACACGGTTTCTTTAGCCCATCTCCCTCATTAGCAAGGATCTGTGAGGAGCTAAAACTGCTAGAGCTTTGGGAAGTGATACATAGAACAGGCGATGGTTGTACATTTTTAGTACAAATTCAGCATCCTCTATACGCAGATGGTATATAAATAGCGGTTATCAAGTAGATTTTTGGGAATAGTGTTTAACGGCTGTTTTTACTACTGAGGCACAACAGGCGGTGGACACTGATGATACACGAGATGAAATGATATACTATGAAAGGATTTTTTTAAAGAAAGAAACGTTCCAGGCCTAAGTTGAGGGTACCTCCCCGGCATTTGCCATTTAAGAGGACCGAGGAAAACCTGAAAAAAACCTTAGTAAGGGTGGACGGTCCTGGCAGGATTCGAATCCAAGACCTCCCGTTCACGAGTCCGCGCCTTAACGACCTCGGCCACCCGTGGCGGTTGCAATCAAGTAGATGTGTCCACCTCCTTGGTCTAGTGGTTAGCGTTGCTGACTGCTGCCGGGGGTTCGATTTCCGGCACATACTTAGTCATTTTTCTAAGATAGGGAGGTCCAGAACGGGGTCTACCCAGCCTCGTGAGGACAATTGAGAAGCTGCCTGATGGAGAGGTGGCGATCTCCGATCTAGTAAGCCGCGATATAGCGATCAGCGGGATGCGGTGTGCTGATCATATGCCCCTTGCAATTCTGCACTCTACCAATGAAATCATGCGATGGAGGTAGAAGACGCAGTGATCGCCGCGGTAAAGCTCAGGCCCACGTGGGGCTGTATAAAGGCTTCACAGTACCAAGTAAATGCACAAACTATTAGTGTAATTCCAGCAGGAATTTTTCCCTACCTGAAGGGGATAGAGAACTCACGAAATCGTAGAAGCTGGTACACTTTTACTATCGGGCACTGGAAGAATTACACACCAAACAACAACATGGTCATGCAGTTCATGTCGCTGCAAGCGAAATAAAGAAATAATCTATAACTTACATCATTAAATATGAACAGAAGTTCAAGTGCATGCCAGAATGTATACCCCTACGGAAGAAGAAAAAAAAACTGTTTTCTATCATATAGCAAAAGAAAGGAAAGTCGAACAATCTCGATATATACATAATATATTAACCGACGATTCTGCTGCACCGTGTGTTTCCAGGAGGCTGCACGATATTTCGCCGATCAATTCTCATTCGCTGAAAACAACAATGAAGTACAAGAAAAATGCTTGAGTTATATCAACAATACATTAAGTGCAGAGGACACATCCATGCTGGAACAGGGATATGTGATCAAGACGGTCAGACGATTTGCATTACACATTCTATAAAAGATGCTCGCTCCTTATTAAAGAACCTCTGTTTGTGATGCATGATCTATTACAGGATTATCTTCCATATAAAAAATTAACAAAAGGATTGTAATTCTTATACCAAAGATGGTAACGCCAACAGTTATGGCGAATTTCCGACTAATAATGCTCCTAAATGCCGATTACAAACTACTCATGAAAATATTATCCAACATAATCAGGATGTATATTGATTTGATTAAGGATGGTAAAACTTGTGCAATAACGGTAGAAAAATCACACACAAGCTGCAGACTGCTAGATGTGATAATTCATCATTTAGTTAGAAACAAAGAGAAAACTGTAATTCTTGAAGTAGCCTTCCAGAAAGTGTTTGACTGTGTTAACCATAAATATTTGCATGCAGGCATTTATATTTCCTGCCATATTATAGGCACTATAAAGAGATTATACTCCATTGAAATCTCCAGTGTTCAAGTTAATGATTTTCTCTCCAATCCAGTAAACATAAAACTCTCTGTCAACGATGTTATATGTGTTGTGCTTGGAACCCTTTATTAGGACGGTTCATGCCAAAATGGTGATTTTGTCATCCCATACTAACAGGTCCAATACTAATCTATGCCGATAAGAAGAGCATGTAACACAAGATTCGATGCTGCTCACTATATATGAGAAAGTTTCAAAAACTCTGTTTATTGTACTGTGTCAATGTGTCAAGTGAGATTCTGAAAGGACAATCCCGATATTATTAAGACCGCTGAGTTCGGGACATGGGTACTAATAACGAGTATGTTACAATTTAAAAGTTTTTTATAACTTTAAAAAAATATAGGTAAAGAAAAACTTTAAAAAAATGTATATTTGTAATAAAAAGTGATTTTTTCAAGTGGTGCAAACGTATGACCCTTAACAACAAGGGACTCCTCCAATCACTCCCTCTTACTTCCCCCGATCAAAAAGGAAAATTCACGATTGATACCAAATGCACGGACAAAGGAGTGGGTATTGTGGTAACAATATTTGCCTCGTAAATCCAAGATCGCGGGTTCCATCCCGGGCAGGGTCGATGAATTTTTTTTCGGTAGTAAAAGTCCTAAGTATGGCTCCCTTCGGAAGGGAAATAAAGCCGTGGGTCCCGTGTCATACATTTACGGCACGAAAAAGAACCTCAAGTCTCAAAGATGAAGCCTCTGAGCAAAATTTTTTGGCCGTTTCACAACCTGAATTGTATGGAACGCTGATGATCTGAGGTGTTAAGAAGAGTCCGTTAATAAAACAAACCAACAACAAAGCACAGGCAAAGGTGGTCTATGCATATTCTGAAAGCGTGAACGCAACCGTAATGTAAGTTGGAAGGGATGGTTTGCGTTCTTGGCGTCCTCAGCCTTGGTAACGAATAATACATCAAACATTTTGGAGAAGTCACATCCTTTCGGTAATGATTGAGAGCAGAAAAAATATGAAGCTTAACGTTCAGCTGATCTTTTTACGTAACTATTTTCAACACTAAAGAAATTTTAAGAATAAACATAGTGAAAATAGACTGTAATATGTGGGGATAAAACCTTGGAAAACTTAAAGGAAAAAGGATCACTTAACCAAGATGAAACTGTTCGTCAGCATGTAGTGCGTGCGAATTATAGAATTCCACACACGCCGATTTTTTATTTAACTCCTTTTCTCCGGAAAAACTCATAAAGCAATGTTCATGAATAGCAGCAGAACAAGTTTACCGTCTACTGTATAAGTGGAATCCTTTAGGAATTCTAGAAGTGGCACAAAACATTGAATAAAGTAACATTTCAAAATTTCATATATTACTATTCTCCTCCTTACATCTTAATGACAACATGAACACTTGTCGGCATTCATTAATCAACTCTAACTTTCGTATTTTACCAGCTTATGATTGACTTCACTAAAAGATCAAGCAAGAAACAATGTTTCTAAGACACTAATAGTAATCGTTTTTAAATGTATTTGCTATGAAGTAAATTGGTTGTTGTAGCAAGGGATAGAATGGTAAGCTAGGCATGGCATTTAGTACGAATTTAGTAGAAAAGGTACTTCCACCAGATGAGTATGTGCCTGTTAATTGCAATATTATTCATTGCGAGATGCTGGTGCTTAGTTATTAACTCTTTGCAATGTGATGAAAATCGTTATTAGAACTATGTACAATTCGGTGTAGGTCCTCCTACATTGAACATTTCAAGAATATTTCTTTGACACTGGCAGCGTTTATCATTATCTAGTACATTCTCGTAGCAAGGTAACATTTCGAATAGGTTGGCTCAGACGGTAATACTTGGGATTCGCATTCCGAAAATCCGGGGCTAAGTGGACCATACGTCCTGACCTTTTTGTGCTTCCCCCTGGTCGCTTAGGTGAATGCTGGGATGGATGTTTCCATTCTACGAGATTTATGTCCCATTTCATGTCATTTTCATTCATTCTATTACAGGATCGAAAGTTCCAGGATTAGGTCAGCTGGCTCAGAGTGATGGTGGTTTGCGCTTTGCAAAGAATTCTGCCCCGGCGTTCGGTATGGTAGTGCACCTTCTGAAGGGGCTCAGTGTTTTGAAAGGGGGATTCTGGCCATCCGGTGTCACCTCTACTCATCCCTTCCTCCTGGAAGTGTCCTCATTGTTGGGGCATAAATACAAATGCCTAGTGAAAATGACTTAACAGGAGACCCAGCTTTGTGAGGAAGTAAAATGCTTTCAGAAAGGATATTTTAATTGATTGTATTGGTTTTAAATATATTGATATGTGTTTTACTTTATAGCTTTGTTTCGTTTAACATTTATATTTGTAATACAGTGACGTAAAGCACAACAATGTATGAAGTAATAAATATAAATACAGATTATGATTTATAAAACTTAATATCCCTTCTGACCCATGCACGCCATTTAAGTGCGCTGCTCGTTTAACGACAGGCAACAAATCAACGCCAAGACTGGTTATCAGTGCCTTTCTGTGGCAGTCAGCTCTTTTCACACATTGCAAATGTGGTTTGCTCCTTCATATTAGCATGGGAAATTTTCTAAAATATTGTTTAACGCCCGTTTTTACCGCTAAGGAATCACAGGATATCACGTGGCAGTAAATACAGTTAATAATTATTAGGAGCAACGCGCACTATATTGATAATAGTAGAGAGAAATTTTCTGATGATGTCGGAATTAAGTCCTGAGCAGCTTTCCTTCTAAAATGTTCTTAATCAGAGGAGTCCTGGCCCCTGAAAGCGCCAAAGAAGTCACTTCAAACTCTTTCAACTGCGTTCTAGTTCCGACGTGGGTTATTGCGGAGCAGTAGTTTTGCACTTCAGTTCGAAACTGTATTATATCTTCAGAAACAATTGGAGAAAACGCAAGAACTATTTATCAATCAACTGGTGAATGCAGTTGCAGAAATGAGCATCTCTGTGAGCTGTGTTACTGTCTATAAGAATAACCGTAAACCATTAAGGAAGTTAGAGCATTCGGGAAGATGAATTTGGGAGAAAGGTTTTCGGAAGAATAAGAGTTGGGGAGAATGAACTAGGGAATATTTACGGGAACCACTCACTTCATGCACTTACAGATTTACACATTTTGTTTGAATTTTATGAATTTGTAATTCATATACAAATTTTATATAAAGTGAAAATTACTAAAAATAAGTATGTTTGTTCACCAAGCAGATTTTTGTTGCCCCTACTCTATAATTTAATGCCACAGTAAACGCCGGTAGCATTATTTTGGAGGACTAGGCTTCTGATATTTCAAACAGTAAATTTAGGCATTCTGAGACAGTTGCTTTGAAACTCGTGGAACAACGTAGCACTGACGGGATATAAGAAACCTGATATCCGAGATCATGAATGAATGGTGTTTAACGCCCTTTTTTGCTACAGAGGCACCACAGGCGATGAACACTGGTGATACATGAAATTAAATTATATATTGGGAAATGATTTATTTTTAAGGAAGGAAACGTTCCAGGCCTAAGTTTAGGGTACCTCCCCGGCATTTGCCATTTATGAGGACTGAGGAAAACCTGGAAAAACCCTCAGTCAGGGAGGACGGTCCTGGCGGGATTCGAACCCCAGACCTCCCGCTCACGAGTCCGCGATTAAACGACCTCGGCCACCCGTGGCGGTTTATCCGAGATCAAACAGTGCAAAATGGTGCATTGTAAAAGATGATAGTGTTAAAATAACAACTTGCAAAAGGACTCCAGGCGTGAATTTCACAATAATGGTGATCCGTGTTTTCTAGGAAAATCTTCAGTTACTTCAGTTTTTTTTTTTTTGGGGGGGGGTAAACTAAGTCCAATTAAAAATGCGACCAAACTGATATAAATTTGAATTTATCTAATTCCTGCTTCCTAGCGTTGATTTTTTTTTCATAGTAAAAACTCATAGCTATCATTAATGTAGAGCTAATCTGTTGCTATTCCAATATTATCCCTCAACCGCAATTATAAATCCCAACATATTTTCTTCTGGTTAAATGTAAAATAATTATTAAACATTCTAACTACAGATAACAATGGAAAACATTTCTACTGCACTTGAATGCATTTTTATACCCACTTCCTTTCAGAACTTGTATGGTCAACATAATTTTATTGTGCTTATTATACATTGTTTTATCTATACTTAACACACCCAAAATTCATCCCTTCTGTTCATTGGTAATTTATATTTGCTCATATAAAAATTTAATTTGGTTTGTCTACTTCCTTAAAACTGAGTTTCTCTAATGGCTTTATAGAACATAGCAGGGTTATTTTAAATGAATGTAGACTCTTCTGCAGTACAAGGTATTTTAAGCAAATAAACAAGGGAAATTTAGTACTTTAGCATAAACACGATATTAATTTGGTTTTTGATACATAAAAAGCTACTTTTCACCTGTTTTTATCAACACGATTCTTTCTAAAAAGTTTCCGTTTTGTATAAGTTATGTTTTTCTGGGAATTATCTCCTTATATGAAATTTATATTATTATTCTACTGTTAACTAACTGTGAACTTTATGATCCCAAAAACTTAATAGAAATGGTATATTCAAGGCTTACTTTGTTCACATATTCATTTCTGTGTGATTCTACTTCTAATATTATAAAGTAAATATTTTTGAATTATTATGCCGAGAAGGGTGAAAACGCAAATTGAAATTCATTTTAATGTTAAACAGAAAATGTGTTTGTTCTCTATTTAGTTTTAACTTTGTACATTTACTTGGAACTTGAACGAATATTTGTTTATCGTTTTTAAATCTGTGTATTATGCAGTGGATTTTCATGTAGATTATTATTAAATATGTTCATGTTATAAAAATATACTGGAACATAACCAAACATTATCTTGACTAAATTACAAAAGTATTCTCAAACTCTGCAACGACACTGTGTGGCTAATATTTCAACACTGTACATATTGAGCGTTACGAATTGCAATATTATATCCGTCATAAATTAGTTATACATGGTACGTAATTTGGCCAAAATATCATAATGCCTATTTTCTCATATAATTTTAATATGATTTCTTAAATGGTCTCAGCTTTATCGGATGAAACAAATGGTTATCCTTGTTTATAGGAATAATTTTATCCAGGGAATATCTTGGTCATCAATTTCAAGCAAATTTGGTTTTTGCCCATACTATAATTAACATAACTATATCATTAAAGATTTGAAGCTTTCTCGGCTCTGATTGTTGGGGTTCGAATCCCGCCAGGATCGTCCCCCCTGACTGAAGTTTTTGCAGGTACTTGTAAATGGCAAATGCCCGGGAGGTACCCTAAACTTTCACCTGGAACTTTTCCTTTTTACGCGTTTATCATATTATTTCATGTATCATCAGTGTGCACCGCTTGTGGTGCCTCAGTAGTAAAAACGGGCGTTAAACACCACTCAAAAAAAAAAAAACCAAGGAAGATCACAATATACCAATTATTCGTTACGTATTTTTGTTTATACTCTTGATGGTTAACCTACTTTGGACAGCTATAAAGGAACAATTTCATAAATATTTTGTGGAACCGTTTCCGTTACTCACGCTTCCCTACTGTGTTCATATACAACAGACTGCACCTTAACTCAGGTTGGGACTTGTTTATGCGTTTAGTTACTTGAAAATTTTATTGTATGCTTTGAGCGAAAGCTAAACATTTTATCAAAAGTATGTTACACTAAATTTGTGCTCTAAACCTTTCTTTGAGGTTGCATATGGGCAATATTTCGTCGGAAAGGTGTCACCATATGACACGCTTAGTGGTTATAGGTTTCAGGCTTTCATATGTACTTCAAATAAAAATTAATTAGTTACTTTTATATTTAATCAAATGAAAATATGGCTGGTAATTTCTTGCTTTGGTTGAACAGTTCAGAAAGACAACAATGTAAGAATCCGTTTCTTAAGCCAACTATTCTGCCAGGACCTTCACCCAGAAGACTCAGACCGCGCCACTGAAGATGTCCTCCGCAGTTGAGGATGAAACGTTTGGACTCCTTAGCTCCAAGAGACCACGGCTCCTAAGAAGAAACTTGTAGTTATAATTCGGACTGCGGTAGGGAAAGCTTCCAATTACTCATAAACATTAATACTTCCTTATTTTTGTAGATATACCAAGAACATTGCTGAGAGTTTCTGTACTGCGTTAGAAACTCTTGATTGCCTTGTTTCAGTCCTCATCACTGACAATGACAAATGCCCTAAACTTAGGCCAAGATTGCTTCCTTCAAAAATGACTAATGAAACATTTCCAAAATTGCGTCTCATATAACACTCAATCGCCTGTAATGTCTTATTAGTAAAAACAAGGTTAATACTCCATTAAAAAAACTATTCAACATTTACTTTTAAACCTTTATACTTGGAATTCGAAATCCTCACCTGGGTATTTATTTATTTTTTTCCATTATAGCTAACCTGTGATTTTTTATTCTCAAATATGAATTACAAATTTCAAGGAAAAAAAAAAAACATTCCCATAAGTCACTAAATATTAAGATTTATATGCATTTTTGCAAGGTAATTATGATAAGTTAAGCGGAATTTGTAATGAATTGAACTGAATATTTTTAAGCTTCATGTTATTCTATTTAAAGTTGTCATGTTAGTTGCAAAAGAATGAGAACGAGGTGCACCACAATAAGGGTCGAAAAACAATTCAAAGCGCCAAAGTGGAAAACTCTCATGCTGACACCATATCAATGACAACTTTGCAATGTTAATAAGAAGGCTCTTAAAAGAACAACTGATGGTTAGATATGGACTTATAAATTTAGGTAATTTCGATTAAGTACTTTTAAAAGCTTCGTTAAATAGCTGTTCTCGTCTTACAGATACTGTGAAGGAGGTGTGGGTTTTAGTTAGAACAGCTTGAAGAATAGCCTGAAAATATTGCATTACCCTTAAAGTGTTCGTGGACTGAGTTTGAATAATTTTGCATCAAAAGTCAATTTTTACCATTGGCTTTGTGGACGACCAAACAGAGCAATTTGTGCTGTTCACTGATGAGGCCTCTTTCACTTGCCATGGCATTTTCAACAGCAGAAAGTATATGGGATTATGAACTTTAAGAATACATTTGTTTGCATAATTAAGTACATTTCTTCGTTAGTTTTTGGATCAGATCTGGCAAGGCCTCCCCTTCCAGATAATATCATCGTTGTCGTCGCCCCCATGCTCGGGGAAGTATTGTTGGACTTTTCAGTCTTCCCAACCTCAGAAGTCGGCAACACTGTCTCAAAGATGATGAAATTCTGTGAATGTTAAGTGGTATGTGTAGTGGCGTAGGATGGAAAAAATATACGTATGAACATAATATGAGATGATCTAAATGGGTCACTTTTGACGTCAACATTTACTTTGAACTGTGCATCAACCTTTACTTGAGTTGTTGTAAGCATAACCTCTAAATGAGGCCTCAATTTAACGTGGAAAGGAAAATTAATCCCCAAGATTACAGTCGCATGTGATGTGATTCAAATCATGCCGGGGATATTTGAAAGTGAGCGGTATAATCTCTGGCACCATTATAATGCTTGCATTGAGGTACTTTAAATATATACACACATACATACATACATACATACACACATACATACATACATACATACACACATACATACATACATACATACATACATACGTACATACATACATACATACATACGTACATACATACATACATACATAGGGTGCCAAAAATGTATACATACTTCAAGCAAAGAAAAAGCTGTGTTAACATAACAAACCTGAATTCACACAAACAGAAAATGATAAGCACCAATCATCTTAGACTTTTACAGTTACAACAGTTGCTCAAAATGCCCACCATCGGCGTCCATACACTTCTGAGTACGTTGAACTACTGATTGAGCAACTTTTCCGAAAGTGTCCTCAGCGATTGCAGTACACGCCGTTTCAATTTCTTCCCGAAGTACAGCATTCTTAAGAGTTCCTCATAGGTAGAAATCCAAAGAAGTTGGATACAGAAAATGCTATGGAAAGTCAATCGGACCTCTTCGTCCTATCCAGTGCCTTGGAAGATTGTCATCAAGGTACGAACGTACATATCGGTGGTAATGTGGTAGTACACCATCCTGTTGGAAGTGCTCCTCATTTCTATAGAGTGTATGAATGGCGGGTAATACGGATGTGCGTATCATGTTCAAGTACACTGGGTCAGTTACTGTTTCTTCAAAAAGAATGGTCCAGTTAGACCCCTAGGTGGCAACCCACACCTAACATTAATTCCAGGTAAATTAACAGCCTTTTCCAAAATAACATGTGGATTGTTTGGACACCAGTAGAAACAGCTATGCCGGTTAATAGTTGCGTTCAACTTAAATTGTGCCTCATCGGACCAAACAACTTTCCCTACGAAGGCCTCACCCTCTTGCACCATGTTCCGAAACCACTTACAGCATTGCATTCTCCGATCAGAATCATCTTCATTTAATGCATGCGAAAGTCTTTGGATGAAAACTTTCATCTTTGCTGTTTTAATAATACGACGTACGCTGATTCCTCTAATCTCAGTCTCACTTGCACATTGATTTGTAGATTTCTGCGGTGAGTGGTCAAATCGGTCCAAAGCCATAGCCGAGGACGAGGGGCTTGTTGCTGTGCGAGTCTCCCAGATCTGCCCTTGTGAACAGCGCATACTACCGGGTCACATGGGTCACAAATTTGTCTCGAATGCGTACAGTTGTTTCTTGCATTGGCGATTCTGTTCTGTACACACGTCTCCATTGACTTTGAACTTCAACAAAATTTTGGGTTTTCCAATACCACTTCAAAATTGCTTTCCGCTGTTCAAACCATAATCTTGGCTCCATTTTGTTGGCGTCATTTGTTCATTGTTGATTTACGATATTCTTGGCTTCGTTTGTTCATTGTTGATTTACCTGTCACAAAGCAACGCTATCATAATGTATGTGTGTCACATCTGTTTACCAAACATCATAAAACACATTGTTGTTTTTCGATCCAACTTTTAAATATATGAAACAGATACCTACTGCGAAAGTGTGTATACATTTTTGACACCTGCCATATATATTGAGCACTCATGTGAGGCACAAAATGGAAAATTGTTGCTAATAAAATAAAAGATGAAAATCCACCAAATCATAGTGCAACTATCTGCTTACTCTCAAGACTTCTTTTGATATGTTTCAGCCATGAGTTTTTAACGGATGGTTCGCAGAGCTTTATACCATGTTTCGCTACTTATTTAGGAATTAATTACTTAGCATGAAAACCAGATTTAAAAAATATTTTCAATTAAATTTTTTTTATTAGCAAAACAATCAATAATTACAAACGATTAATGAAGAGAATATTAAACTTTTACAATGCCAATATGCCTTTCCTTCATTGGCACCGCCACGGCTGGCTGAGGTCGTTAAGGCGCGGACTCGTGAGCGGGAGGTCTGGGGTTCGAATCCCTCCAGGACCGTCCTCCCTGACTGATGTTCTTTCAAGGTTTTCCTCAGTCGTCATAAATGGCAAATGTCGGGGAGGTACATTAAAACTTAGACCTAGAACATTTCCTTCCTTAAAAATAAATCCTTTCCCAATGTATCATTTCATCTCATATATCATCAGTGTCCATCGCCTGTGGTGCCTCTGTAGCAAAAACAGGCGTTAAACACCATTCTTTTCTTCATTGGTGTTGGCATGAATGAGGGAAGTTGCTATGTGCAAAGCCTTCTCGATGTTGGTTCGTAATTTGACTTCCTGTCTTCGCCTTAATATGCTGCATCCTTAAAAAAAACGCTTCTTAACAAAGCACACATTTTCATTTTTTTCTTCCTCAAAGAAGAATTGTTTTGGATTTCAAGCTACTCCATTTGTACTGACCTTGGTTTTTTTTTTTGATTGATTTATTTAAGGACGCTCTTTAACAGCTCAGGTCATCAGCGTCCCATTCAACTCAGTTTCAGGCTTGAGGTTCTTTTTCGTGCCGCAAATGTACGACACGGGACCCACGGCTTTACTTCCCTTCCGAAGGAAGCCATACTTAGGATTTTTACGCCCGAAAAAATCCATCGGTCCTGGCCGGGTTCGAACCCGCGTTTTGGGTATAGGAGGCAAGTATGGTAACCACTACACCACCAGGACCGACACTGACCTTGGTATGTCAGCAGTATCAACAATGAATGGTTTCAATAATAAACCTATAAAACACTACATATGACGAAAATCACTAATTATCTCTTCGAACTCACTTCGCAACGCCGCAGTTTTGTTGTGTATTCTGCAAGAGTTGGACTCAACGAGATGTTGAAAAGGAATTGCTTTTTTTTTTTTTTTTGCAATTTCTGCCGTCTTCCACAGTTTTAGCTTTGCCACTAACTTTTGATGTGGCCAAACATATTCTATATTTTTAATCTTTTGATTGTAGCTGCGTTTTTAACTAATTATAATGCAACCCGACATGACATTTATCGCAAAGGCAAAGTCTGTCAACCATTTTGGATCGTTGAATTTCGCAATTGACTTCCCCTTGCTTTTCATTTCGGTCATTGAGTCAAAGGACATTATAACAATTTTTCTTTTGTTTAACCAACGAACTTCCTAAAATAAATGACATCGCCGTGATCCGTTTCGCATTCTTAGGTAAAAAAACTCTTGGAACTGACGTGATTCCAATACTCTTGCCCTAATAAAGTTAACCGTAGTCAAAATAACATAAATGCGCGCAAATTCTTCTGTTTGTTTAAGCAATGGTAATAAATACAACCTTTTCCTTCTAGTTCCTGCTCTTTCCGCAGCAGAGCTACGAAAGCATTCTTTCATCGTAGCTGTGGCACCATAAGTTGCCACACCGTGAAGGTTGTTTAAGCTGAGATGTAAACGCTGGAGCTGAACAGCTTCAAGAATATTAGTACCTATGTCGTTCCTTTCTAGCGGTTTGATTAAGGTCAATTATTCTGTATCTTTAACATGCAAACGATCTCGTCTAATGTGAGTATGATATAAATTCGGACGACCGTTTGCATATAGTTCCTAATGGCCATGGTAAGTTCTTCGACATGTCGTGCAAGAACTGTCTCAGAGAGACAAGAGTGTTTTTTGAACACTTTTTGATTATTTGGGTACAGAATTTCTCCAGCACCGACGAGATAGTATTTCACGAGTTTGCCCTCTACTAGTATTTTTGATTTTTAGCAACTTTTTTCAGTTATTACGTAACTTACTTTGATGCACACTTTGGTCCCTGCCCTCGGTTTTCGTGACAATTCCTGCACGTATTTGTTGGTACAAAAACGTACTAAGTGAATCACATTTCGTTGAAATCGCGGCGTTGCGCTTTTTACTAGTAGACACCATAGTGGTGGTAGATGAGGCTTCATTTCTTGCGGTTTATCCACTGAATATGTTGCACTAATAACAAAATGTTGGTAATATAAATCAACAATAGGGTGGTTTAGGACTGACTAACTGACTGGATGGGATTCTGTTGTATTTACTAAAATTAACCAATTTTCGAGAAATCATTGAATTATATATCTGGAAGGTACTGAAGCGGTTGACCTCAGATAGCATCTATTGGTCATTTACTTAATGTACTACTTTTGATGGATTACTACTTTAGTGCCGCTTGGCAGCATCTTACACTTCTAAATATTGGATTACAGATAAATGGACCGCTGACTTCTGGCTTATCTTTAAGATATTGGCTTAATATTCTTGAAATTTCCTCGCTGATCTCAAGTTCCCAAACTTGTTATCTATGCGTGTGTGTGTATAATACATAACGATATAGCGATTGTGTATATATTTCATCGTTTTGATACACATAAGAGAAAGATAATGCAGCCTAAGTGTATTATTTTATGATCTTTATTATTCCCTGCATATACGCTTACTGCTGCTGTCAAATCTGTTCCATAATTGTAACACTGTTGGAGCTGCTTATTTCTAGCCTTATATTTGGCCTTTATTTTTATCCCACCATGTCCGTAGCTTTGTAACTGCCAATAAATTTCGTTTCTTAGTTAATCGCTGTCATCAAATATTTTAGCTCCACTCCGGCTACAAATCGTGTTTCCTTGGTGTACCGTTGTTATCAAATCTGTTTCTTAGCTTTACTGCAGCTAAGAAACAGTTCCGCTTTATTTGCTTTATCGCTGTCATAAAGTAGTTTTCTTAGCTTTACTGCGGCCACCAAATATTTTATTTTATTTTTATTTATTTATTTATTTTCATTTTACGACGGTCGTCAAACTATTTTTTCCCCTCGGATTTACTGCTGCTACCAAACCTATTTTCTTAGCTTTGCCGCTGCTTACGATTTTATTTATTTATTTTTATTTGTATGTATTCATTTCTATTCCTATTTTTTATTTATTTAACTTTTTTGCCACTGTTATCGAATTTGTTTTACTGCTACCAAATCTGTTCCTTTGATGTACTATTGTCGTCAGATCTATTTGTGGGCTTTACCTAATCTATTTTCATTTTGTTAACTTAGCTTTACTGCTGCCGTCAAATATATTTTCTTAGTTTTTATCGCTGCCAACTCATCTGTTTTTCTTAGAATTATCGCAGCTAAAAAATATGTTTCACACCACTAAATGATGCCTATCTCCAACCTTATCACCAAATCTTTTCCTTAACACTTGAGTGTAACGTTCCATTTTTTTTCTCTTCATAGGGAAGTTTACGGGCCTCAAGCAGGAAAATAACAACAGAACCTGGTTTTCGAAAAAACTCGTTAAATATTTTTCACTTATATTCAATATATATTAAAGTGACACTGGTGCTCTTTTCCATTAATTCGAGGATATCTATCATTTGACATATCCGCAATGTCCTGGAACGCAGAGCTAAGTGTTGCATATACACTCAAATTTCGTGCATATGAGGCAGATTCGAAATACACTATTCAAAATCTAAAATTGTAACAAAGGGATACCCTTTTAACAAGCGAAATTATAAGTATGTGCTTTCTGAGATTGAAATAAATATGGTTTGTTCACTACGTTATTATAAATGTTATTTAAAATTTACAAAAATGTCCAATTTTCCCTTTATATTGCAGTGAATTGGAAGATACAGTTCATATTTGTAACTGTGCAATACTGTGCATTCGATAGGGTGATTTTGGAGAGAAAATAAATTATTTATAAATGAACATGTGTTACAAAGAGTAGAACATTTCACAAAATCACATGGTATTGAAATATTGATAAGTATTATACTGAAACTCCCAAAAGTTAAAAACTAAGTTTTTTTCCAATAGGAGCTGTAGAACGTTTATGGCTTCTTCTTTGCCAACCGTATCTTCAACATTAACGGCTGTAAAAACAAGGAAATTCCCCCATCAGGCCGAAGAAATTTGATATCCACTGTATCTTCCTCTAAGCTACTTTCGCTACATAAGCGTGATGTTTAAACGGCTAACTTTTTTGATTTTGTGCTTCAACAAAATCACAAAGTGTTTTTATATTGAAAATTTTCGATGGTTTCTTGATGTTCTGACTCAGATGCAGTTTATGGATTGTAAGAAGTACTGTCAGATGTTCAAGAAAGGTAATTTTCAAATTTTTTGCTGGAATTTTATTAAAATTCTCTGCAGAATCAGACTTACCTTGTGGAATAAACACCGCAGCCACCAAATCTATTTCTTTTTTGTATTGCTGTCATTAAACCTATTTTTAGCGCCACCTCAGCTATAAACCCTCTTCTGTTAATTTTATTGCTGCCGTCAAATCTGATTTCTTAGCTTTCCATTGCCATCAAATCAGTTCTTTTGATTTACTGCCGTTAACGATTTATATTCTAATCTTAACCGCTACCAACAAGCAACACACACACTCGCATAGCTTTATCGCTGCTATCAAAATTGTTGTACTTAGATTTACCGCCAAATCTGTTTCACGCCAATAAATATATTGTATAATTGCAAACAAGTGGCCGTATTTGTCACTTAGATCTAATTTTGCCCCAAGGGATAGCGTTCCATTTCGCAGACACCATATGGAAGTCTTCGGGCCTCAACAAGAAAACAACAGAAACAGCTTCTCCGCTAATACTCATAACGCCCCCGCCCCCACTTATATTCAACATTTATACTAAACTAGCTCACGGTAAAAATCACTGCTCTCTTCGATTACTGTAACACATATTTTGTCACTTTGGCAAAAACTCAAAGCTAATTTGTGGATATAGGTACACACGACATATCTGTTAACAACTGCAACTACATTGTTGTGCGCGAATGAAAGGAGAAAGTACTATTGTCTTAAGAACTATGTAGAAATATTTGAGTTGATAAATCATAAGCTAGAACTAATATTACATTTAAATACTTAAAAATAAGTGCAAATTATACTTAGTAATTTTTATCTGTTACATTTTATACAATTGTTTAGAACACACAGTGCACAAGAGCTAAATGCTTTCCCAAGTCATATATATTTTTTTTAGAATTGGCCAGAGATTCAAATAAATAATATAACATAAAATAATCAACTAATAGGTGAGTAAACAAAAGAACCGCCCAAACGAAGTAAAATATGTTATGCTGAACAGTATTCACGTTCGAATCTACGCCTCATGTTGCGTGATTCGTTTGAAATGTACACACTGTGTCCTAGCATTAGGATACTTCAGCGCCATCTTATAGAAAGTTTTACAACTATATGTAAAATTATAATAGTTCAATAAAAGTTCTATTCGTTTCAAATGCGTTCTGACACTTTACACGTATTACATCCCAATATAATTTGCTCACATTCAGTATAATAGAATGAGACACTTAACAAACATAAACTATCCGAATAATGAAATGTTGCAGAAGCAGAGGGACATTCCAAATGTAGCAAGGAGATTTAATATTACATATTTTTAATTGCCATAGCCTACAGTTGTTTAATCATATAAGTTAGTGCCCTATGAATCCAAGTCATTGCAAAAACATAATACCAGCAAGACGAAATCGATATCTGACAAAATTATGCTCTGCGACTTTCGCGCACTAATTTTTGAACCACCATTATATTCTTCACAATTAGTGGTTATACAATAAGATAACAAATTAGAGAAATACGGTTCAGATCAAGAAAATGCATGCGAGCACTTCATGAGATCGTGTCACGGTGCTCAGTACAATACGTAAGTAGCTAAGACCCCTTCTGGGCCACTTGGAATAACGATATTTCTTCCACCAGATGGAACTACTGTCGCTTTTTTCAGTCCTTCCCTCCAGGTGGAGTGGAAGGAAAGAGTTATTTGGAGGTAGGTATGTCACTGGTCAAAACGGACAAGGAGGAGGCATTGTTTTATTTATTGAATATATACAAATAATGTCAAACATACAAAATACACAAAATGGCGGATGGTTGAGGCTGTGAGGCAAAACTATGAATTAAGGAACTAGTGGTGGTGAAAACACTTGATGGTCAAACTGTGAACTAAAATTGTAGGGGGAAATGGTTGGTGGCAAAAGTGTGAACTAAGGAAGTGGTGGGGAAGCACTTGGTGGGAAATTTGTGAATTGAAAAATGTGAGCATGTGTTTGGAAGGATTTGGTGGCAAAATTGTGAGCTAAGGAGGTGATGGTGGTGAAGGAAGCACTTGGTAGAAAAACTATGCACTAAATGTTGGGTGCACAAACACAATGTTTATTTACTACCTTTTTTTATCACAATGGCATAACAGTAAGACACATATACTCTATTTGCACAAATAAACAAATATTTCACGCACAATAAAAGGATTAAAGATTTTCCTGCACAAGAAATATTTTAAAATGTCGTATAGTTCATTTTGTTAAACGTTACACAATCATCATCGTCAATATCTTCGTAGTCGTTGCTGCTAATGACTCGATCCTCCAAGAGTGTGATGACGCAGGTGAGTAACATGTGGCAAAAGTTGTTGAGGGATTCCGGACAGATGGAATAGAGATGGGGCGACGAAACCTTCAAAAAAAGGTGGAGAAGCACTCCGCTGATCCTGTATTCCAGGGCAAGCTTCTTGTTGCGGTACCAAAGTAGACGGCAGCGAGTGTCTAATTCATAATTAGGTATTTTTGAAGGCAAGTATCTAACTTCCACGACGTCTGACATTGTTGACGGCAAGTTTGACGGTAACTGTTTTATCCTCGCCAAGAAAGCAGATTTAGGCAGAGATCAAGGTGGTGTCCCCATTTGTTGAGACGTAATTTTGAATGTCAAACACGAATTTGTCAATGAAATTATTGCCAACATCCACGGATTCGATTTAACATGTAATGTTTTACGCGAATGTAAATTTTACTACGTACCTCCGGCGGCCATTTCTGAGAACCTCCTCGCAATGGAATATGATGTAAAATGCAAAGGAGTTGAGTTGACTGACGAACTCAGCAGGAAGATTGTTGAATGGTGTGGGTAGAAATTCTTCTTTCCCCTTCTCGAGTCGAGCAAACGTTCTTGGTGGAAATGGTATGGCACGTTCTGCTGTAGCGTAGACAGGTAACAAAATCATAGTTGTGCGAAATTTCAGCTAGTTCACATAGAGTGCCATGGATCATGTTGACTGATCCGCTAGTTTTACAGTAGCACCGCTGCTGATGCACTTTCGACAGTGCTTTGTAAGAGGGGGCGGCACGTCAATGTGACTGGTAAAGGAGGTGAGGTTGTAATGCTGGTGGCAACGAGGATAAGGCAAATAAACACGTTTTCCTTCCCGTATAAGTTCCAGCCACACAACGTCTACATCCACAGGTGAATGACGTGCAAAAATGGCGTAAAAATATGACTAGTAGATGGCGTTCTTTGAGTCCAAGAAACCGTCAATTTTGCAGAAACTTTAACACCACATTCAGGTTCATTGAGCGCACTACAACTCCGTGTTGTAACTAGGCCACCTCATACTGTAGTAAACAATATCGTAAGGGGTAACTCAAGACCATATGACGTCACCACTTGACGGAGAAAACTGTTGGAACCTGCATGTTGGGAAAAACATAATGTTATGTTTTAATGTTAACGTTAACGTGTTCTTAACGTTACCAGGAGAAGGGGCAACTTGCAGAGTATTAACTGGTGCTTTGGTGGCAGACTGGTGGGTAGAAGTGAACTTGTGGGACCTTGCATGCTAGGAAAAATTAAACTCGTGACATGACCAAATAAGTTGGAACCTGCTGAGTATTACCAGCATATCTCACGTCATGGTGTTGTTCAGGTGTTAACCTGTTCGAACCTGCACGTCAGAGGAATTCAAGCACATGACGTGGGAACTTAATAGGTTTACTGCAACATCTCTGTAATGAATTGCGACTTTAGAAAATGCTCTATCCCTAGAAACACTCTTAACACGTCACAATGAATGTACCTGGTGTATTGAAGGTAATTTTCGAACGGCTTCCCGGAAGCATGGGTATGACGCAAGTACTTGCGATAGGTCATTATTTATTTTGTCTTTTTGTCTCTTTAATCTTACTGTAATAGACGATGTCCGTGATCATTCGCTGTAGGCTGTGAAAACTAGTTGAGGTGGGTTTGGGTTTTCCTCGGGGTCTCCTACGATGGTGGTCCAGTTCTCGATATCCGTGGATGCTGCGTGGCGTAGCGGGTGACTTCCGTTTTTTCACATCACCTATATCTTAGAGAAATTTCACCATTTTGTTGTCTTCATACTACGGGAGGTTACAGGATGTTTATTCACAACATAAACTAAGGCATGTGGTACGACAAGCTATTTACAGACATATTCCTCACTATAAAGAGTCTATTGTTCTAATCGGGAAATGAATGCCTCTTAACCCTGACCTAGTAAGGAATTGTTATGTGCGCCGGCAAGATATTAATGATCGGTGGCTTTCAGTGTTTGTAAACAGCCACTTAATCACTTGATTCACACAGCTCAGCAAAGCTTTGGCAAATATTGATCTATCGTACGAGTATCTCAGAGAAATAAGGCAATTAATTATCACTTGGTTGTTATTTGAGGATTCGACCATAGTGTCACGCAACTATGCTTCCCACTTGCGTGATATAAAAGTTACGCTCCTGTTGCCTGATTTCAAATATCCACCATCGTACTATGAGTGGACAGAATGCCGTTACGTGACCAAGAATTGAACGTCCAAGCATGTCGAAAATGGGTGAATCGCCTCTTATTATACAGCATCTTAGCTGGGGGTCACACGGGTCGACGCCAAGTCTATAGGATCTACATACGTACGCCCATGGACGTCGGAAGGCTTAGAAAGTTTAAAATACTCACTGCTGATTGGCCAGTTTCAACAGAATGTTGAAGAATTCAAGAAGAACATATTCGATAGAGGTTCGGGAGGGCTTACGACTTCAGAATGCGCCGCGTCGTTTTGCTATTATGCTAAATTGCCCTGATACTGTACTATGTTGTCTTGTTGCTGTGGTGCGTCACCCTGTTGTTGTGTTGCCTGATAATTTTGCTGAGCTGCGTAGTCCATTCTCAAAGACATTTCATACTCCATAACACTGTAAGCAAGAATGATCGATATGTAGCACTTTATTTTACGTCAAGTGGACACACGGTTTAACACGATGATGATGATGATGATGATGATGATGATGACTAGCCTGTTTATGATGATTTTTTTTTAAAAAGGCTCTTTCCACAACTTGCGGCAACGGTGAGATAGGTAATGAATAACATAATGACCACAGGTAGTGCTGTCCTCTCCTTGAAACCTTCTAGTGTTGTGAGTCCAATGTGTGCCTTAGTATTGATTGATGAAATTTAGAAAATAGCGCGAAAGAGGACCAGTTCTATGCCTATCGAATATTCTCACTGTCCATTCTTTGCAACAAAGATGCAGATTCAACTTTTGCCTGGTTTGGTGCTAGGATCGATGTTGGCAACAACTGCTATGGGCAGCTTTCTGTTATGTACGTTTTCCGAGGACAGTTGATCACAGGCGTACTTGCCTAAAAAGTGAGCGCGCCAATAGGGGTACTCAGACAATTAATGGTGACACTTGCATTGTCAAAGAGGAGGTTTTTCTGATTAAAGAGTGCATGGAAAGATTTCCTATTAGCTGTATAACATTGCTTCCTTTTGTAATGTCGTCACGCCACAGAAATCCTTGATTGCGCAAATACGTGTCCATGATTGCTGCCGTGTTTTTATTTTTTCCCAGAGCGAGGATTATAGTTTGGTGTTCATTGTATTTCGAATAATTGAGCAATGTTTCAAAATGCGTTCTCTAGGCGTAGCTGGCTGGGGCATGGGAACGACGCCATTGGTGAGTGATACTTATGGCTGTAGAAACAACGAGTTTACAGTATTGTTGACAAAGATAACATCGTCATCTTTCAAGGCATTTCCCTCGGTATGAACTATATGAAAGTGCAGTTGTAGTACTACTTAAGTTAAGTCAGGGTTCGCCTGCATCGCCAGGGTAATGAAAGGTAATGGGAGCATTTTTCATAGGCGTATTTGCGGATTTAATGAAATATAACGAAACTTCTCACAGTTAATTTTAACGGGAAAGTCTTTGAAGATGCCCCAGTTCAGAACTCATGTATACCAAGATTTGTCAGAACCCTTGTTAACCACTATGAAAGCACGTCTTGCGCCCTTCGTCTTCTGCATTTAGTTTTGAACCGTTTGCTCTGTTTCTCTTTTGGGGCATTTAAATAGCTGCTTGTTTCCTGATACTATCATGGAGTCTATCTTTACATATGCTTTCCTTTTCAGATTAGACCCGCCTCATTAAGTATAGTCATTACCTCCTGCTCCGTCGAAGTTCCGGAATCAGCCAAGTCGCAGAGCATATTCGCGTCAATTTCAATGTCTCTTTATCGACAGCCTTTACTGCGCTCTTGAAAAATGGCAACTTGCTTCTGAAAAGTCCGTCAAAAGCAGAGAATAAGTCACTACTTTTTGATAACGTTTTCCCCTGTACAAAAGAAAATCCCCATTGTCTAATGCTTCTCCAGCCTGATTTAGGTAATAACGGGTGGCTGTATGCAGTTTCATTGTGCCTGCTTTGTACGAAACTTTAGAACTATAAAACAGGAAAACCCATCTACAAAGGGCTAGAAATCGCCATAACTGTTCTTTAAATATGTTTACAATTTTGAAATCCTGTTGCATCAAAGGCACCCAGTTAAGAGGAAAAAAAGGGTTTTTCAACCATCGTGTAGGTGTTGTCGTGTTTTCCATATTCTACACAGACGCTTCCAATAACTTGCACAAACGTGTTGCCCACCATTTTTGCACTATCAGATTGGAACAAATGAACATTTCGTAAGAAAAGCCATTATGCTGGTCTAAAGGATGTTTACCAATTACCAATACCAATTACCAATTTCCCGAGTCTTGGCCAGAGATGGCGACAAAACTTAAATGTGAACAGGATGCCTATAATCATTTGTTGATTCTGTAGAAGAGGTTTTACCTGAAGATAAAAAATTCTTAGGAACGTCTGCTGTCGGTTTAAAAGATTTCCAAAGCCAGGCTTCCACCATGGCGCGTCGTTCATAATTTTTGTTTCCATCACGCTTCTCTACTGTGTAGAGGGCGAACCATTTTCTACATAACCCAAAAACTGCTTGTCAAGTATGTGAGTGGACTTTGTGACTTTGGGATTAAAGCTGGCAACTTTTTTGACCTCGTTGTAAGAAAAATGTATTCGATTGCAGATACCTACATAAGATATAGTTAATTGTGTGTACCGAATCTTTGGAATTGTGCACGATACCACCAGGCAATTGTAAATTATATTTGCAATGCACCATCGGAGTAGCGATATAACCGTTCCAGGGATTTGATAATCGTGTTTTAAACCTCTCCAATTAACCAAATGTTGCTTATTGCAACCACGAACTCTAGTGTGGAGTATTTTGTCCATTTTGAAGGATTTCGAAAGTGCAAATTTTTGTAACTCCTCGGTGTAAACGACGTCGTCTATAACTTCACCGTCCAAGTCCTTTAATTTATATACCGCCAGACCACACTATATCACCCTTTCGATTTGAAAATTTTCGTCTGCCTAGTTTTGTTCGTGCCCTTTAGTAAACTTAATATTCTCCTGAGATATGCGCACGTAATCCCGAGTATTAAATTTAACTTTACGCCCTTTAACCATACGTCTATTATGCACATAAAGATATACCTGCAAAACGTTGCCCTAGCTGACATCCTTTGGAGCCATTTTTATGGATCTGTGAAAGGAACTATTTTAGGACCGTAAAAGTGTAGTAAGAACATCTTTGTATCTATAGATTTTTTTATACGTGAAATATTTCCACATTTTGGTTTCTAAGGTCCTATTAATGCATTCTACAATACCCATTTTGACATTTTTTGTGGTGTAACGTTTTAGATTATTTTCAACACATTCCCTTCCTTCATAATTTACTTATACAGTGGTTTCCACAATTTTTTTAAATGTTATAGGTACAATTGAATTTTTTTGTGTACAACAAGCTTTTATTTACCTTTATCTTTGTTGGTTTTGGTTCCTTTTTTACCTTAATGTCTTGGTAAATATCGCCAGTATGGGTAGATTTAAAGTGCGATTCTCTCTCTTTGACATAAATTGGAGATAGTTTCTCAATTTATATTTTATAAATCGGTCACTTTCACTAATGTCTACCACCAGATGACACTTCACTTCTATTCCACCTGAAGGGGAGGATTTAAAAAGCGTCACTAGCGCCATCTGGTTTCAGGAATATCGTTATTCTAAGCGGATCAGGAAGGGTATTAATTACTGACAACTTTATCGCTGGTTCAAAGTACTCTTTACAGACAAATTTATCGGTTCTAGTGGTATGGTGGTAACCATACTTGCTTCGTAGACCCAAGTTCGTGGGTTCAAATCCGGCCATGGTTGATGGATTTTTAGGGATAAAAATGCCAAGTGTGGCTTCTGTGGAAAGGAAGCTAATCCTTGGGTACCGTGCGATGACCATGCATATGTCCGTTACAATGAGTTAGGCGAAACCGGAATTCGTATGTTATTTAATGTATTTATTTATTTTTTATTTAAGGACGCTCTTTAACCCTCTGGTCATCGTTCAATTCAGAGCCTGAGACAACCGATAAACTTTACTCAGAGAACTATTCTTTTACATTTTAGGTTCCTTTACGTGCCGTAAATCTACCGCACGGAACCCAAGGATTAGCTTCCCTTTCAAAGAAGCCACACTTGGGATTTTTATGTCCAAAAATCCATCAACAATGGCCAGATTTGAACCCACGAACTTGGGTCTACGAAGCAAAACTTTTGGCTTTGAAGCTATAATAATTTGCTTTCCGGATTTCATTTCAGCAAAATTAAGTCAATTTGTCACGAATGCACTACACAGCGAAGCCAATATCGGAAGTAGAAATGCAGGTAAAATGCACTTCTCTGTGCATATTGCTTTTTCATTTTCTTTAACGAAAGTCCCTTGTTGATTATATTTCTCAGCAAGTTTTATGTTTATTTAATCGCTTCAAGCATTTTATGGGCAGCTTTATATTGCTTCTGCACATGTTCAGTACAAAGTCTGAAATGGCTTTTATTAGATCTGAGTCAGCGCTTTTCCACAAAGGAAAAAATATTTAGCTTTGGCACTAAGTGGTTCCAAACATAAACTCACATTTTTAGTTCATAGTTGTGCCACCAAATACTTACGCTATTATCTTCTTAGTTCAAAGTTTTGCCACCAACCGCTTTCCCCCACCATTTTACTTATTCCACAGTTTGAGTACCAAATGTTTTCCTCTATCACCACCTCCTTAGTGCATAATTTTGTCACACATAACCTCCACCATTCGCCTATTTATGCATTTTATATTTGTATAATTATATGTATATATTAAAAAAATAAAATGGCTCCTCCTTCGTCGAATTGTCGTTTCGCTTAACTCATTGTTAACGGACATATACATGCTCATCGTGTAGTGATGAGAGTCTTATGTTTAAATGCAAAGGTGTCTTATACACTATTTCGTGGAATTTCACTTTTCAGCTTACATCACTGTTATAACCAAATAACTTACCTTTTCCATACTAGTTTTAAAATTTGAAAATTGTATTATTTAAATATATTAAAGAATTCTTCATCTACATTGTTTTGTCTCTGTATCTGGTCACAGAATAACACTAGTGCTTATGTTTGAATTGTGATTTTTTGTTATGTTGGGGAATTGAAGCCGGTTTTAAACTACAACTTCATGATATTATTTAATCTGATTCAGGACTTTCTCTTTTGCTACTGAAGACTTCTTCTTTTGTATTGCCGTATATTTTTTCGTTGCTATTCCTAATTTTTTACTATGCAAATCCTTATTTGTTTCTTAACAGCAAGAATTGAGTTTGTATTAATAGGATAAATTCGATTTCCCGCTAAAAGACTTCAGGTGTCAGTGCTTACAGATATGTTTGTGTTATGATGCTAAATAACGCTATATCTTGTGCGTATTTCAGAAGTCGAATCTTATCTTTCAATTAAAGTAAATAAAATAAAATATAATTTAATATCGGATATTTCGTTAATCTATGTGGCGCATATTCTCAATTACATTTTGAATCCTGTATTTTCTATGGGTATAAAATCCGTAAATTTTCATATTTATAAATAACAATAGAAAGTATTATTATTATTATTATATTAAAGACGCTCTTTAACATTTTTGGTCATTAGCATCCCGTTATATTCAGTGCGTGAAGTGGCCGATAAAGTTTGCTCAGAAGCCTCTTCTCTCAGGCTTGAACGGCTACGACACGGAACCACTGGCTTTACTTCCTTCCCGAAGGAAGTCATACTTTGGATTTTTACATGCTAAAATATCAATCGATCCTGGTCGGGTTTGAACCCGCGGCTTTGCTTCCATGATGCAAGTATGGTTACCCTAGCCCACAAAGACCGACTTACGGAAGATAGACACGTTAACTTTGAAACTACCCTATTTAAGTATTCTACATGTTTTTATAGTGCCCTAAATTAGCTAATAAAAATAAAGGCAAAACAGGAGTTAATTAAATGATAAATAAAATCGTTTTAAATAGATAGTCGTGAATTATCGTTGTATTGTAACGTGCTACCCAGATGAATTTCAAAATGCAAAGGCGATAAAGTAAAAGTGAGATGTGTTCTGATAGATGTATATGTTCTAGAAAGGTAGAACTGTTTATATTTTAGAACCTATCGCAGAAAACGGTATAGTGAACACAAAATAACTTGAATAGTTCTATCTCCTTCATTTCAGTCCACATAACTTGTACACTTTTAGTGATTAAAAAGTGGGATGGAAAGAAAGTAAAAATGTAGTTTAGTATGTTTTCTGCAGTAAATATATTCATTCGGAAACATTTTATTGAAACGTTTTGATACTATAAAGTTAAACATTAAACTAAATGATATAGGAGTAGACGTGAGTCGCACCACTTTTTTGCATCGTAACACTTTCATAAATAACAGCCAGGGTTCTGGTGAGCAATGAGGCAGTAAACCAGCTCGCTCTTTTTCTCCATATAACATGTGGCTAAATTAAACCTTTAACTTTAGGTGAGTACTCCATCAGAAACACTTTTAACACGAACAAATCAAACAATATTGATCTTACCTCGAAAATATCAGTAACCGAGCCATATTATCTTTGGTTCTCTTGGTAAAGATTTAGTTATGAAACTAACATATCAACGTTAATGCTTCGTGTATTCTCCATTCATGTTTTTGTTCTAACGTGCCACTCATTGGAATAAGATATCTATGATTTTAATTGCATTACTTCATAGGAAAGTTATTTTCAGATTATGGTTAAGAATTCTGCTATAATTCATTGCTCTTGCTGTTTTTAATGTTGTAGCATCCCAACAAATCTACGTTTTCAATGTATGCAGCCTTATATGATGTAACTAAGGTGAACATGGTGCACATGAAAACCGTACATGACATGGCAACTAGTACATTAATAGATAGTAATAAAATTGTTCATTAATATATAGTAATGCGCGTTTATTAGAAACCCTGTATTAATTCATAGCAAATTACACCGCCACGGGTGGTCGAGGTCGTTAAGGCGCAGACTCGTTAGTGGGAGGTATGGGGTTCGAATTCCGCCAGGACCGTCCTTCCTGACTGAGGCTTTGTGCAGGTTTTCCTCAGTCCTCATAAAGGGCATATGCCGGGGAGCTATCCTAAACTTAGGCCTGGAACGTTTCCTTCCTTAAAAAAATTCTTTCCCAATTTATCATTTCATGTATCATCGGTGTTCACCGCCTTTGGTGCCTCAGTAGTAAAAACGGGCGTTAAACACCATTCAAAAAAATAGCAAATTACTTATTTAACGCTCCAATGAAATCATTATGTATTGCTCGTACATAAGTATGCGTCCTTTTAACATTAATCTAGTGATGTGAAAGGTGTGATTTTTTTCACTTTCATATAACAACTTCTTGGTAATGGGTATTTCAGCATAATACAAATGCAATTGAATTTAAGAAAGCATACACAAGTGAGCGAACTGAAAGTCACATTCCATCATCTCTCTCTCCCTCCCTCTCTCTCCCTCCCTCTCTCTCCCTCCCTCTCTCCCTTCCTCTCCCCTTGGTCTTTTCTGTTCATTTTTTTGCTTTTTAAGCTTGCGACGATGCATAAGTATGCAAAAGATCTTGAAATGATGAGGAAAATTAATTTATTTAATTATGGGGTCCGAATTTCAAAATTCCTTGTTTTAGAGTTTCTATCTTTCACCCCCTCCCCTGTATATGCTTCAGTTCATTACATCTTAGTGTTAAGATCTGCACACATACCTATGCTTCTCCAGTGTAGCTATTGTTAATTCTTTTATTATTACCTCATGGCCGACACCAGCGTTGGTCAATTCCTGAGTATAAGTTTCCCTGCTTGAAGTGACCACCTTTAGGCCAGATAACGGCATGCAGCCACGCTCACTCCCTGCAATCCAAAGGTCGTTTACGAGATATTTTTATTTAACTGACTGACAAGCGAGACTGAACTTAACTACCATGTAAAATTGTGGTCATCCCTTTGAAACTTTGAACGGAAAAGCAGCAGACTACACTGAACCTTTCCTCCAAATTATTTTTATGGGTTTATTCAGTGACTAGCAGTACCTTTATTTTATTTGGTAAGAAGTTTTCGAAAGAATTCCCCACCATAGTTCTAAGAAGTCTGCACTTTGTTCTAGTGGTTAGCGTTGCTGACAGCTGACCGAGAGGTGTCGAGTTCGATTCCCCATAACTGCTTGGAACTTTTCTAAGTTAAGGAGGCCTGGAACGGGATCCACTCAGACTGCTGAGGACAATTGTGGAGTTACCTATAGAGCAGTGATAACCTTCAATCTTGGAAGTCAAGTAACAGGCAACCGGCAGGGTGTAGGATTTTTATCACATGCCTCGCTGCAATATAGCCCTCTACCTCCGTCTTACGACATCAGTGGTAGAGGGCGCTGCGGTATACCAAAGTTCGCATGGGACTGTTGCGCAAAGAGGAGGATAGATGTAAGAAATAGCATTGCATGGGACAATCACTGTTATATCTAATAGGAATTATAATCCCCAGTGCATAATGAGTGCAGAGCGTAAATAATAAGCATGCGCCCAGAACCTGTCATGCTCAGTGAACCAGCTGAACAAGTTTGAATAATAACTGTAATATCTTTGAAATAACTTATGCTGTTTATAAGGAGCTGATAGGCGATAGAGCTAGCTTTCTGAGAGAGCGAGTGATTGAACTATATTGGCCCTCTAGTTTTTCTTGCATATGCACACCAGAAAACCCACAATTGATAATATTCCTCGCTTTCTCTTTTTTTCTGCCAGGGTAGCGATCATCTGTCACCGTTGAAGCACATTTAGATTAACGAAACTACTAAACTATGATTTAAAAGTAGAAATTTTACAGAAATAGTGTATAACATATTTTTCTTCTTTGCAGATAATTGTTTAACAGTTCAAAAAATTTTGTACTGTACATAATTAGGACACTCTTTGAAAACATTCAGTACTCTAGGGGATAAATTGAAATTTGTACCGACTGCTTTAAGATAAAAAACTGAAAAAGACACTTTTTATTAGAAGAACAAAAGTGCATTATTAAATCTAAATCATATATTGCAGATGAACATTTTAATATGTCTCCAAAGGCAATAATTTCATATTTTTCACATGCCATATTGTACTCAAGGAATATTTAAGTAGAGAACTCAATAAAGTTAAACGGATATAAGTGATTAATGTGTGAAATGAAAAGAATAGGATTTTCAGAGAAAGTAAGTGTGATCTGCCTAACGGCACTGACGTGCAATGTACAGTGAGGTTTGAGTTACAGACCACCTGGGCGCGGCAGCTTACAGTGCAAGTGTCGTTGTCCTAACCAGATAAAGGGAGATAGAATGCAGAAGGTGAAATTAATATTACTAAAATCAAAAATAATACTGCATTTAAAGCTGATTTATATGAATTATATGAGATATTGAAAATGATCGCCTTCAGTGGCAATGCATTGTATCTGCGTAGAAGTTCTGCCGGCATTTGCATAAGAAGTTCCTGTGTTTAATGTAACTTTTCTTCCATAAAAGCACTGTGACCGGATCACGTTTCTTGTCAATGAGAGATCCTGTGTCTGGTAACATTTAACAAGCTGGCGAGCAGTTTCGCTTTTTAGAACACGACTATTACGATATTTTCTTGCAAAATGCCGTAAACTGCAAGTACCCGTTTTCACATATGTATTTTACACAAAAAAAAAAAAAACAAAAAAAAAACAGTTTTTAATAATATGTGTATGTAATAACGTAACTTAACGAAGAATTTACTTACTTGAAAGCACCAAGTAACTCACGAACTCACCACCACTTGATGACATATCCTCCATTAAACGTACTACAAGCTGCTAATTGCACATTCATTATAGGCATTTTCTTAGTATGCAGCCGCACTCCGCCAGCCCGTAACACAAATAAACTAAGTGTGTAAAAATGGGCTAGAAACGGATTCAGGTTTCCCCCCCCCCTTCTTCTTGTTTGACCTAAGCAGTTGTAGTCCCACATCGTTAAGTAATACATACACTAAATGGTGTAACAAAAGCATTTTACAAATGTGTGACGAAGTAATCAACCGAAACATTTATACAGACATGGATTGTGTAATAATCTAGAATTTAACTGAGAACATCAGGATGAAACCAGTTTTAATACATTGAATCGAGTATTTCAAAGCAGATCTCTAGATACTCGAATTTCTGACAGGAGAACAATATTATTTTAAAATGTCTCCGTACTATATGTAATTGAAAATATAGCCATACTACTTTCATATAGTGCAATGCACTCGAGATGTTGCGGTGGGTCAGGTTGCGAATGGATAGGTAGAATCGATGGGGAGGGTACAGTCTATTCTTTGCTACATACAGCGTGGGAAATGTCTGCCCTTGCATTGCGCGGCGTTGGTGCTGCTACATCGTGACGTAATTATAAAGGAAAATCGTGGGCCTCTGACACCGTCGTCTTTTGACCGATTAGCGTGTTCCTTTCTCCTCCCTTTCATGACATCACGCAGCACTCTTGGGGCAATCCCTACGGTATAGTGCATGTTTCCATATGTAATCTTTTGGTGGTCAATATTTTGCATTAAACGTCCAATATCTTAATATATTTATTATATAAAGTTATACTGAAACGTTGATTACTTTTAGGTCATATGCGTTATATTATTTCTTTATTTAAGCTAGTTATAAGTAATAACATCTTTCAGAAAGCCTTATACTGTTTTAAATGTTTATGTATATTATTGTGGACATAAAATTTCAATATAGCATGTAATATATTTTTACAAACAAAATTCTAAATATAGCATTAAAGAAATTGAACAAGGAAAGGACAAAAGCTTTTAGAGCGAACATTTACAGAATCACAAACAATGTTGATAGCATTGTATATTCGATATTAAATAAAATTTAGCTGAACTTAAATGTATGAACAATAGAAAAAGACGTACAACATTTTTAAGCACTAATCAAAATAAGTATACAAATAAGATAAAGGTTGGAAGAAGGTTTGTTTGTTTTTTTATTTACGGACGCTCTTTAACATCTCAGGTCATCAGCGTCCCATTCAATTCAGGGCGTGAAACGGCCGACAAATTTTGCTCAGAGGCCTCTTCTTTCATGCTTGAGGTTCTTTGTCTTGCCGTAAATGTACGACACGGGACCCAGGGCTTTACTTCCCTTCGAAGGAAGCCATACTTATAGTTTTTACGCCCGAAAAAACCTATCGATCCTGGCCGGGTTTGAACCCGCGATTTTGGGCTTAGGAAGCAAGTATGGTTACCATTACACCACCATGGCTGACTGTCGAAAAAAGGGAAACAGGGTTGAAAGATATAAAAATATTGCCTTATATCTAGAATGATAAGGAAACATTAAAAATGCCTAGATAGAGAAGATGAGAAATGCAAATACTTTACTTATCCATGTATGAATGGGCAAATGTACTCTATTGCCGTCACATCAACACGTCCTGGAGGAGATTGGGTGAATCGGACGTTTTTAGTAAACACAAAATTAGGCATGAACTGATGTGGAGATTCGAAATAAGTTTGTTCCATAGAAAATAAAACGTGATATTATAACTTCTTTAAAGGATTGTATTTTAAGAAATTAATAAAGCTGAGAGGGCAAATGGGACATTCAACGTAATTTAATATGTATGCGCTTGTTATCAAAAGCTCTAAATTAAGAAACAAACAGGGTACATCTCCCGTACTTTACCAAGAAGCTTTCTAAAGAGCACATGTCTTTGCTCTATCTCTGCAGTTGCCTTGAGTTGGCAGTGAACAACGATTGTAAGTCACATATGCCCTCTCATGCACTTGTTATTATCTCTGCAGGTATGATTCTTCATCTAACAAGTTATACAAATGTATAAATTAAGTATAGATTATATTAAATAATACATTTAATCTGTATCTTTTATTAGCGTTATCAATCCTAGTCAATAATTCGAAAAAATATATCATAATAAGAACCAATATGACTTAAATAGGCCACAAGTTGAGTACAAGCAACAAATCTGTGGTTGGTCTCACAATACAATTGCTGATTAATTGGAAGGAATCAGAGCACACATATATTAAAATGCTTAATTACAAATGTTTGAAATAGAACATTTGTCATGAACAGCAAACAAATTGTCCTGGAAAAATAATTAAACTATCAATTTGAATTATTATCAAAATCCCAAAAAGCAGGAAAGCATTATTTCAGGGCCGAAACAGTTAAGTCACATTCATATTTTATAACTCGAAAGAAAAAAGAATCATGGGTTTGCAAATCTGAAAAGATTACTGAAATACACGGGAATGCGTATCCGTTGTGCGCAGTACAGTGTAGAGCCCTGAAAAAGACGATAAAATCACTTTTACATATCCCAAACATGAAAATCAATTTATAGGCCTGTTAAAGTCCGTCGACTAGTTGTTTACAATAAATAAATTTGTTATTCATTTGCCTAGATACACAAGGTGTAGTTTAAGCTATTCGGTAGACCATATTGAGCACATGGTATTTCCAGGGAACAAAGCGCAGTGTTCAGAACTGAGGCTTTTGTAAGAATTCAGTTTGTATATTAATTTTATATGAATATTAATAATTTATTATTATTGGACACTAAATGTTAATAATTGTAAAAATTATATAATTGATTTAATTTACTGAGGCAATACTGAATGCACTTACTTAGGTCACCAATATATGTCTACACATATGCAACACAATGCTTTCAGATGAACTATTGCGCCTGTGAATTCAGTTGAGCACATGTCATCTTACCTGTAAGGGCATAAACGCTAGAGAAAAACTTTGTAGTAACCTTATTCAATTTTTACTAGATTAAATGAGCATTGTAAGCCCTTAAGGTCCATCAGCACGGAAACACAAGAGCCTTAGTTCATGTGGATCAGGCGTTAACGCTTGGGAATCGCATATGGGATGTCCGAGGTTGAAATCCTTAGGGGCCTGCCTTTTTATGGTTTCCCTGATTGCTAAGACGAATGCTGGCATGGATGGCCCATTTGTAATTCCATATCATATCATTCTGTTAGCTCTGCTGCAGGGTCAAATGTGCCAGGCGAGTTAGGCCAATGTGGTGTGACGGTTACCTTGTTTGGAGAGGTTTCGGCCCCGGTCACTGGTATGAAGGTGGTCCTTCTGAGGGGCTTGGACTCCTTGGTGGGGTTACCTCCGGCGTCGAGATGTTCTATCTGGAAATAATGTTAAGGACTTCTACGTCCGTGACTCAACGTCCGGGACTTCTTCATCTCAATCCTTCCTCCCAGGGGTACATCCCTGGGGACGTAGACATAAACGGCCAACTCTTTAGCAAGGTCCCTAACAACTCAATCCAATTAACGCCTAGCATTCTCACTATCCATACGATGTGTTATTTATGCGAAATATTTCATAACTGCATAATTTCATAAAAAATAAATTTTTATACAAATTAACAATGTTTATAAATTTTCGTGATAAAACAGTAACTCCGGATATGTTTCCTTTCTTGGCGAAGCCTTACGAAAAGCCTATGCTTTTGCGCTTCTCGTAATAGGAGTAAATAATTTATTTTAAATTTAAAAGATGCTTCTCAATCTAATTATATACATGCCAATTTATTTATCATCATTTTGCGTACTTTGTGCGGTTTTTGAGACTATGCTTGCAGTTATCCTACAGCTTCGGAGTACTTTAAGTTTGGGAACAAAATGTCTTACCATTTCTTAAAAATAAGAATGGCGAATCTGGGTTATAACATATAAGTTTTAACTTTACGTTTATTAAAGAGATAAAAGAATCATAATTTAGCATTATATCCTGTTGATAACGTTTGAGTTTTTTTATTGCTATATCCGTAATTGTATTTAGAGAAGAGCGTTTAATAATGAGTGCTCTAAAAATCTGCTCACACTTGTTTTGACAATTTTATTGCGTATATTTTTAAAGCACCTGCTTTGGATTTTAACCTGCACCGATTGGTTAATATACAAGATGGATACCAACTACACCGATAAATTTTTAGATGTAGTTCTGGGACGTTAGTTGGATGTTTTTATAAAGGGAACCTGTGGTCTTCGGTGACTCATTACTGATTAATTGCATTTACTGCGTTTTTTAAGCTCAACTTGCTTTGTGTAGGAATGTGCTTTTTATTTCGAAGTGAATTTCATTTGAATATGTTTATTCGGAGGAGTATCATTTAACCGCTGTACAGCTTTCCGTCAAGCTCTATATAAAGAGTACAGCATTGAACAGTAGTATGCAAACAAAAACGTGTGTTGTAAAGAATTGTTTCAATTCTCATGTAATGTTTTGTAATTATTGTAAGTTTTTCCTTATCTATGTATTGTTTTGTTAAACATAATAATTTTCCTACAGTATGTATGCAAGAATGTCATGATTATAGTAAAAATTTCTTTGTAATTTATCAGAACCCACCAGTCATTGTCCAAGGTAAATAATATATATATATATATATATATATATATATGCAACAAATATATATCAACTTCAAATTACTCTGTAATAAGGTACCGGAGACCACGGGTTCCGTTCATCAAAAAAATCGGACAACATCCCTGGGCCACCTCTGAAAGTTTGTTGGTATTGCTCGTACCCGCTTGTATGTGATTTTCGGATATAATTGTGCATTATGTCATATGGAAAAATAGAAAGGATGTATAGTTTCAATTTATTATTTATCTCGTTTATTTGCTTATGTCTGTGACGCTACTGAAGAAACTGAACTTTGAAATAAATCTCTTAAACACTGTTAGAGGTATCCTTAACATTTCGATTTTGACATAGATATTTATTGTGCACAAAATAAACCTATATTTTGTTTGTTCCTTAATAAGAAAAAAAGCGTTTCCTGATATATAGCCCGGGGCATAATTTGACCATGATATAACTCGTCTATAAGTCAACAGTTCTTCGGGTGCTCATATTCACATCAGAGAATTCACACACACTGTTCACAAGTTCCAGGCATACAAAGTATGTGATAGATGTATCATAACTAAATGTTTGCCCATTTTATTTTGTTTAAGCGCATTATCACGCATGTGTGGTAATTCATATCACACTCTGCTATACGCTACTGTGGTCAAAGGACATTTTATCTGTCAAAGGACTATAGCCAATAATAACATAAAACCATCTATATCAAACTAGATTGAATTGCACATTTTTCAACACAATAATTTATTATATCAATATTAATAAATTTTCTTTTAAACACTCCACATCTCCTTATCAAACTATTACATCTCTATTTTACTCAGCGGACTAGGTTAAATTCTTATTGGGAGATACGCCTTATTTGGTTTATCCTTAATGTGAAAGAAAGAGCTAAGCAACTTAAGGTCGTAGAAAACAGTGCAAAATGAAGGTATCATAAGTTTATTGTCCATAGGTTCTGTAGTTGTAAGGATGAATTGATTATCAAAAAGTTAAAAATGTTAGACAGAAAATTGCAGGTAATTATGCCTCATTTCACTACACATGCCACCGTTAAGTTTATTGAACGTATAGTTTTTCTCAAAATATTTGTATTTTGTATGCCAAATTATTTATTTACACTAACTCTTCATAAGATGTGTCTCCATCTTCTGTTTGCTTATAAGAGAAGGTTTTTTTTTTTTTTTTTTTTTTTTAGTGCTAATCCTTTTTGAGATTAGACTTTGTGGCAGCAGTTTTATAGTATTTAGTTAATGGATGGTTTTCTTTTTTCCTACACATGCCAATTAACTAACTAATCTAACGTACGTGCTTAAAGACCTTCAATTATATGTAAAGCTTGCAACTTATGCTTATTTTCCTTTATTGGAAATCCTGTAGATTGGTTTTACTCTCATATGAGTGTATACCTGCTAATTAACAGCATATTCAAAATACTGGAATCATATAATAGCATGGGTTACTGGCGGAAGATTATGAGAAAGATATGTAAAGAAGATGGGCTGACCTTTTCATAGGATCCTGGTTAAGTCAAACAAACCTCTCTCACTCATACCAGTTATTATTGCAACATCGAATGGCACGCTAATTGTGCTAATCTTATTACTCAAATATATCAGTTAGAACACAACGAAATAGATAGACGGGAACGTAGCCTTCTAATCCTATACCATCTAACTGTAAACTCGTTAAGGATTTTTTTCAACGATTTTAATTCAGTGATCGCTGGCCTTCCGCGACGTACACGTTTTAGGCCTGAGCGGCCAACAAATATCAGCTTGATATTTTGTTGCGCATTAAGGCACATATACCGATGTGTATGTGCATTATTGCACGTGTTTAAAAGGATTAAGTGTAGTGCCAGTTCCAATATTTCTATTTGATAGGATAATTCAGTGAATGAATGAACAGTGTTTAACGCCCGTTTTTGCTACAGAGGCACCACAGGCGATGGACATTGATGATACATGAGATGAAATGATATAGTGGTAAAGGATTTATTTTCTTAAGGAATGAACTGTTCCAGGCCTAAGTATAAGGTACCTCCCAGGCATTTGCCATTTATGAGGACTGAGAAAAACCTAGAAAAAACCTGTCAGGGAGGACGGTCCTGGCAGGATTCGAACCCCAGACCTCCCGCTCACGAGTCCGCGCCCTAACGACCTCGGCCACCGTAGCGGTAATAATTCAGTGAGCCTTTTGAAAACAAGGGATTATTATATTGATTTACAAACATATACTGCAGTCTTTTAACTATGTGAGGATAAACTTTATTTTTATAGTTTACCAGCTTACATCCCCGAAAAGTAAACTTGAACTTGCTTATAATGTAAATTCTGCTGAGACAAAGGTTACGTTCGTCTTCAAAAGCCTGTAGAGTAAACATTTGACCTGTTAACATGCCAGTTGATTTAGTTCATTTATGGACGCTCTTTAACATCTGACGTCATCAGCGTCCTATTCAAATCAGGGCGTGAAATGGCCGATAAATTTTGCTCAGAGATCTCTTCTTTCAAGCTTGATAAATCTACGTCACGGAACCCGTCCCTTCCGAAGGAAGCCATATTCAGGATTTTTACACTCCAAAAATCCATCGATACTGGTCGGGATTGAACCCGCGATCTTGGAGTTAAGAGGTAAGTATGGTTATCACTAGACCAACTGGATCAACGATAACATGGCAGGAACATTATTTGATTACAGCAGCTTTCTTCTGGGGATTGTTTCAATTCTCCTACATGATCAGTGAAAATTCAACCGTCAACTATACCTACAGTGTGCAGCACACATTTGCCTTCATATAACAATATAAAAAATCAAGGCAGGCTGCTACATACCTGTTAATGTGTATTAAAATGCTTTCACTCCTAAATAGGTTGAAATTGTAAATATGTCATACAAATGTTGCCCTGAATTATTCAATGCTTGGGGTAGCACTTACAGTGTGGAAGACTGATATTATGTGGTAGTTTATAATAGTATAGAATAGGGAAGGGATAAACCCCCTGTATTACGTAGAAATTAAATTGGATAAACGTATTTTTCACATGTGGCATTATTTATATCTGAAAAGAAGGAATATCCTGTTCTATGGGAACATGTCATTAAATAGAGTAAATGTATCGAAATTAAGGTTCTGGAACAGCGGTATTTTCAAATTTAAAATGTGTTTTCCTTTGTGGCATTTGGTTTGTAATTTTAGTACAGGACGGCAGTTATTTTCCCTCTTCAGTCTAACATTCATTGCAAAGGTGACATCGTTTTAACGTTGTATGATTTCAAAATGAATGCAGAGTGAAGGGAAAGGGAGAAAGTATGCGCTTTAAAGTAAAAGGACATTCTGGCAGGAAAATAAATTGATGGGTTTAAAATTAACACAATTATTCATCAGTTTTAAATACGTCCAATTTACCTGCCAAAATGTTTCAAATTGCTGTTTATAAGTACACTATTGCAAATAAAGACCTTTGAGGTCAGATATTTTTTACCTGGATTAAGGGTTGATAAATATATTGAACAGTTTTAACTAAAAGTTTTAAGTTGAATCCTATCTCCCACTCTTTCAGAAATTAATTTACACATTTCCAAATATTATACTAGTTGTATTTTATTCAGTTCAGAATTGTATAAGTCTGAGGACCGGCTCATTACAAGATAAATAGATGCCACAAATTTGTAGCACGAACAGCTCAGCGGAATGGCGCACTTAAGTTACAAAATGTAAAATACTATCTGCATTTGCAGATAAATGCTATTAGCGAACATAGTATTATCAGTACTAACAAGCCATTGTAGTTATCCAGTGTAAGAAGTTTGGATCAAATATATATTATTTATCATTATAATGATAGTAAACAATCATATTTAGTGTAATACATAGGTATTCACTATTGAAGAGTATAAGCTGCTGTAACTTAATGTAAATTTACAAACGGTCGACAATCTCTTTTTGAACAAAGACGACATCTTAGCACACTCGGCGCACAACTGCTCGGTTTACATTCACTTCCTCCCATGCAGCATGGACTTTGGCTACCAATTTCTCTATTGTTGTCATACAGATATCATACACTTATGGTTTAAAGTGTTCTCACAGAAAGAAGTCCAGTGGTGGAAGATCTGCAAATTGAGGTGGCCAGGGGATAGGACCACCATGGAAAATGTATCTATTTTGAAGAACCACATCCAAATGCTCACGAACTCACAGGAAAAGATGTGCACAGGCCCCATCATGTCGATACTTTATGTTCTACCTTATACCTTAAGAAACTAATTTCAACCTTTCCGGCAAACAGTAGAAAGTTAAAATACTTCGGCCCATCCGGATCTCTAGGAAACATGCATTGTCTAACGAGCAAAACGAATATTATAGCTTCCCAAATATTTATGAAAAAAATATTTTTGTGCCGTTCTGAAAGGAAACCCGAGGATTCTGTTCGACCAGTAATGATCATAGTACACCGGAGTTACTCCGTCTCTAGTTAATTTTACATAATCTATGAATAAAACATATTTAGTAAAGCGGGTTCGGCAATTTTGTAGCAATCACTGACAAAATTCTTGTCCTTAGGGATAATCAGCTGGTGTTGGTGCCTGCATTTTTTACGGACGGTAGGGGTGCAATTGCTGTTAATGTGCAATTCTCCACACGGTAAGATGGTTGGCAATCATTTTACATGGTAAATTGAGGTACTTCCGCAATGCTTTTTAAGAACTCGTTCTTCGAAAGACATAGTTCCTACAGATCTCCTATGTCCTGTGTACAATTACAAGACTTCCTTATTCTACAACATATTGAAAATTCCAATAGAAGGAATATGGCCAAATTGTTCTTCTTAAGTCGACATACAATCTTTTAACTTCCCTCAAATATTCCATAATCCAAAACCATGCTCATCATTTCATTAGTGGAGTAATGTTCCATAATGTTTAAATGAGCTAACCAAAGTAGTATGGGTCCCGACTCCGGGTGCGGTGCCTATTATACTGCGATGCGTATTCTGCGGTGAGTATCCAGCAATTATACATTCAGTGATTTATGTGACCGCATGACAAAAGATCGGACAGGAAGGGGATAATTTTATTATATATATGCACAAAATATTAATAACCAAATGGCGCCAATTAAACGCTTGTTACATACATATGTTTTATTGTACACAATGGCATAAACTGTGAGATAATACTCTCTTGTAAACACTTGTTATACATTAAATTATATAAAATATAAAGTACAAAATAGCGGGAATATGAATTACATGTTTGCTACATACATATATTTTACTACGACAAAAATAGTAAGATATATACATTCCACTTCTTCGCGCACAAAAAATTATTTTAAAATTTGTAGTATAGGTCATTTTAGTAAACCTTACATAATCACCACCGCTAATATTCGCCTCGTTGCTGGTTTCAGTTCGATTCTCGAGGGGCGTAGTGACGAAGATTAGCAGCATGTGCAAAAGTGTTGTTGAAATGTTCCTGGGCCGACGGAATGGAGATGGGGAGACGACAAAATCCCCGATGGAAGCGATGGACAAGGATCCCGCAGTGATCGTATAGCCTAGGGCGGGTATTTTGTTGGCGGTACAGAGGTGATTAGTATTGCGAGCGTCTATTCCATGAGGAAATACTTTTGAAAGCAAGCATCTGACTTCCACGACGTCATTGATTTTGACAACGAGTTAGATGCAGAGCGTCATGGATCATGTCGCCTCCTCCGCTAGTTTCTTAGTACTGGTAATGAACATTGGACCGCTCAAGGTCATATGACGTCACTAAAAAGGAGGGGAGAAATCAACCTCATTGGAGGGAAATCAAAGGGGAAGAAGGCGATAAACTGTTGGGGAAAACCAATCTTATAGCATCGACAGAGGGAAGAGGGAATTTCCACAGAATTTCTGGCACTATGGTGTCGCGCCGTTGTGAACCTGTCTGAACCTGCACGCCAATCTCGTGACATCATCAGGGAAGGAAGGAAATTGCAGGTGTTCTGGCGCGTTCTGTTAAAAACCTGTTAGCACCTGCATGTGACGTCACTTAATGTTTGCTGCCATATCTCTTTGATGAGTTGCGATTTTATAAAGTGCTATATCTCCAGGAATACTCTAAAGATGTCACAACGAATGTACTTAGTGTATTGAGCATAATTCATTTTCTTAAACGGCCACCCCGGAAGCGTGGGTGTGAAGCAAACATTTGAGATAGACCAGCATTTAATTTTGTACCTCTGCCTCTTTCCATCCAGTTTGATGATAATATTTAGAAGATAATGCTTAAAAAGTATGGATAGCTGAATGTATAGCTGCCATTTTTAGATGACGAGACAAGTTCTGAATTACAAGTTATGCCTAAACAGATTTCTGTCACTGTGCCGAAACCAGCACTGCCGCGTGGCGTCGGCCTCATTGAACTATGGTCACCACAATCATATACGACGGCATAGGTGAAAAACTCACTCACACAAACTTGGTCTGATTGCGATTCAATTCGATATCTGATAAGAGGTCCCACGACTTCAGGCTGCGCCGCTCGGACCGTTGCTGTGACGCCTTATCCTGCTGGTGTGATGTGTCACTCTGTGAGGCGTCATCCTGTTGCAGAACTGCGTTGTCGTGTTGCTCCGTTGCGTTGCCTAGTTATCCGCATTTCACGCTCCATGAACTTTTTTTTTAAATCTGTATACGCGGCCCTGGAACCTGGTGTCCTAAACCAGGGCGTGTATTTCAAATTTTCCATGTATTATTATAACTATACAATTCAACAATCTCTTAATACATTATCTTACAAATTTTTCTAATAACTAGGTTAAAATAATATACTAAAATAGCGAGAGAAAAAAACTAAAAATAGTTAAATTAAACAAAATATAAATTTACATAACTACTTCCCAAATTAATCTTCCAAACGCTCCATGAACTGTAAACAAAAATAATAGATATGTAGCACCTATTCTATGTCAAGTAGATACACGCTCTAGTATGATGATGACTTACATGACACATGCGCCCTCTAAAAAGTTGAAATTGCAGAACTAGCAACATAAATGTAGCAGTGCTATTCATCGACAATAATGCAAAATTCGCGTCATTGCTACCCTTGATCGATGTGCATCTCTGATGTGTGGTTTGCGAGCACTTACCAAGACATACATCTTTGTAGGTTTTTGAATGACATCATTATGCTTAATTTTTTTTAAAAAGTGACTCTTTCCACAAATGCGGCAGCGATGAGTTCAATAATCAATAACGTATCGACCACAGTTAGTGTTGTCCTCGCCTTGAAACCTTCTAGTGTTGTTGGTTCAATGTGTGCCGCAGTACCAATTGATAAAATTTAGAAAATAGGGTGAAAGAGAACAAATTCCATACCGATCGAAATATTCTTCCTGTCCATTCTTTGCAACAAAGTTGCAGGTTCAACGTTTGCCTGATTTCGTGCTAGGATCGGTGTTAGTGACGACTGCTATTAACCTTTTGGTATCAATTTGTAGTATGCGTGAATCTCTGCCAGCATCAACAGATTAATAGTTTGTGGGCTTTGTTCTTTAAAACCTATATCTATAAGTACAGCGCCGTGACGTTCCGAAATGTAAGTCTTCGTGGCACTCATATAGGCTGTTAGATTAAAAACCATAATATTGTAGCAATTAGGATACTGTTATCTAGAAATGGAGTTCCCTTCTTCCCTGAAGAAGATCCCGAGTACACCTGCAAGATTTTGAAAACATTGGAGAAATGACTGGCGTTAAATTCGGGCTGTAGGGCTTGTGAGGAAAAAGACTGTCCGTTCACAAACAGTTGAAAGGAATTCATTTTAAAGTGTTTTAAATTGTATGGTTTTTGTTTATATTACCGTTGTATGCCTGATCGGTGACCGTGACAACAACTACCTTTCAAGAAATTTGTCGTAGGAAAACGTTGCTGAAAGTCATGGTACTAACTCTCTTTTGAATGTTGAGAGCGTGAAATCCGACACTTTTGAGATATTACTTGGCATTACTCTATGCAAGTACAAACTAGATGGTTAGCGAAGGTCTCGCGGCGTTCAAAAAGTATAACGGGCTGAATTTCCGTGTACCTTCAATTTTTTTTTCTTCGAAAACAGATGAAACTTGGAGGAAGAAGGGTTTAATGGTGACTCTTGCATTGTTTAACAGGAGGTTTTTCTGATTAAAGAGTGCATGGAAAGATTTCCCATCGGCTATATAACATTGCTTCCTTTGGTAATGCCGTCACGCCACAGAAATCCTTGATTGCGCGAATACGTGTCCATGATTCCTGCCCTGTTTTTTATTTATTTATTTATTTATTTATTTATTTTTAGAGCTAGGACTTTGGCTGGTATTCATCGTGTTCATGGAAACGATGCCATTGTTGAGTGATACTTATGGCTGTTGAAATGTGTTTAATTGTTGACAAAGGTAGCATGATCGTCATTTTTCACGGATGAGCTTTACGAATGTACAGCTCTAGTACTACGCAATTCATGTCAGGGTATTTGTCTGCATTGCTAGTGTAATGTGAAAAGTGATGGGAGCATTTTTCATTAGGGCATTTTGCCGGTTTAGTGAAATATAACGATACTTCTCAGCGTTCATTTTAACACGCAAGTATTAAATGATGTCTAGTTTAGAACTCATGTGCATCATAGGTTTGTCGGACTCTTTGTTACCCACTATTGAAACACGTCTTGCGCCCTTCGTCTTCTGCAGTTAGTCCTGGACTGTTTGCTGTGTTTTACTTTAGGGCATTTAAATATTAAGTACAAGGGTTTTTTTATTTAAGAATCGTCCTATTTAATTTAAAGTCTAAATAAGTGTTCTTGAAGTTTATTTGGTCTACTTAATACAGAAATATTAATATCTCTTGTTTATGGCCATATGTGTACAATGGTGCTCTTTGTATTAGCTCTGATTCCCCTGTTAAGGAAATCACCAACTATCATTGCTGGCGTCTCTCTTTGGAGCAATAAATTAGCATTTATGGCATATGCAGGTGATGTGAGTGCTATATTATCCATATTTGAAGATATCCAAAATATAAATAACCTGTTGTACGCATTCTGTGAAATATCCGGACTTCATGTCTAACTGTCACAAATCCCTATTGGCAAATAAAAGTGTGACTAACTACACAGGTCCTAAAATTTTTGGACTTTATCTTGAAATTCAACAAATAAATAAATAAAATTATTAGTGGGCAGGGGTGGCGCGAGTACTTAGAGCTACAGCGCAAGCGTTAAATAAGCAGAGCTGGGTTGCGTACGCCTATCTCCCGTTAAACTTTTGGTACCTTGCTCAGGTTCTGTCCCTCTCCATACCTACTGACAGGCAATTTACCTGACCTTTTTTCTTGTACTTATGCAATACTTCGTTTTACCCACGTTCACCTTAAATGTAAGACCAAGAAGGAGGAATAGTACTCCTCAAACTTCGAATCAAATGCTTTTATTAATTGTAAGTCTTGAGAAGAAAGTACAAGGCACAAATGTAACCTTCACTGCAGTGTGGCCGCATTTCTGGATAGATGCAACAGATATTATATATCCCCCAAATTGAAACATGTGCTTTGTTACGTCAATTATCTGTGGGTGTATCATCTGTATTCACAAGGAGCTACCTTGATTCTTCAAAGATTGATGTCAGTTATCTGACCAAACAGTTATACCATAAAATGCTCCATGCAACTGCTTTCCGCAGATACACCTCTATCGATATGCACCTCTGAATACAAACTCGACAATGTAGGAAGAAAAAAAACAACAAAACATTAGTTCGCCGCTCTGCCGGTGTCAATACAATCTCTGTGGTACTCGCTTGTGCATGATATACTTCAAACAACGGACATAAAATGACCGATATCTTCATTTCAATGGGATACTTTTAGTAGTGGTCTCAGTAGTTGCTCTTCAGTGGGCTCTGTGTTAATATTAGCTCAAGAGATAACCACATTTCTCTCACCAAGAGAGTTGGTGCTAATACCTTTGTGCTACCATATTTCTCCATGCAACCTAACCAACGACGAACGCCGCCATGTGGATAATACGAAATGTTCTGTTGTTCCTCGTCCAGCAACACGACTATTCTTCTTGTGATCCTTTTCGTGATTAAACCATCTACGTTAGATGGAAGCAACGGACCTTGTCAGGTGTTTGGTAACTGCCTATGCTATATGTAACTATTAGTTTTGTGTTTTTATATAGTGTAAAGTATGTAATCATTTCTTACTGTATGCAAAATTAAAATCAAGCAATTGTTGAAAAAGCAGAGAATAATAAATGAATAAGACGGGCATCTAAAGGAGAGGAAGCCGGTGAACATGAACTGCACGAACTCAAACATTGTTTCCAAGAGTCGGTCCTGGCGGTGTAGTGGTAACCATACTTGTCTTCTAAACCCAAGATCGCGGGTTCAAACCCGGCCAGGATCGATGGTTTTTTCGGGCATAAAAATTCTAAGATGGCTTACTTCGGAAGGGAAGTAAAGCCGTGGGTCCCGTGTCGCATATTTACGGCACGATAAAGAACCTCAAGTTTGAAAAAAACGGGCCTCTGAGCAAAATTTGTCCGCCATTTCACGCTCTGAATTGAATGGAACGTTGATGACCTGAGATGTTAAAGAGTGTCCAAAAATAAACCAAATCAATAACAACCTCTTGCATATTTTGCACATTTCTAGAACTATTAATACTATTGTTATTGCTTCCTGAAATACTATGCTACATATATGTAGACATTTATGAGTATTCACTAGGGATGCGCCTCTGATGTAACCCGCCTAACATACAAGAATTACCTTTGTCACAGTCACAAAGGAACCGCTCGATGCGATCAATGTAAGGAAAACCCATGAATACATATTTGCATTACTGATAGTCTTGTAACATATACATTTATAATAATACTCTCAAATTAAAGTAACACATACCGAGTAAATCAAATATAAATGGGATTTTTTATGTAACCACTTGTGAATAATACGGAGAGAGATGCACCTTTGAATCATTACTCGCGAGATTTAATAGTAGTGGAAAACCGGTTTGTCTCGCACAGCCGTTTCACTTGTCAGTAGCATCGTATCTGAGCAAGAGGTATACTCGTGGATAGTACAACGGATTTTTATTGCGGGAGGGCGTATAAGTGGCCGGTATTTTAACAAAGATTAAGGGCATAATTGCGGATAAGACGCATCTGAGACGCAAGTGCAACAATGGCACAAAAGTGTCACAGAAAGATGAGAAACTGTGCAATATGAAAGTCACCTAGGACAAGCTCAACGAAGAAACATTTAGACCGTTCGGGACCTTATGGATAATGACTGTAGTTGCGTTTTCTGCAATCGCTTTTAAAGTTGGGATAAATTATGGGAAATGTTCTATCCATCATTTTAGATGGCTTGAATTACCGAAAAGTCTGAGCAAGATGGGTTCCTCAAAAGCACGCGAGGGATCAAACGGCTACAAGTGTGGAGTGTGGGAGTGTGTCAAAGGTCAATACCGGGATCACGAAGAAATATTTCTGTGTTGAATCGTAACCTGTGATCTAACAGGGGTACACTACTGTACTCCTAAGTCGAAGCAAGCGAGCATGAAGTGGAGGTCCTGTCAAAGTAAAACCTCGCCTGTCAGCTGGGAAGGCTATCTTGATCCGTTTCTGGGTCTCCCAAGGGATATTTAATCGATTTTCTTAATGAACATGGTGTATTTATTATTATTATTATTATTATTATTATTATTATTATTATTATTATATTCATCATCATTTTTTATTTTAAGGACACTTTTTAACGTCTTTGGTAATTAGCTTCCTCATTTAATTGAGTGCTCGAAACGGTTGATAAATGTTGCTCAGAGGCCTTTTCTTTCAAGCTGGAGGTTCTTTTATGTGCCGTCAATCTATGGCATAGCACCAAATGAACGTGGAATATTCAATGCAGTGTATTAAAATCAGCTTCTGACTCAGGCAAAACATTAAAGACGGCAACAACAGATTCAAGAAGTTCTTCTCCTTTTAAGACAACTCCCGTTCATAGGGTGTAATTCCTATGCAAACATAGGAATATATTCACACATTAACCTCTTGTGAGTATGTCGTACTTCCGGAATATTAATTAGAATTCAATGTGAAAATTGCTATCAAAAATCTATGAAAATATAAAGATATACACAATTAATATGCATAAATACCTAGCTAGCATGTAAAAATTAGGTTATACATATTTTGAAACTGCAATGGCCAGCTAAGCCTAAAGCTGTTCATAAGTAATTCCAGGTGATGCTTTTGACTCAGCATAATTCGGTCTTGGAAAAATTCCTCACTCATCTAAGTCAAACCAAATTTTGCTGCTATATTTGTAGCAAAGTTCATATTATTTAAATATTTAACTCTATCTTATTTCCTATAGATTTCCAAGCCAGACGTGTTTTCGCATTGACTTTTTAGAAATGCGCAATTTTGTAAATCTATGGCTTTCATTTTTAATAGGGTTTCATACTTATAATATTCAATGGCAAAAATACAGGCAGGCAGTATAAAATAAGTTTCTTTACCGTGAAAGTCAGAAAATCTCGCATCTTTATTTCACATTTTCAAGCCTTGGTTGTGTAGTTGTTGTTGATTCTGCTTGATATATGACAGAAAATTAACAAAGGAAATGATAAATATGATTCCTAATAAATTGCAGTATTCCAAAGTACAGTTTTGATAGAAATTATCTTATACATGTCGTTACAATATACAGAGTGAATCCGAACTCTACCAACAAACTTTCACAAGTTGTTCAAGGATTTTTTCTGTGTGTTTTGATACTAGGAACCCATGGTCTAGGTGGCTCATTACCGGGTAATGTTATTGTTTTCGCTTTGTAATAACTCAAGCACCTTCGTATCTGCTTACTCGGAATATGATTGTTTGCAAAACAGATTTGACTGTAGAGCGTTTACGTTACGGTCCTCCATCAATAAATTAACTGTTCATCACCTCCTGACAATTGCAATTATTTATTTTTAAGGATAAATAACCAAACATTACAAAAAATTACATGAAAAAAAAAACAAATTACTCTGTTACACTGTTTAAAGTAAATGTTCAAAATGTCGACCGCTGTGATCACGACAAACTTCAGAGCGACGCCTCATGAACTGTCGCACACGCTCTAGCGTCCCAGGAGATTGACACACACCGTCACCGGTTGCTACAATCCTAGCAACCAGGTCCATATTAGTTTTGGCAGCAGTCACGTACACCAGGAATAAAAAGCCGGGTGATCGAGCTGGCCATGGAACAGGGCCACCACGACCAATCCATCTTGCTCGAACTGTTCATCAAGTTATTCTCACTGAAAAAAAACACTACTAAGCTCTAGTATAGCAGTGAAATGTTGTGTAAACAGTACAAATGTATTTGAGTCAAACAAAATGAAAACAATGAAATTACCCGGTAATGAGCCACCGGAGACCATGAGTTCCTTATATCAAAACACTCAGAAAACAACCCTGAAAAATTTGTGAAAGTTCGTGGTGGAGTTCGGATTCATTCTGTATACTTGTCTGATGTCCTAGTAAATGATATCTAAGTTCATTAAGGTGTCCTGTAATATAGCACGGAAAAGACAGATCGTCTCTAGTTCGTAGGGTACTGCATAACCCGAATATCTTCATTCTCTAAAATATATTTAATTATAAATGTAATAATCGTGTATTAAAAAGTAATTCAAAATTTATCCTTATTAACTCCTTTTTTCATATAGTCTGCTATAGTAGTCTGTAAATCAAGAACATCTTAATTTTTCTTCCTTGGCTCTGCTAACCAACCTCGTAATAATAAACCATATCATCATGATTCTCATTTAAATTAAGAAAAATCTGTTTAAATTGCCTTTCATGGAAGGATTTAATGTGATACTATTCATAGTTTTCAATAATAATGCGTTATGCTGTATATTAATGATTTTGGCTTGTTGATGTATAATGAAGTGAAATTCCTGTGATTCTGCAGATGCTCCTTGCTTTAGATATGTTCTGAGAAGTTCAACATAACCTAGCTTCTCCTTCCAATTTGTCATGTCCCATTCATACAAAAAAAAAACAGGTTGACTAAAGAAGTTTCCTTTTTTTTCAATATATTTATCAGCACTTGTAACGGACTTCACCAGTGGTTCTTGACACAAGAGGGACTAAATGCAACAAAAATTCGTTAATCGTCAAACTACTGTTTACATCACTAATAGACAATGATACCAAAAATAGTGTGGTTACTGGTTTCGTCCTAAGCCAATGAATGAGCCACAAAATTCATTATTGCACAATTTATTATGCTTTGACATGTTCAGAAGATGTTTCAATACCCTAGATACGGCACGCTTAGACGACCGAATATATTTAAAATATCTTATGTTGTCTGGACTAATTACTTTCGCAAACTCTATCAATCTATATTTAATTAATTCTTTGTCGCTTATGAATTTAAGATGGTGAGCTATTTCTCATAACACTGCATAGTTTACCATTGCTATTTATGTCGATCCTGGTAGTGTAGTGGTAACCATACTTGCCTTCTAAACCCAACATCGCGGGTTCAAACCCGGCCAGGATCGGTGGATTTTTCGGGCGTAGGGTCCCATTTCGTATATTTACGGCACGATAAAGAACCTCAAGCCTGAAAGAAGAGGCCTCTGAGCAAAATTTTTCGGTCGTTTTACGCCCTGATTAGAATGGGACGCTGATGACCTGAAATGTTAAAGAGCGTCCGTAAATAAACCAAATCTAAAAATCAGGGACCATCCTTCCCTTCCGAAGGAAGCCATACTTAGGATTTTACGCCCGAAAAAAAAATCGACCCTGACCGTGTTTGAATCCACGCCCTTCAGTCTGAGTTCCAATCGAACTAATAAATGGACGGAAGTTGTGGAGCATGCCTCTTTGGCGCAGTTGGTATGATTTTGGCGTCAAATAAAAGCGAATAATTGTTATTGTGTTCTAGTATTGTTTACTAATGTTTTGCGTACATCATATGTGTGAGCACATTTCATCATAATAAAGAACAATCACTCCTCAGGAATTCAACCCTAGATGTTCGAAACTGCAATTTATCGCCATATCTATTAGTCAACACGGTGAGATGCAATGGACTCTCTACATAACACGATGAATGAGTTAACCGTTGTTCATTTCATAATTAGTCCGAGATTTTACGCAATTAATCTTGAAATCACTGAAAATGAGCTATTGAAATTCGAGTTTTTCTCTCTCATAAATCATGTTTAAAGAAATTATAAGGGAACTCCTTTTGCTTTAACACTGATTTATTAGTATATAATTTCAAACATTTCATTACCATAAAACCCGTTATTTTTCTTCTTGAACCAGAGACTACTTATATAAAATTACTAATCTATGATTCCTTACAATCTGTGAAATTATTACTTTGTAGTTCATTAACACCTGGTTCTATTTAAAATGGCTGTGTACTCGCTCAGATATAACATGAATGTTATTAAGCATGACGACGTAATGCTTATCATAATCTAGTTTCACACTACTGCCAAATAAATTCAAATTTTGCTTTCAATTGTTTTGCAGTATCTTAAATGAATCTGGTTGAGTCTGCTTTCCAAGGAAAGAACTATAATTGTATACTTGCTTTTCTGCCTGGGGATATTCTCGTTTACTAGGAAATCCCTCATAAAGAATAAAACTATAATAGAGGAATGACTTTCACCACTAGTTCACACATTATTAAATGTCCAGCGCGTAATATGTGTAACTTCTGTTTTTAGCTGTGCTATTTATTCAAGTTAACCTCACCAAACTAAAGGATAGGAAAGAAAAGTTCGGCACCAGACTTGCATGTGTATCTTAATCCTAATGTTTTTATTTTCTACTATTAAATCTAATTTTATTCGAACATTTTATGAGACTTCAACTTCCATATGCTTTTTTCAAAAGTATATATATATATATATATATATATAATGTTCGTTATTGGTTTATGGTCTGGTTTGTGATTATCAATGTACTTGGAAGGCGATGAATATAAGTTATATTACTTTATAATCTTCCAATCTTGAAAAAGGAAAGCAAGTGTTTGATGACGATGCGAACCAAAGTGAATGTAGCTTTAGGTAGTGTCAAGGCTGCCACGACTGTTCTTAATTAAACTTGTTATGTAGAAAAGAGGTGCTCAATAGCACACACAGTGTCACTCTCAATGCTACAGGTTCCATATCTTACTTATGCTTATTTAACTTGTGTAACTACACTCTCCAATAGACAACTGTTTTCGGATGTAATGGAAAGCTTTAACAGTTACTTGTATAAAGAGGTCATTTTAAACCGAAACCTGAGTGTCAGTTCCTGCACCCTGAGCTTAATACAGTGTACCAAATTTGCAGAAATTGCCCATGCTGCCTAGGAGGATTTTATGGTTGTCAGTATTTCTAGAGGCAAATATGAATTTTCATCCTTGTTATTTATGACAACTATTTTTATTATTTTATCGTAAATCTCAGGTTACTAGAGATATCAGAGCCGAGTGTTCGAATCCTTACCGCAAGTGGTAGGCTGGCATCCATTTGTTCGACGCATATAATTGGCGAGTTGGTGAATCATAACAATTTCCTCAATCCTATGCCTCGCAAAATCCTAGGAAGAGTTCCTATTTCTGTACCCATGGATAGGTTTAGCAACTATGCAATTAGGATATATCAAAGTGTAAAATATGTGAACTTTTTTCTTGGTTTTCATTGTTTAAAAATGACATGGAGCCTATGGAATCTTTTATGGAAATTTAAAGAACTTTGTGCTACAAGAAAACAAAATTCCAAGGAAAACAGGAAAATGCTAAATTCTGTATAGCAAGAAGGGTCGTTGTTCTTTAATTGGCACTTCTGGACACATGTAAAAAACGTGAACAGTTTTTAACTCTAACGGGCATTCAAATATTTAAATTAATATTTCTTAGATTTCATTTTTACTTACTTGCCTGCATTTAAATTCCTGCTCCTCGTATATGCGTGAAACGATTGCCTCAGGTGCACTACAGTGTGTCGCACAAAGTTGGCATGAGTTTTTCTCCAGCCCCTAAATACAATTATTAAAAATATTTTCTTTGGCATTAAGTCTGTTTTATGTGTTTTATTCTTCCCCAATATATTTTTTTAAAATTAACAACTAAATATGTTCAAAAGTAAATATTTACTTTTAATCAGTACAGTGAAAAGAACACAATTACAATACCTGGTTTAAAAACAAGGAGGAGTAGTATTTTGTAAAATGAATTAACCCTGAAGTGTGGACTGTTTATAGCCTCTACAGCCTGCACACCAAAAAGTAAAATTATCTTCAATAATTAAAAGTTTTTCATTTTATTTATAGTGTATCTTTAAATTGTGAATCCCTAAAGTAATGACAATTTAAGAAAAGGAGACATATCATAATAACCGAGTATTTTGCCTCAGGCGTTAACGCTCGGAGCTCGTATTCGGAACCAGTTTCAAATGCTTGACTGAGGTTTATCGTGCTTCTTCTTAGTCCATTTCCAGAAACAAAAAACGCCGGGCTAGTATTTCTGTGCCACAGATTCACGTTCCATTTCATCATTCATTTTCATTCTACCTATCTGTTGTATCTGTCTTTTTCTGAGTTTGTTATGCCTTCGAGATGTCCCTGACTTTGGATTGACCACCGATCAGGGATCCCCCAGTGCGTATTTGTAATCTGTGTGGGTCCAGATATATTTGAACCGCCTGTGGTCCCTCAGTAGTAAAAACGGGCGTTAAACACTACTCAAAAAAAAAGAAGAAGAAGAGATATTTGGCTCTCCGACAGGCGACTGCTCCGAGTCCCATGGGATGTAATTCCTAATTCCGTAGATGGGTGAACAGTTAAAACTGAAGATGTATCATAAGTTAATCAGATTCACTAATAGTTGAATAATGTATTCAAAAATCTCTGTGTATATAAAAAGAAAGATCAAAATATAATTTGCCGATCTCAGGTACTACATATAATATTGGCACCAAAATGCTAACGTTCACAATAAACACACATCGTCGTACTATTGCTGAACATAATTACCATTTCTGTTGAGCCTTTACCTTAAGGGAAAGTCCATTTATCAAATTGTTGTATAGAAGGTAAAATTCTAACCTACCTTCTGAACCATTTCTGCAATTCAGTATGAATCTGAATTGGGGAACTGAAATTGGAAAATGTTGCCACGTATCAGTCAAGATCTTAACTTCGTCTCAGCTAAGAAGCAACCAGTATGAGTATCTAAAATAAAATATTTAATATTAACAAGGCACACTTTCTGACTTACCCCCGTATAAGGAATATAAAAAGAAAAAAATAATGATCTGTAGCTAACAACGAGCGGCAGTATTCTGTACAAAAGCTATAATCTCATCTCATTAAACATATACAGAGATGATTACAGCCAGCTGAAGTTCACATAAAGCAACGTCTAAAGGATTATCTTATATAATGTTAAAATGCTTGGAAATTCGTATTGACCACTAAAAAAATGAATTTAACGTTTGGTGAAAATTACTTTTCTTTTGATGTATAAAGGAGATAAATTCTGCAAGTTGCCGCCACACATCACAATTGCGTGTTTATTTAAAATTAAACATTCAAAAAATGCTAACTATTTATTTTTACACTCTCGGAATGTGTATTTATTAAAACAGGCTTATTATTGCATTAAAATGGTATTTTAAATTCAAAGATAATATGTGAATATGTTAGTTAAAAATAAAACAAATTTTCGTGGTATAGATCTTACCTTTCAGGTATATTCGATGATAAATACTGGAATTCTAAGAAAATATTTTTCATATATGAAAATGTTAATTGAAAATAATACTGTCCCATCAGACATTTATGGTAAAACAGTGACTTTCTAAATATATTGTTAACATGCATCTAATATGTACTCTAATATACACCCATCTTAAATGAATTCGCTTTAATGTTTTTAATGTTCCCAAACATTAAGCCAGCGTATTGTCTGTTCAGATATTTTTGGGTAATATTTCTGCTAGAAAGTTCCTGTAAACTTCAATATCGTTTATTGGATTTATTGAATACTGCTTCTTTTTTTGCAGACTTTCTCTCAGTTAAAACAGAGTGCCAATTTGCATAATAATGATAGACAACGTTGCTGGTTAGTATCATCTATTTTAAGCACTAGTATTTATTATTGTTTTGGTGTTTCAATATATCTACTGTTTGTACATTTTTCTGATATTTTTATAATTGTACCCGTTTATTACTTTAGAGTTGCTCTCATATTAGCTATTTGCGTGATAAGTAACAATGGAAACATTATTGAAGCAAATAAATTAATTTAGAAAGAATGTAAAGTTTTACGTAAATGTGTTTAGATGCTACTAAGTACAGAAAAATGTAAACTTAAAAATCAATCTGTTCTCTTTGGTTTAGCAGGATATTTTGAGGAATAAGGTATTTTCGTATCTAATTAATGTTGTTTGTGTTAATTTTACAGTTAAACATCATACAAACCAGTTAGTTCCAATGTCATTTAATGGATTTTAATCAAAAGTTACATCTTGCGCAAAAATGCGTGAGTACAGCATTTGCCCCGTTGTATATAACGTAATAGGCAACCAAAATATCCTCCTTACCATCATATTTCATGTTGAAGGGATCGAAAGCAGTTTCAGCAGTCTGAGAGAAGGGAATTTTACTACATGTTATTGGACCTCTCAAGAATCGAGCGTTGAGTATTTGCAAGTCCAACGAAATAATAAAAACATTGAAACATATTTATCTACTGTTTATGTAGCTCACGGTACTTCAGATATTTCCGGAAATTTTCTAATCTTTCCTGGCATTTTTAAAAATTTATAGTTTCAAGACTTAGTTTCAAACATAATACGTGTGGCAAATAATAAACAGTGTCATTTATATTTGTGAAAGCTTACCCTCTTTATGCCTAAGATTTACTAATAGAGAAAACATTGCCTGCATTAAGCATTTAAGGTAGTAAATTGAACATGAATACCATTTTATTAGTATCACTACATGATAGTGCAACAATAATATATGGCTTCTTAATAGAGTCAGGGCTATATTGATGTGTATTAGGTTAATAATCATCCCCGTGAATGTAGGTTGCTAACTGACGGCATCATGCCGGAACTCTTATCCTTCCCAAAAGAATTTCATGTCTTGTTCTCTATTTAATTCTGTACTATGCAAGATAGACTTTGTCGTAGTTTATAAATCTTTATTGTACAAAAAAATGCATTTCATTCTGACGAGTTTATTATTTTTACATAATGAGGAACTACTATTTCAAGAATGCACATATAAGTATTTTTGTCAGTTGAGCAATATTAATTAATATTGCTAAAACAGTTGAAGTGTTACGTGGTAAGATGTTAAGATTGGTTTAAAAAATAGCAATATTCTTTTTTTTTTAATTTTGCTACAGATATAAGATGTAATCTCTATTTTATGCAATCTATTATACTTCAAATCAGAAACAGTGAAGGAATGAATCGTAAAATAACAATCAAGTTGTGCACAACACGAAAAATGCTAATATACAATAAATAAATTAACTATGATATACAGGATATATAAATATTGGTGGGAAGAAAGAGGAAAATGTGGTGCGTTACTGTAACAGTTATAGGGGTAGACACACTCTTACCTTCAGAGCATACAAACAGCAAATAACGACACAAAACTCTTTTTCGTTATCGAATGAGATGTGCTCATTGAGATCACTGCTGATTAACTGTTTAGCACGTTTTAGCTGCCGGAATCGACTTCTAGTGCGTGAGCATGAACTAGGCAAGAATTTAAATACGTATTATCTCAGTACTAATAAAGCATATATTATGTCTTTTTGTTTATTTATTATTCATTCCTATTTTCGTATCAATCGCGATGAGGTGGCCACTTTCAAATCTGTCATTTGTTTCATATAGTTAAATATCCTATCCATAAAAAAATCCAGATCTTTAGTTCATTTGCTTTTTATCGGAAGAGATAGTCTTTACATCACTAGGCCGTGAACAGAGATTACTCAAATGGGGCGAGTGCCAACTGCGCACTTTTATATGTATAAAGAAATTAGTGGATAATTTTACATTTTTCATTTAAAAAGTTTCACAGAAGTAAGTTTAGCCGTACATTGCCGCAATCTTGCCAGCAAAGTACTTGAGTTGCGGGTATTTTGAAGGATCTATGTTCTTAAATATATTCAAATTAGTCGTATCTGTAAATTTGCTTTTAGGATAGGGCATTTGGTAATATCTCCTGCAGCACAAACTTCTTCTTCCTTTTCCTTCTGGAGTACACATTTTCTTGACTTTTCTTTCGGTTTTGATGAAGCCATGGACGTCAAACCAAACCATCCCGCTAGCGCTACGGTTCGTGTCGTAAGCATTGCATAGGCAAGGAAGGGCATTGTTATGGTTCTGCTTACGCTTAGGGGCTTGTGTCGCGACACCAGTTTTGCCAACGTCTGATCTAGAGCACTGTTGTCCGCCAAATTATAGTACGTGGTTCTTGAAACTAAACTTTCTTGTCCTCTGCTGTCCCAGTGCATAGCTCCATTATCTGTAGGCATGAATATGTTTCCTGGCATCTGGAAAGTTATGTTTTAGTCTAAATATTTCAGTCCCAGGAATGTTTTAACTTTAAGTATATTCTAAAATGTAATCTTACTTCTGGGTCTGCTCTTTCTGATGTAAAATATTTTCTTTTCTTTATTTAATAATTTTGTGAGTTTAAACAACTTGTCTGCCAATGTTCTTTCCGCAACATATACACAAATAAAGTAGTCCATGTACAACAATATGCAGTGAACCCCAATTACTCGTGCCAATAAAGGTGTTATGTAAACGAAAAATCGTGGGGACAAAAAGCAAATAATGCAAATATAATTTACAATGAAAAAAGTTTGTATTTTTTAAAAACATGTATCATATTCGGAATTTAAACTTTTCTCGCGGCACTAGGTTTCCTTTTTCACCGCTAAAATGTCATTATAGTCGAAGTTTCGTTGATCCATATACTCAAGCAACGTGTTAAAATATTTCAATTTGGTGCTGTTACTCACCTTGTCATCGTCTCATACTCCCTCTTCCTCTTCTTCACTTTCATCTGAACCGCCACGGATGGCCGAAGTCGTTAAGTCAGTCCTTCCTGACTGACGTTTTTTCCAGGTTTTCCTCAGTCCTCATAAATGGCAAATGCCGGGAAGGTACCCTAAACTTAGCCCTGGAACGATTCCTTCCTTAAAAATAAATCCTTTCCAAATATATCATTTCATCTCATCTATCATCAGTGTCCATCGCCTGTGGTGCCTCTGTCGCAAAAACGGGCGTTAAACACTTTTCATTCATTCATTCATTCATTCACTTTCATCTGACGGGTTGTTTGTCATTTGTTGGAAGTCGGATTCATGCGTCAGCACTCAAACACTTCTCGATCCTTTCTCATCGACGTCTCCGAATCCTTGCACAAGGGAGACGATCTTTATTGTGTGACTTACTCCTGTCTCTGAAGATAATGTTATGTTTTACTGACTACATCGGCAGTATTTTCGTCATGATCTGACTAATGTCTGCGATTTGACTTGCTACAGATCATTAAAAATGCCGTAAATTATATCCAATGTGGTAATTTTCTTCAAGAATGTCATCATATTGACATATTCGTTCACTGAATTCTCAGAACACCTATTCGAGAACGTTTTTAATAAACTCAAATTATTTGCTGGTCATAGAGGCAAAATGTAGTTTTAATGAAGTCGTCACCCTACACCTAGTTACTCTCATATGGGTGTGAAGGTGCATTATCCAGTATTAACACCGCCTTCTTATTAAACTCTTTCTCTTAGAAATCGTGAAACTTCCGGTGCAAATTTCTTGTTAAACCAGTCTGAAAATGGCCGCTCTTTTATTATAATATTGTACTGCAAGACTGTCAGAGCCTGTTTCCTTTAAAAAAAAATGGTTTCTTAGTTTTTCCGATTACATAAAATTTAATTGTTTGACTACTTGTCGCATTACTACAGTATAATACAGTGATCACCCATTGTATGGCTTAAATTCCGAAGACAAGGTGCATTTCTTAGTGTGGTTTGCATTGTAAATTTTTCAGGCAGTAAAATTTTGTGTTTTACTAACTCTCGAAATTCGGCACAGAAAGAACCTCATGCTACAACATTGACACTCAGCTTCTTCCCATGCACAGTGAGTTAACCTTGATTAAATCTTATTAGCCACGCGTCGGTCCTGGTGGTGTAGTGGTTACCATACTTGCCTCCTAAACCCAAGATCGCGGGTTCGAACCCGGCCAGGGGTACATGTCGTACATTTACGGCACGAAAAAGAACCTCAAGCCTGAAAGAGAGGCCCCTGAGCAAAATTTGTCGGCCGTTTCACGCCCTGAGTTGAATGGGACGCTGATGACCTGAGTTGTTAAAGAGCGTCCATAAATAAATCATTCAAAAAAAAAATTATTAGCCACGCAGAAGAAATGTTGTAATCTTCCTCCAACCTCATGCGTCATGAAAACACTTAAGATCGTATTCATAAAATTCACGTTAAATCGTAATACCTCGGTACTAAATTAACCTCGAATAACTTTACGGCATTCACAGAGTCTAAATAACCAGGACTGAGTTAAGTCATGGCCAACCTTTAAATATGTTACAAGGTGAGTATTGTTCTCTAATTTTGTGTTGTTTTGTTTATAAACAAGGGAGGCAATTAAAAGAAGCTTTATTACAACTGGACAGAGAAAGGGAATGAAATATTGCTTTCAATGATTAGAGTAATTGAGAATGACAATGTATCCACCAACTCAAAAAGGAGTAGAAAAAAGCATCGGAGGAAATATTCTGTAGAATTAGCTACGGGAATGTATATTTCATTTATGGTAGTAGCCCATAATATATATAAATAAACTATTCTGTTTAATATTTCGTAGTACATAAATATATTTTTGGAAGTCTCGTTTTAAAATGTTTTCATATGTTTTCCAAAAAAAAGAAAGTTGAGTAATTAACGGCAGCTTCAACTCTCGCTCTAAGTGGCTTGATGTAACTTGTTTCTGGTAAAAGTTCAGTGTAAAGTGACGTTATTACACGTATTTAAACTTGCTACAGCTCAGAATTCGATTCAATATATTAGTTTCTTCAGTAAGTAAAGAAAATACGAAAAAGCCTTTGTTCGTACATATGTCTTTCTTGCACACTTCATATTGCAGCAAGAAGAATTAAGTACATCATGCGGAAGACGCGTGTAAGCAATTGTTATTTATTTTTCATTTTTTTAAAAAAGACAGCAGATAATGTTTAAGCATTTATTGGCACAGAAATAATTTTTTTTTTTTTTTTTTTTTAATATCTTCGCCCATAATATACGCCATATTAGGTCATATGTACAAGCGCGTGTACCAATGCGACAGAGTTAAACGGTACTTTATCATTTCCACTCCATTAGTGAAAATTGATCCGTGGTTTGCGGAGCGATGCGGTCTTTGTTTTAACATATGGCACTTGTGTATTTGGGGGCAATTGTAATTTTTCATTCAATTAAATACCTACACAGGATGTGGCCAGAGTATCTACAACGAGGCAAGATATGCAGAAGGCAATGGAGGTGTAGTTAGGGTGGAATTTCTTCCAAGAGAATGTACAACAAGCAAAAATCTCTTATTTTATTAAAAAATTCTTCAATTAAATTAATATTTTATTAGCGAATGTGCGCGAATAATCCGCAAATGGAATAATCGAGAGTTCGAGTTAAGTATTAGAGGTGTAGAAATACTTAAACATTCACGGTCGTGTTTATACTTATCTATTTATTTATTTCTGCACCTTAGTTTTCATTGTTTTAACTATATATGATGTTCTTAAATAATTGGAAAGTGAATATGTGTTCGCTACTTACAATTGCAAGTGCAATGTTTCCAGTAATAGGTACCTAGTAGCTTTATTCGTATCATTCAAATTACCACATGAATCAGGTGGGCCATGTCTTGTTTTGAAACCTCTTATAGAATCCTCCACCCAAATGGATTCTATAAGAGAAGAGAAATTGTTATCTGGCCACCGCCTCCTGTAATTACACGGGTAACATTAGCGCACGTTCCCGCGGTGCGATCACGTACTATTAAACACGGGGGGCATGACTTGTAATCATTTTGCATACTTCCAACACCTGCAGCGCCATGTCATGGCATGCTGTGTAATTTGGACTACAGTTTTTCTTCTTTTTGATCTTCTGCATTGAAAGGGGAAATCTGAAGTGGAAGTAGATATCTTACGGGAATATTAGTCATTTAATGATTATTAGGAGATTTAGTATCAAGGTATTACTGTTCTTTTATACCATCGGATTTAGCTATATATTTAGTCTGTAAGAGTCAATTCTTACAAACAGTAAAAAGGTGTTTTAATGCATTTCACTACACTCTATTTCAATTATTTCATCTCAGTAAATTATGTGGTCTTCTATATACGCCTTTTGCTTTGTTTGCGTGTGCTAGACATTTTACTTCAGATGCTACCGACTTTAGCATTGTAGCTGCAGCAAGCAACAATTGCAGTATTCGTTTCCAATGGAACAAAATTTTCCATTTTATTTTTGAGATAAAATAAACTAATGTGTTTGTTTAGGCACAATATTAGTGTTTTGTTATTTCAATAACCATTATCCTTTTATGTATTTAAAAGTGGTTTCTAAGACCTTATCGCATTCCTGTTTCCTTTCACGATAATTTTAGCCACCGTTGTGACCATCATTGTTAAAGCAATTGTGCAAATAGCTTCAGTCCATAATTAGTTTCAAGGTTACGCAGGGAACCAGTGTGAATTTGCAATTTTCACAACAGCAAGATCCTGTCATGTTGTAGACTTTGGTTTATTTAATTGCAAAACATATATTTTCCATTGTTGTAATTTCTTACTGCATGTGCCTAAAAATATTAAATTTTAAAAGAGGCAAAATTGTCTAAACGATTTCCATATTTCCATATGTAGATAGATTAATTATATGTTCTTAGCTAAAGCAAAAGTACCTCCTGTAAGGGTACAGTGTAGCTTGCAGAAACATTGTTGATAACGTTAAAGAAAATGGTCATAACGTTTTACCTGAATTGTCAGCTCTCGTCTCATGTTTAGAACCTTCAGAGTAGTGGCAAAATAGTAGTCAGGATAGATCTCCGGAAATAATTCAAGTTTCCTGCTTACGAAGATTGCGGTTTAATAAATATTGCATTTTACATTGTGAGCACTGAGGTAGATAAGCAGTAGCACATCCTTCTGTAAATGTTAGTAGACGAAGTAGTACAAATATGGAATGTCATTATGTTTTCAACTGCTACTATCAAGGTAACCAGGTAAAAGCTTATGAAATATATAAGTTCACGTCAAGATTTTGACAAATCTATCATGCGTAACATGACTGAGCATGTAGAAAATACGTATTTTTTAAATAAATTTGCATTTCTGCTGTTTTGGAATATTGGAAGTTTATTTTCCTTAAAACTCTTTACAAAAATGATAAATCGAAACTTTATTTTTCATGTGAATGTAACAAGAAACAAAAACCCACTAAAATCTGCTATAGTTTTTCTTCATTTTCAGTAATCGCGATCAGCAGTGTCCACAACTCGCACATTTAACACAAGAGCTTGGTGACATTTTCCCCTGGAAAATCGCAAAAGAAGTGACTGTGCGTTTCCTTAAAGATCCTATCCAGTGTCTCTTTATTAAAAGCCGCAGTCGCAAACTTCCTGTCTTCTCACTTAAAAACGATGTGAGTTTCTTTCTTTTTCTTTCTTTCTTTCTTTCTTTCTTTTTTTTTCCCCCTAATTGGAATGCCATGATCTGCAAGCCCCTTCCTGTTAGCCTAAAGAAATTGTTTTTCATTATAAGAGCATATTGAAATAGTTTTTCTTCCATTTCAGGGAGTGCCGCTGTTTTTGGTCCAATTTTTTATTTAAGAAACCTCATTTGCTGACATTTTTAATTTACAATATAAAGATACTTTGGCACTTAAAATATTTACGATGCTTTATTTCTCTTGTTTTATTTCTTTCTACATCGCATGTAATCCCTGTAGGGACATTACTAGTATTTCATATTAGTAGCACGGTAACATTTGAAATTCTAACCTTAAAACCTGAAGGAACGCTCATAAAAGACAAACAAATTATGTATAGCAATTATGCCTGATGCGTGTACCATAGGGTGATGAAATTAATAAACTCTATGTTACACAATAATTCCTATCTACTCACAAATAATTTTCACAAAATTACCTCAGATTGTAAAGTCTGATTTCCACCACCAAATGAACGGCTAGTAACGGGCGGGATTCTCTCTGTTTATCATCTCGTTTGACCTCCATCAGAGTGCAGCAACTACAAGGTCAACATCTAAGTATTCCATATTAGCACACTTAATCCGTTTTTGTTCACTTTCCTCTGCAAACATTTGCCTAATGACGGGCTGCGATGCCACAAACGGGCGTTTTCGCCTCTGGTTCGGGGAATTACTCAAAATAACAAAGTAAATGCTCAAACTGTACGAGGAGAGTTCTAAAAGAGCTTGGCCTGACTAAGAAGATAGAAGATTTAAGAGTTATATTTTTTAACATAGTTACCTTGTAAATCAATTAATTTGCTCCCAATGACTCTTAACTTTTAAACCCTCAATAAAATAAGCTTTGCCCGACTATGAAAAATGTGTCTGTTTCACCTTCAAACTCATCATTTTATGTGAATCTTCGTGCACTCAGCCATTTTTTCAAGTTTGGGAACAAAATTAATCGCTGGGAGCCAAATCCGAATGTGGTGTTTGGGGAATTATTCGGAAGCGAAGGTCATGCAATTTGGCGCCAACAATCCTGGAAGTGTGTGAAGACGCATTATCGTGATGAAAGAGAACTTTCTTTTTCGCAAGGTGTGGAAGCCTGAATAGCATCCTGCAATTGGTCCGCCAGTGAAGCGTAATACTCCCCGGTGACGGTTCTGCCCTTCTAGAAGTAGTCCACCAACACCACACAATGAAAATCACAGAAAACCGTAGCCACGAATTTTCCAGCAGGTGGAACCGATTTTTGCTTTCTTTGGTGCACTTTCTGTTTTAACTGCTCCTTCATTTATGGCGTGTAGTAATGAATCCATGTTTCATCTACTGTTATGAAAGGTCGGAGAAAGCCACTGGAATTGCATTTGAACAAGTGTAAATAAGCATCTGGAAATGTTTATTCGAATGCACTTTTGACTCATTGTTAACAAACGCGGCACTCGTCGAGCGGAAAGCTTCCTCATACCAAAAACTTCGTGTAAAATGCGGCCTACGAAGGTCTTTTCAATGTCAGCGAACTCGCATATCTTCAATTGACGATCATTGAGTGTGGCATTATGAACTTTTGTTACAATCGGGTTAGTCCTATCAGTTTTGGAACGTCCTGAGTGCTCACCAACTTGAATGGGTGTACGACCACGGTTAAATTCCAGTAGCCCACCATTTAAGCGCCGAAAACTAAAGGGAAGAATCCAAAAGTTGAATCTACTTCCTTTTGGATTTCTGTAGGGGTTATAACTTTCAAAGGAAATGCTTTATTACAGCTCGTATTCCAGTTCTATCCATTTTGTGGAAAATATTAACACTAGTTTGTTTACACGTTCGTCACAAACAAGTGACTACACTTATGAATTTGAAACTTTACTGCGCGCTATCTAAAGGATGATACTTAACAACTATCTTAGTAATTTGGCCATTTTCACAATATCCCTGAGTCAGACCGAGAACTTTTAGAACACCCCTAATAGATACTAGAAAAGAAATTGATCAATAAATGGTGAAATTATTCATCATTATCTGCAGCCCCATTCTGCATAATGAATTAATTATTTTACAGCTATAATTGGGACAATGTACAATGAAATTTTCATCATGGGAGGCCCTTTATCTATGAAATTAATTTCTCTTGAATGTTTGTAACGGTTATTGCGTTAGTTTGCGCATCCTGATGTAACCAAATTTTATCAGAAGAAAGAATAATTAGGAGTATAATACTACCATGCACGTTATTTAGAATTCACTAACAGATATTGTTCCTTATTTGAAAAGTCCTAAGTCATCGTTGCTACACCATAGTAAAACACACACACACACACACACACACACACACACATATATATATATATTATTTCGGACCCTTTATAGCACTTTGCATTCTATAATCCGCAGCATATATTTTTTGTGGGATATAAAAAAAATTAAGAGAAATTTCTCCTCGAAGCGAAAGGCATCTAAAGACCCCTCTCAGTGATTAGGGTTTGATTTTTTTTTAAGTTAATATTTTCACACTTCCACTCTGCATTGATGTTTAATAGATTAACGTATCTATATTGGAACAGTTTGGAATTCTAAGGGCAGGGATCTTTGCTTTATACTATCTCCTACTTTATACACCGACTTCACTATAGCATAAAAAATCTCATTTCCTGCAAATCATAAGGTATCGAGTTCCAATCCCACTAGGCCAGTTACCAAAATATTGCTTTTCCAGTTTTTCATGCTCTTAAAAGTTGATTGTGAGCTAACTTTACGCATCATTTCATCAAAGATTCATTATCGTCTCTTTAGACTGTTGTTATGAGGGACATTAACTTTAACCATATAGCCAACAGTATAGGTATGGGTGTACTTCAGGGGAGAGGCGAATGACATAATTTATTTCACTGCTGTTGTTTACACCAAGAGACCGTCATGCGCTGCCTAGTCCTGCTTCATGGAACTCGCAAAATAATGTTCACGCCTCAGTGTGCTGAACATGTGTGTTACATTTTAGGAATTAAGAATCAATATCAACAAGATTGATCCAAAATGTGAATCAGCAATGGTAAAATGTGCTTCATGATATTCATATAGCTCTACCCCGAGAGCAACTTATTGATGATGTCATCAATAATTATATTAAATAACAGGGGTGATAAAATAACTATCTGCCTAACTCCCCTGAAGTTTCTCGGCTCTTAAATATTAAATGTTGCTACATCTTGGTGCAGAATTACAGTATGTTGCCATTGAGCCTGAATCATTTTACTTGAAATCTCTCTAGGCCATAGTTTATCTCATAATGCACTTCATCCCATTTTTTAATTGTGTTTAACGCCCGTTTTTACTACTTCATCCCATGTCAAGTGTAATTTTAAAATAAAATAACTTACAATTTTTTTTCAAATAACAATTTTATTTCAATATCTAGTACGAAATATTGTCTACGGTTTAATTGCCTTCTCTAAAGCCGTCAGACACTTTGATGTTTTATTGAACTCTTTAGACCAACAACATAAACGGTCATTTAGAACTCTGCAGTATAATTTTTTGCTTTACCGAAAGTAGCGGCATGCCTCTATAGTTTATCGGGGAGTTTACTCCACCTTTCTCTTTATATAGTGGCTGGACAACAGCTAGTAACCAATAGTTGGGCTTGTATCCCTCATTAAACAATTTACTACATGATATATCTCATCTGTCCAACTACTAACGCGTGTTCTTCTGGTAGCCCATTTACTGCAGGTGCCTTTCTATTTTTCAGGTCTCTTATTACGGTGATAGTTTCACTTTTCGCTTTATTTCGATCCAACATTTTTAAAAATACCTTTCTGTGCACCTCTGTGGATAAAAACCCTATATTAGCTACTGGCACTGTCCCTAAACGCTTCAGCTTAATGCTCGAACCATAATTCTGCCAGCATATTTCATTGTACTTGTTTTCCCTGATTTAATTTATGTTATTAATTTCCACATCTCCGCCAACTTCCACCATGCATGCCAACTTTTTGCGCTGTTAACTTTGACACTTGTATTTATATGCGACTAAAATATCTTTGTGTTATTTACATAGGTGAACGTAAACATATTTCTCTCCCTCCATCCATGTTAAAAGCTCTAGAGATATTTCTCTCTTCCTCCATGCCTCCCTACTTGTTTTGGTATACCACCCCATGCTTTCATATCTTTTTTTCTTTATTCGCACCAGCATGTTACAAGCTGCTGTCTGCAGTTTTTTTTATGTATTATTTTCCATTTTTGCCATGTATAATTACTTCCCCTATTGTAATATTCAGTGTCATCTCTTCTACCCTCCAGCGATATCTCAAAAGAGCCCTAGTGAACTGCTGCTCCCCTTCCCCTTGTTTGCTCCTTAAAAATTAACTTCAACAGTATCTAGTGGAAAATTATATGGTTCTATTCTGTTCTCAACTTCAACTTTAGAGTAAATTATGTAAGCTATTTCGCTCCCCCACTTTCTTTTATGAATGTCAAATTTACTTCATTATCTACTACATATTTTCCGTTAAGAGATTCAAAATTAAAATTATTACATAATGAAATTCCCACCCATTTGCCATCACAAGAGCCAAGTATGATGTTTTCCCACAACCTTGCATTGAAATCTCCCAAGGTTATGAAGCGTGCCACATTTTAATTAAAGTGACAATATAATATTCTTTGATAAATTTTAAGAATCTGTTGTATTCAATGTTTTTCAGCAACCCTTACATGTTTCAGTCAGACAGGCGCTATCTTAATTATTTTCACTCACATCTGCATACCTGGTATTGGAGACCGGAGTTGGTCTTATGCTTGTGTTCACATTGTTCACCTTCGCCATCGAGTGTTGACCTGTAGTGGAGTAGTAACATCATTGCTCCACCCATCCTTTTCTTCCCTATTGTGTGCCTCCTTTTGTGTACCTCGGGAAGATACCTTACTCTAGCCTTGGACATATGCTACCTCCATAGCCGTCGCTTAACCGCTGATTTTTTCCTGCGTGGCTGCGCTGGTTTCCTGGGTTCGATGCTGAACACCATGGGGAGGATGCCATATCTTATTTCGGTCATTTTCCTGTAGATCTCTTCTCGTTCTGCCCTGCTTGTGACTCTTGTAATTTATTCTCAGCTTATCAAATAGCATCCCTGCCTTTATGCGGTGTTCATATGCCCAGAAGAGAAACCCGCTCTCCTGAAGGACTCTGTCAGTACAGTTCTCCCGAATTATGGTACCAGTTTCCCTCAGATGTACTCTCTCTCCCTCTCTCTCTATCTCTCTCTCTCTCTCTCTCTCTGAGAATTGGATTTCCCAGTTATAGGATAGCAGTTGCACCCTATAAATCACCTGTTAACTTACCTGTCGACCTGATACGCGCGGTCTATGTCTGCAGACTTCAGTTCAGTTCCATTCTGGGACGCAACCTGAATCACTCTATGTTGCGCATCACTCCATTTTTCTCTCTTCTCCTGTGGCAACCCATAGATAACAATATTATTTTACGAGCATGATTGTCTCAGTAATCTGATTTGGGCTCCAAATATATCTCGCTTCTTTAACACGCATTTCCGACCTCTCGATAGAGCCTATTATTGTGTTCATAATTATGCTCATCGTGGTGGATTTTATTGTTTGCAAAATCTTTCCTTGTTTCTTGGCATCCAACAACTTTTCCACATTCGCCTTCTTTGTACGTAGCACTGCAGAGACAGCACACAAACCTTGTCTTCACTCTACCACTTCCCAATCAAGACTCACCGCCACGGGTAGCAGAGGTCGTTAAGGCACAGACTCGTGAGCGGGAGATCTGGGGTTCGAACCTATTAAGCGTTACTCCTCAGCTTAACCACGTTGACTAACAATTGCACGGAATATTTGTGTATTTTCATTTTTTTCTTCCATAAACAATTGGAACTAACAATTTTGGATTGAATGTGATTTAATAATATTTACTATCTTTACTTTAGTTTCTATTAAGTTATTAAAATTTACTGATTGTGTACACAGTACCTCTCTATGAATTATATAGTGCACAGTCTTATATCCAGTATTGATCCCCCCTTTTCAACATCTTGTTTTCAAAAGTGCAACAAGTCTTTTTTCTGATTATTGATTGGGCTTCGTCTGTTGTTAACAGAAAAAATTTCTTCAATTCAGTTGAAATTTTGACGCTACCCCTATAACCTCAAAAGTATTTTTTGCACATGTTCTATCTTTCAGAGAAATTAACCATAAAATGCCAATTAAGTTAAATTTAAACCATCCCTTCTTATAAACACTTCAATTGAGCAATGTCTTTTAATTCTTTAGTTTCATATAAGACAAAAGAAAGGGTTTAATTTGAACTATTAAGTGCTTCTCTATAATTTTCATTTTTCATTTCTACAATTTGGTTTTTAACTGAAGGACGCGACAGGCTTATACCCTTGAAAGAAGTCACCAGACTAGACAAATATCTTCACAAGATACATTTAAATTTTTCTTAAATAAACTCTTCCTCTGAGAGAGGTGTTAATGTCTCCGTTATGCTTGACCGCACTATATGCACATAGAGTTAGTAGAAATTCTTGATTAGGCTTTTCTCGTTTATCCCTCTAGAGTATTTCTGCTTTACAAAATATAAAGAGTTTTGTATCTGAGAATTCGTTTTACCTTTGCAAAACCATTCTTTTTAACACATATTTATTTTAAACACTTGCTTGTAGGGACATCCTTGCTCAAATGTATATGTGTGTATGAATGAATAGTGTTTAACGCCCGTTTTTGCTACAGAGGCACCACAGGCGATGGACACTGGTGATACCCGAGATTAAATGATATATTGGAAAAGGATTTATTTTTAAGGAAGGAATCGTTCCAGGCCTAAGTTTAGGGCACCTCCCCGGCATTTGCCATTTATGAGGACTGAGGAAAACCTGGAAAAAAACTCAGTCAGGGAGGACGGTCCTGGCGGTATTCGAACCCAGACCTCCCGCTCACGAGTCCGCGTCTTAACGACCTCGGCCACCCTTTGCGGTACGTGTGTATGCATATATGTATTTATTAAGTGCAATTGGGCCGTGTAATTTAATGAAAATACAATGATTGTTTACATCAAAATACTTAAATAATGAAAGCAGTTAATTTAATTTAATACATGCCAACCTTGAATTTAATAATTCAATCTAAATTAAATACATGTCGAATTAATTTGACTTACATTTACATGCTGGTTGATTTAATTAAGTAAATTTCAACTAACTAAAAATATATTAATCAAATAAGATTCATGTCAGCGTAGTTAAACGCGTCAAAATAATTAAGTACATTTCAACTTAATTTTATACATATTAACTTAATTAATTGCATTTTACATAGCTAAAAACCTGTCAATATAGTTAAATATACATCAATCTAGTGAAATACACCAAACGAATGAAATACATGTCAACTTGTCAACTTCATTGTGCAAATGTAACTTAATTAAATACAGTTAACCTAACTAAAAACATGTCATTCTAGCTAAATGAACATCAACCTAGTTAAGTACGTCAGACTTAATGTAGATTTAATTTTACACATGTACAAGATCTAAATAGCGCATTAAATGAAAATGTCTATATAGCTTATGTATGTTGAACAGATGAGACAAATGAGCTTAATCGTTCTACAAAGTATTCCATTTTCCGAACTTATTGCAAATATATCCTATATTATATTTGAATATATTCGTCGACTTTGTGCACATCTGAAACTACCAGTAGCGAGGTTTAAAACTCTACTGTACGTTACAGCAGAATACTTGGGGCGAGGAAGTAAGGGGAAATGTAAACAGGCTCCGCAAGAGAAAACATATTGTCCGTGGCCATGAAAAATATTTGAGATTAAATATTTCGGTTTGTTCATAACAGATAATGCAACCTGTTCACCTCACTTTTCATATTGTATTAATATACCTAGGGAACTTTCGGCAAACAAGCTTTGACCGCTAGAAATAACACGCTCAACAAAAGAGTGGTGCATAAGCCGGCCATTGCCCTAGTCGACAGCTGAAAATGTCAGTGGCGTGAAGCGGTGAACTGCAGATTGTATATTTTTGTAGTTCTACTGGCCTGAGTTAAGCGACTTTGTAAATAAAATTTACAAGAAAACTGAGATCACGATGCAACCAAAAGCACAGCAGTGGAAAGGGAAATCATGTACTATCAGGCACTTTATTACAAATTATTAATTAATTCCTAAGAAGCATTTTTATCCCTCTATTAATTTTTTTTCCCACCTGATGATAATACAGCCTTAATTCATTCAAAATAACACGAAATATATTTATAGATTCGTTAAAGAGTGTTCTAAATTTTAACTGCTACTTTCTATTTGATTCCAGTAAATTTTACTCTTTCCTCCTTTTCTCTTAAGCTAGAAACGGCCAAATTCCATACATTTTGAAATGATTAACAAGGGAATTAATAATGGTGCAAATGAGTACGGAAGAGAAACTTGCCAAATTTTTCCTGTTCTAAATAATTAAAAAATCTCCCAAAACTTCCTCAATCGGAAACTTACCTCCACGAAACATTGAACCTTGGGCCACCAGTTGACCAGCAAACCCCTACAACAGGCGTGCAGAAATTTAACACTTCCTGATATTTAATTATAATAACAGTGAAGTAGGCTCCTTCATGCAAATCCATACATTTAATCGCTTGCATCATGCCCTTGGAGTGGCGAAACTGTGCTACAAAGTGTCTTGTTGCTTAATGGGAAAAGTGCAACTGCAGTACGAAAAGTGTCATTGGGCTGTTTAGTTGAGAGTGCGTGTATAAACGCTGCACATGAATATGTACAAGTGAGATTATTTCTATCAATGTTGTTCATCTATTAAGTTAAAATTTTAACGTTCCTATGAAGTCGAATAAAAATAATTAATTGAAGATGAGGATTCCACCACAGCATACCTTCCAAAGTTTCGCCAAGATAGAAACAGAAATTTGCGATTTCTATTTTCCCTGTGTAATATGGAGTGTTATAGCAACATTTTATGCTGCCCGAACTGACGGCTCTCTACATTTTCGCCACAGTGTTTCAGTACCCAATCATATTCATGTGGTAATGTTGCAAATGTCCTCTCCAGGAGGAAACCGTTCTTCTTTAGGTGTTCAACCGCATTTGACGAAGTGCGACGTTTATGCACACGTGATTCCAACCCGCCAATTCTCAAGCAATGAAAGGGTGGTGAATTTCCTTGCAGCAGCCGCCAAATTTTCCTCACTGGATGCATTTGTATAACGGCGGATTCAGATTGATGAGCGACTGGTTGATGGCTAGAGTATTAGAAACTTTTGACAAAAGTGCAATGCAGTTTTCGACGCCATTGCTTCTCTATCGAAGTGGACATTTTCTAAGAACTCTCAAACTTTGTGTTTATATAACACAACAACAACTGCAACAACAACAACAACAATAATAATAATAATATGAAAAATAAAGTTGCCCTTTGAACAATGTAACTCAAATAACAAAAACTATAAAGAAATATATAAAACGCTTAAAAGTCACACAAATTTCGCTACACTTCGAACAACTTGTGTTATTCTTTAAAAGCAGAAGACAAGTCAAGTGAGGCCTTTCTTCATGATGGTGTGAGGAGTGGTTTTGAATGCAAGGGAATAAGCTCCAAGATGTTGTACCTGGGCATTCTCTTGTCGCCATTCCCGGCGAGAAGTTTAGTCTGCGCATAGACCTGAGCAACCGGCATTTGTTTAACGCCGATCTTGCTCCACAGTGTCCATATGGTGTCTTAAGTCTTCCGCAATCGTTTAAATAAATGTCGGTAGTTCTATACTTCTATTCAATACTCTTTCGCGGATCATACTGTCGGTGGCCGAGGTCGTTAAGGCGCGGAGGTCTGGGGTTCGATTCCCACCAGTCGGTCCTGGCGGTGTAATGGTAACCATACTTGCCTTTTAAACGCAAGATCGTGGGTTCGAATCCGGCCAGAATCGATCGATTTTTTTAGCGTAAAAATCCTAAGTATGGGGCTTCCTTCGGAAGGGAAGTAAAGCCGTGCATCCCGTGTCGTACATCTATGACACGTGAAAGAACCTCAAGCCTGAAAGAAAAGGCCTCTGAGCAAAATTTGTCGGTCGTTTCACGCCCTGAATTGAATGGGACGCTTATGACCTGAGATGTTAAAATACGTCCGTAAATAAACCAAATCAAATCGATTCCCACCAGGACCGTCCACCGTGATTGAACTTTTTCAAGGTTCTTCTCAGTCCTCATAAATGGCAAATGCTGGGCAGGTACCTTAAACTTAGGCCTGGAACGTTTTCTTCATTTAAAAAAATGTTTTTCGGATATACCACTTCATTTCATGTTTCATCAATGTCCACCACCTGTGGTGCCTGAGTGGTAAAAACGGGGTTAGACGCTATTGAAACACTGTTATGTATAACGCATAATGTATTATTTTGATGCTGTTATAGATTAAATATGTCACGATATATAATCCGTTGGGAAGTACTGAGTGCAGAATGTCGGATGTTTGGCCAGATTCGATGCCAGTTGTATACTGGGTGATGGAGAACCACTAGTAGCTGACAGTTGAAATAACCAAACAGTGTACATGTCTCAAGGTTGGCCATGCAGGTCGACAGAATGTTACTAGTTCCAGTTATTTCTTAACCGTGCTGACTAACATGAGGAGTGAGGAGCTCAAAGACAGCGAGTGCAGTTTTGTGCTTTGTTTAGTAAGCAAGTACTAGTATCTCAAAGGTGGAAACTGTAAACTAAACAGGTAAACAGCAGGAGTTACTGAAACAGAAGTTATACTTAGCGTGCACGGGCAATATAATAGAAATCGGTAAGTGTGAAATGCCTAATGAGATTTCTATCAGAATCTTCACAGGCAAGCAAACGAACTTCCTATGGTTATTATAACTTAAAGGAGGGGTTCGTTTTACGAGCTCCAAGTAACCTCCGTTAATCATATACTAGGCAAGATGAATTGTTAAGTGCACTTGGAAAATGTTTATTTAGAAAATCTGACCACATTAGCACCTGATGGAGGTTTCGAAATTAAAATTTACTCCTGTAGATTTCTAAGATGGAGGAGCGTATTGTCCTCCTTGATGGAAATAAGAGTTTGACGTGCTAGCCTCCAGTGTCGGGAATATGTGCACGAATATGTAAATTTGCATGTGAACACTTTATGTTTATCAGCGTGCTTTATGTTTTTAAAAAAAAGCTCATGTGCATGTTCTAACAAACACAATGTCTGTAATAGCTAATTATAAGCATTGTGGGAAACATTAGTAGCGTTGTTTTGTGAGACACATGGATGTAAATGAGATGCCTAGAAGCAAAGTCAGCACTTTTAACTTTTTAATTTACTGTATGGTAATCTCCAAAAATTCTGTAAAACTGCTTCATATTGAAAACTGGGCTTAGAAGCAAAGGCAGCAACTAAATGATTCATTATCTTTCAATCTGAAAAACAAACCGTTGACACATGACCTCATTTGCTTAAGTGACTGATATTTTTTTTTTTTTTTTTTTTTTTTTGTTCACGCGATTAGTATTTACTTAACGGTTTCTCTGAAGTAATACTAAACTAACCTAATTGATTTTTTATGAAAGTTGCAATAATATAATTTCCACTAAAATCAAAGTTCAAGTTTCGTTGGGTCGGCCATCTTCTTTCATATTACTCCTGGTTAGTTAGGCGAATGCTCAAATTTGATCTTTACTTTCTGCGAATTTTCCGCTGTCCCATTTCATGTCATTTCATTTCGTTGTTTCTGTTACAAAGTCGAAAGTGCAAGGTTGGCTTGCGCGGTGTGATGTTGGCTCGTGCTTTTAAAAAGTTGCTGCTTTCAAGAATGGAAGTGGACTTTCCGAGGGCCTCGTACAACTCAATGAGGAGTTCCACCGGCATTAGGATGCTCTATCTAAAATGATGTTAGAGACCCCATCTGCATCCACGCAATCAACGCTCGCAGATTCTAGCCGTTCGGTGTCACCTCCACCTCATTCCTTCCTCCCGGAAGTGCCCCCATTGGAAATCATAGGCACAAAGGTCCACTAAATAATCCTCCAACGCCCCAGACCATCCATCCAACAACCAATGGTATATATTTGGAGTGCTGAAGTTACGATCAATCTTACGCAAGTACAATTATGAATGAACACTACTAAATGCAACGAATTCGATTAGATCTAAACTCTGTGTTTTTTACCTAAGTGTTGCCGTAGATGACGAGGCGACCGATGCCTTGGACGTTTCATCGCAAACTTCATATCAGGCAAATAAGATCCAGAAGCTGCATCCAATTCTTGGATTTTATTGGTAAGAACAGAGAGGAAGACATTTCGGTACTTCAGCCTTGCTCAAGTGCTGGTTGTTTGTGCCTATGCTATCAAAGGGATGACATGAAGGAGACACCGGGCGGTAAATCACGGACATGGACCGGGTCCCTTATAATGTTTCCAGATAGAACATTCCGAAGCCTTCAAGTGTTCGAGTTCCTCAGAAGACCGCGTACATACCAGACACCGAGGCAAAAACCTTTCCATATGCACACAGCACCAGTCCACCTATCCGGGCTCTTTCGTCCCTGTAACTGGATGAAATAAAGCGAAATGGGAGAGTGGAGAGGAAAGATGCATCCCGGCATTCGCATAAGTTTCTGGGGCAAAAGTGCGGAAAAGCTAAGATTCGAACCTGGGACCTCCCAAATGCGAATCCCAAGCGTTGCCGCCTGACACACCCCGCTCCGTATCCAAGTCTTTGTTAATTTATTGCAAACTACTGAAGTGATAGTTTCTCGATTCCTCAACAATAGCCTGAAAAAGTTAGGCATTAATGATGAAAGTGTACTGGTAGCTACATATGCTACACAGCTTGCCATCACTACATGGGGAACGTCGATAGAAACTGTGAACGTTTATACCAAGCATTTTGTCCATGTGAATATATAATATCCCTCATGAACTTCTCTATAAGAAATAAAGAAAAACTAGTTCAAAATCAAATTATACATGACCAAAAGACTAGACAAAAGAAAATTTACATAGACCGGCTTCAACACTTTCCTGTCATCAAAAAGGAGTTTATTATAAATCTTCCCTCTAGCCTAAAAGCCTTAATAAACAATACTAAATTCTTTAAAACTCCTCTTAGAAAATACTTATGTAAAAAGGCCTATTATTCTGTAAAGGAAATTTTGAGAGACAATATAATATACTGAGTTAAAAACACGCAATAATTTATATCAATGCATATGTAAACATGTATATAGTAAAACTTGTGTGACTGAATAATTTTCTGTTACTGCTTCTCTGGTTTGTGTTGCTTTAGTTGGGTTGTTCTAGGCATTGCTTTTTCATTTTAATGTAACTATTTATGCAGATGACACGATATTTTTTGTAAATGTAGATTGTGTACTACTGTGGTTATTGTAAAGGGCAAGTTTTATGTTCCTAGGTTTCTGTGATTGCTTCGCGAACTCACTGAATGCTCCGGGAACTAAACTAAAGACTCCTCTTGGTGCCTTTCCCATTAGACTCACATGGTGCTAGCTTTTTTTTTCTTTTTTTTCTTTTTCTTTCTTTCTTTCTTTTTTTTCTTTTTTTTTTTTTTTTTACGGACGCTCTTTATAATCTGAGGTCATCAGCGTCCCGTTCAAATCAGGACGTGAAACGTCCGGCTAATTTTACTCAGAGACCTCTTCTTTCAGGCTTGAGGTTCTTTATCGTGCCATAAATGTACGATACGGGACCCACGACTTTACTTTCCTTCCGAAGAAAGCCATATTTACGATTTTTACGCCCGAAAAAATCCATCGGTCCTAACCGGGATCGAACCCGCGATCTTGGGATTAGGAAGCAAGTATGGTTACTACATCACCAGAACCGACATGGTGGTGCTAGTGTAGCTGTGTAGGAATGCCAACTGAAGATACAAACATAGAAAAAAGTGATATTCTGTTTTGTTAATGGGCATAAACAAAATAAAAGATTACCAGTTACGGCTCGGGTTAGGCAGATATGACTCCCACTCGGTCAGTCCAGCTCGGTAACGCTTACGTGTTGTCGGCAGCATTCGGTTCAACACAGTTGTACGTATTTCATTGGTCTTCGGCAAACGTAAACAAACGCAAACGTAAAGAAATAAGTAAGTTTGTTTACAAAATGCGGTCGTGGTAGTTCTTTAATCACTCGCTAGGTTGCACAGTATCGTGCTCTCGAAGCTTGTACACTTTACTTGACGTTACAAGCTGGATCCAATGCTAGTGCTACGCTGCTGAAAAGAAAGTCCTTGCTGCTGCTGGAGGAATATCTTGCTGCTGGGGCATTATGTTGATGTGAGGGAATAAGGAATCTCTTTCCTAGCGGCTGGCCAGTCCCAAGCGACAGCGGAGAGAGCCGAACTCCTCAATGGAAAGAGATCCGGGAGCGTTCTTTTGAGAAGTAAACAAGACTCTCACTAGCCGCTCTTATTCCAATTCGCAACTGATTCAGATATACACACACTAACCTAAGGCTAATCGGGTAATCCTAGAAACCGGTGGACCCAGTCCTTTAGCGAGTAAATGATTGTAATTGTGGCAAAACTCCTTTAACTTTACCATACTTGCCTCCTATACCCAAGATCGCGGGTTGGAACCCGGCCAGGACCGATGGATTTTTTCAGGCATAAAAATCCTAAGTATGGCTTCCTTCGGAAGGGAAGTAAAGCCGTGGGTCCCGTGTCGTACATTTACGGCACGAAAAAGAACCTCAAGCCTGAAAGAAGAGGCCTCTGAGAAAAATTTGTCGGTCGTTTCACGCCCCGAGTTGAATGGGAGGCTGATAACCTGAGATGTTAAAGAGCGTCCATAATTAAATAAATTTAAAAAAATCCTTTAACTCCTGCAAAAGATAAGATAAAAATAAATAAATAAATGATTTCGTAGTACTTGAACCCGCTATCGCACTTACCAAGGGGAGCGCAGCAGTTTAACCCTCTACGCTACTGCACTGTTGATTTCAAAGCGCGATTATCTAGCTAATAGCTGTGTCACATCACCTTCGGCTCTTTCCGCCGGCACTCGGGCACCCAGGAGATTCCGTATTCCCTCAGAGCAAGATATTCCTCCAGCAGCAGCGCAGCAGTAGCAGCACCAGCATTTGATCCAGCTTGTAGCGTCAAATGTATCCTTTCACCGCCCTTTCAAGGCAAGGTGCGCTGACTAGCAATGTCATCCATTCAGAGTCCCGGGTAAAATCATCCAGTAAGCATATCCACTCAGCTACAACTTTCGAAATGTTACGAGTAAATTATACAAGCACCATAGACATATTAATGCTCAAGTGAAGAAGAAAAAAACCGGGGTAATTAAAACTAGAGCACGGGTCAAGCCTAGAGATGCATACAAACCCCTTTTCAAAAAAGTCCTGATTTTTCCTCTTCTCATTGCCCTATTTTAATGGTAAAATTCCTTTTATGTAACAGTGAAAGCTTTGCAAGGAATACATGGGCACATAATACTCGTATAAATGCTCGTCAAAAACATTTTCGTACACCAACATTAAATATATCATCTTACCAAAAAGTAATAGGCACATTAAATGCCAATAAAATATTCAATATCTTTTAGTGGGCATCACAAAAATAAACAAATAAATAAAAATAAATGAAATATGAGGATAAATTTAAATATATATTTAATCTCTCACGCGTTCTATTCTGCAGATATATCCTTGATATTTCACAATGCTATGTGCATGTTACTGTACTGGATTGCTTGTTAAAATGTACTTAAAGTAGTAGGATTAATTGATTATATTTTTATAATATTCATATAAATACGATTTTATGTAAAGACTGAAACAGATACTATAAATTTCATGGAATGCAAATAAATAAATAAATGGGATTGGTTGTTACTCGTACGGTATTCATATATAGGAAATATAGAACCTACTTGCGGTAAGGCCGTAGTACATTCCAGCTACATAAGAGAAATATAGATGTTTTTCTAAGCTTATCCGGTCTTTACAGTCACTAGGGTGAATTATAATTTATATTTTAATATACATTCTTTACACAGATATATTTTTTTACAGTTAATATCTATGTAATTTTGCAACAATTTCGGATATTGTTGTTTATTAAACACTGCTTAAAATTGTAAATGCATAAAATGTGAAAACGTTAAGTAATTTTCGCTGTTTTGAATCGCCTGTGTGTTCCGTTGTCGGATACTACATAGCGGTAAGACCATCATCGTATATTTTAGAGGGACAGCACATCCTGAATGTAGAAGGGATAACTCTACTGAATGAAGATGGTCTGCAGGAGTGAACGCCCTGACCTAAAGTGACTCGGGCGTAGATCCTCGAGTTTAAGGAGTGCCCCGGGAAGGTGTGGCCATGAAAATCCTCTAACATGGGTAATATCTCTCAGTTAAGCAAGTGTCTGCAGATAATGAAAACGAATATTGTTACCATAAGCATTATCATCATCCTCTTGGAAATCCTTTTTATTTATTTTTGCTTAACTAACTTTTTGTATGCAACAATTTCATTTCTGTGGCGTTAATGCATGTTTGCTACAACCAAAATATTGGCATAAAACTAAGAAATTTCATGCATATTTAGAAAAAGGTGCGACTATTTTAAGATATTTTAGGGATAAAAGAGGTCCAAAGAGTGTAAAAATTCTATAAGATGAAAGCAGTATCTATACTTGCACATATTTGTGAATAATAAGACAGATGAAGGGAGTATGAAGTATACTGACATGAAAATTATGAAAACCTTGGTAGGATTATCACAAAAGAATCTAATACGTGTATATAACCACTTATAATGAACGCAAAGAACGGCTACATACATGCATAAGTGATGCAGAGTTTCCTAGGATTATGCAAGATTACAACATAGACAGTAAATTCTCGGAGAAAGTATGACAGATCAATTACATACAGATGTTGAATTTAAGAAATATCCAATAAGTTCAAAAGCATACTTTTCGCGTTTCAATAAATTAAATGAACGAATTGTTGTGCTTTTTAATCCACGATGTGACCGAAATTCAATAATGCACAATATCTACTTTCCCAATAACTTGTGAAATAATGTTTTCTACAGTTAAAACATGAAATAAAATAAACTAATTGTTATTTTTTAACTTGAACAGAGGTGAGATATTGATATAGTTAAAGCTAAAACAGTTAAAATCTCCCGGGCTGTTTTGCCGTGGTCCGTGGTTTAAGATGTTGATATTCTGATATTCCATTCTGTTAACTTTTTTTCAAAAAGTTAATACCACGTTCCCTTTCTTCATCTGAAATTAGCCATTCTCAAACTGTTTAAAATATAGAGCAAAACTAAACAAATAAAAATATAGTAATTAATTCAGTTGTTTAATCCGGCGGTGCCTGGAAATACTGTTAACTAACAAACAAAGGGATAAAATGTTCAGTCGAATAGGATCGGCTAGTTTTGTGAGCGGTTACTATTAATTCCATTAGTACGTGTTAAAGATTTGCCTCCATTTTTTATGTTGATTGTGTCTGCCTACTATTCCTTAGGTACTGGATTCAATTCCCAGTACTATTAGGGGATGTTTTTCTGTCTGCAATCCGGCCCACTCGTCTTTATAAGCACAATTAGAGAAATACATGAGCGAAATGGAAGACTTACCCGTACAAACGGAGGGCTCTCGGGCTCTTAATTCACACTTCCTCTCACGAACGGTAACGGAGAGAGCCTAGCCGAATTAGTTTTGTGCAATAAATGCATGCGGATTGTATTGTCGTAACGCACGGGAACAAACAATAGTACACCAAAAATTAACTCATTGGGGTACATTTTAATACATAATAACATTTAATATACAACGAAATGACCGCCTGTGTTACCTCAGCAGTAAAAACGAGCGTTAAACACCATTAAAAAAATAAGAACAACGAAATGAAATGGGAAATTGTAATTAGCAATGTATAACGTAAAATAAATCATTGTTACTGCAAAAAGCATACGCTTCTTTTAACAGGACAAGGTTATGGAAATTTTCTTTTTTAACATAGGCTAAGCTAAGCCAACCTAACGAATCTAATCTAAATTTGCAACCTATGCGTTGTTTCAAATAACCGATACCTGAAAAGGCATACGCTTCTTTTTAACAGTATCTGTGGATTTTTTTTAGCTTAAACTAACGCAACCTAAATTTATAACCTATGATGCAGAGAAAACAATGTATTAATAATGCAACAGCGGAATTTCTTTTATTTGGGCATTTACAGTACATGAAATAAAATTAAAATTTCAACTTATGCATTATTCTCTCTAATAAGTAAAATATATATAATATTAAGAACGCAGAAAACAAATTGTGAAGATTAAAACAGAAAGAAAATGACTAGCACATGTGGGATCGAACCTGATAACCACTACCTTCATGTATTTAGCCCAACGCTCTAACTTTCGAACTATCAGGATGACATGAATAACGTGGAAATTATCTTCCTATATATGTTGAGTTCACACTTGGACTCGGCTCTCTTCGTTGCCATTCGTGAGAAGAGGCGTGACTGGAGCCCCAGAAGCTTCGTTTCTTACGGGTTACTTAATAAAGGTATAAAAAGATGAGTTTAAGGCTATACAGGTGAGCATGCGTCTTGCTGGTCCGGTAACCTCTCTTGAACCTTTCTATGTGCGGCCAACCTTGGCTATTTGGAGTTGATGTGTCTCAAATATTTATTTTATTTTAAAGAGCATTCAGAAGAATTTAGTAATTGATTAATTGTAGGTTCTGTATAGAATACAAGTAAAACCAACTTGCTAACCAAACAGCCATTACGTACATATATTTGAGCACCAGTAAAGAGTGTTGATATGACAATATTGAGTGTTTTCTTTTACTTCCTCAGGAAATGTAATGTAATTGTGACAGTAAAACAAAACTAGAATAATATAACTATTTGACGTTCACTTCTCTTCATCATATTAAATGTTATGTTTTTAAAGGCTTTTGTGTATTTGGTTTGTGATATACAAATGCCATTAATGCATTGCTAGCACTGTGGAATAATGAACTTGAAAATTTTAATATGTTATGTATGCATTTGTTGGTTAAAATTATTTCAATTTCCTACCACAATCAATACTGTTTTTAAAGGGTTTTCTCTCTCTCTCTCTCTCTCTCTCTTAAACCTTCGTTATAATTTAATTTTTAGAATCACTAACCCGTTAACATAATTATGCTGCAACGCAATTTCTCATTCAATAATTTATGTAAGAAACATGCTAACTATGGAAATGAAAATCCTTATTACTTAATTTTTAATGCTAAGTTCTTAATCCCTAATTGTAATTAGTGTACAATATCCGCGATTTATGCCCGAAAGCTAATTTTTAAATTGTATTTTAGCAGTCCTTTGCGTAATGAAACAAAAGTAAGATAGCTATAGCAACAAGCTGTGTCCATCGCTAAAATGTACTTGTCCAATTATTTATTGGGACTTCATTGTAGCATCTGAAATGTGCAAAACATTCAGAAACCTTTTATTTGCTCTTCTTAATCTTCTCTGCGCACAAATCGATAAGCATATTTATAAAACTCACTCCTAGAGAAATTTTTTTTTGTAAGGATGCATGTTCTTCCTTATGAAAGTGTAGCCTAGGTAATAACAACAAACTGCTTGTGATGCCTCAGTAGTAAAAACGATCGTTAAACACATTTAAAAAAGATAAAAATGAACAACAGATGTTTAAAGAAAATTTTATCCGCTGAAATGAGAAGTTTAAGTTCCGTGGGAAATGCACTTTCCATACAGGATCCCGAAAGTTGAAATGAAAGCAGTAACACTAAATTGAACTAGACACATTGAGACTGCCAGAGGAAAAGTACCAACTAAACTACCAACCTGTGAAATACCCAGATATTGGAAGGCCCAGGAAGCGTTAGGGGGAGTGTGTGAGCCCGAACCAAGCTTGTAAAGTCTTAAAGATGAGAAAGACAAAGACGACGACGATGACTTTATACACACTAGAATCGCATTATCGTTTTTCTTTCATGCCCTTCATTAGATAGAAACTTGCATCTCATCCGATGGACATATGTCTGTCTATACTGCACAGGTGGGACATTAAAACTTCGTGTAATAGTGCTGCTCACCTCCGTATTGTATAGATATTTATTTAATCAAATAGGAACGGTTTGTGAACGGTATAGTTTACTACGCTTTTCATATTCTTCAGTAGTGATCACTCAGAAGATTATATGCATCGTGGGTCTTCTGTTGTTAAGAACCCGATTGATAGTTTGCTGTCTATAATTTAATATGTTTGCAATTGACTGTAAGAGTTTCTAACGTAATATTTCTAAAACTCCTAGATCAGCGTTAGCTAGCATAACTAAATTTTTGTTACCGAACCACAGGATACTTCCCAAATCTTTCTCTATAATAGCAGCAACAACAGTATCAGCATGTTTCGCTGATTGGTTTTCCATTTGGCCAATCTTGGATAAGAAATGCAGTTTATTCTCATACTTGAGAGCAGTCTTCTGTGGAGAACATTGGGAAATCGGGGTGTGCAGCGTGAAAATTTGATTGCAGTAGTCTCCCGAATGATGGTCTGCCAAACTCTACTAATTTGCGCTTGTTATCCCCGTTTTGATTTTGCAGTTGGAAAGGCATTTCCAATGCCTCTTATTTTTCTCGGTCGTCATCTGTTTTCCCTGGACAGAACTCTTGTTTCATTGAACAGAAAAGAGTGTTTGATTTCAGCGATGTATTAGGCCAGGGTTGACTGTCAAAATTATTCTATATGCGGTGGCCTGTATGTTGCTTCAGCCTTTCTTCTGTAATGCAGAACGTTTCTCCAACATAAGATCATCCACAGATACATGGTATTTTGTGTACACCTGGTAGTGGAGATAAAGGGTATTTGAGGCTCACCAACACATTAGACAGCTCTTTGGTGCCATCTACACCAGCGGATGTTTTCTTTCTTAAGCAATCATCCCATCCTGTCTATCAACCTGCCGGATTGTTGTCCTGTTATCTTCCGTGGTGGTATTGGCTCCTTTTCCACTGCCCTCACAGGCAGGTGGATAGTGATCTTATTGGCCTGGAGTTTTACTAGAAACACTCTCTTCTCTACATAGGCTTTGCTTACCACAGGACTCTATGGCTCTAATGGACAGGGCTTTGTGACTGGAATGGTGATGAGAGAATCGGCGTGAAGGTACCTAAACGGAATGTCCCAGTCTTCCATCTTCTTGCCTTTATCGATTCTTTCAGGAGCGCTGGAGTTCTCCTTTCTTTTATTTCCGCGATAAATGTTATGGGATAAGATGACTAAGGAGCAATCAGGTTTTCACGGCCGTGGGGCTAGACAATAAAAGAGTCGTTTACACATCGGATCGTGGTAGCGAGCTTGGCATCCCATCCTGTCTGTCAACCTACCTAATTGTTGTTTCCTTGTTATTTTCTTCCTACTTAGAGTGGTAGTGTCTGCCACTTTCCCCGGCTGTCAGTGTCAAGTCGATAGTGGTCTTATGGGCATGGAACTTTTCTCGAAACATTCTTTTCTCTATCGATAGGCTTTCTTAACTACAGAATCCTATGACTGTAATTGACAGGGATTTTAAGGAATCCGCTGCTGCGGATGTATTATCCCTAACCCTCCTCCATGTTGACATAATATCTTGTACTGGAAAAAATGTTTCTACTATAAAATATAATTAATTCTATTTTATAGGACTCTAGAAAGCCTAAAAATTACATAAAATTACATAAAACTACATAAATTGACGGCCTACAGCACATAAATCATACGGACTCCTTATGCAAAAAATTGGGAGGGTGAGATCAAAAGTTATGCATTTGCCGAACGAAAAGACTTGGAGTAAACGGCAGAATGTTTCAGTAATTACGCCAATTTTCCTGATTGCATAGAAGCTGTCGACGTTAAACATGATCACATAGACAAATCAATAAGAAATGGGCCTTTGTATATGAATTGTAAGCACTATTTTTCTCTAGTGCTAATGACAATGCCCAACAAAACTTTTGCTTTACAGTTATCGATTAGTTTCGTAAGGATTCTGACACTGTAATTTTAGAAGTGCTTCGTTATGGAGGAAAATAGAAGACATCTCACTGATGCTTCCTAAGCCAGGAGCCTGGTATTGAATTACCTCTTTTGCCTTTATGAATGATGAAGCATTCGTTTTCCTACAGAGTTTCTTAGGCCATACAACCGCATAATACTTACATTTTGTTGGTGCTATTTGATTATTCCTTCATGCGTCAATTTATTGATGAGGCAAGTGGCTAAAAACAGCTGCCGTAGAAAAGAGGACTTTTTATTAACATATTAGCTACAGATTATGTGGATTGTGCCTTCGGAATTTTTGCAACAATTTACGTGTTTTTCACCGGCCACTGGATTTAAATGCGAACCTTTGTGTTCATGGTGTAAAATGTTGCTACTGTTGGGAGTTGGAAAAATGGCTAATCAAAAGAACGTGCCAATAACGTTATGTGGCAGAGGAATTCGTTGTTCACGAGTAGTGCACGTATCGTAAACAGAGCCTGTACTTGTGTTATGATATGCTTAGAAAACATTGACCACTTACAGGCTAAAGTTAATAGGCTTAACATTTCCTGACTTAATGACGAATTAATAAAATATAACTGAACAAATTCATATACTTCATTTTAGGCTACTACACATCACAAACTTGTTACTTTATATTAATTTGTCTGCTTATTAATGCTTACCATTAATCGAGATTTAATTTTTAATTACAGCGGGGTGAACATTTACAAACTTTGTGTTGTGGTTAATATCGCTGAAGTGTATATTTACAAATATCACAAAGGGAAGTTGCTCCCTCCCCAACATATAACAGAAGTCGGCGTCTATGTTCAGGAGTGAAGGAATAAAAAGCCTTAAAATGCATGTTTCAGTAACGCTTGCGTATTAATTTATCCACTAACACTTTTTCTCTGTTAGTAACAGTTTCACTTTGGACCGCGCAAGATCAGTGGAATTCAGTTCACACATGTACGTGAATAAAATGCTTCATGACCAGGTAATTTAAATACTTCGTCAATGCGGAACGCTTCTTCTTGCCATTTATGGGTCTCTATCAATATGTGGAGTTTAAATTTTCATGTATCTCTTGACAAGGAAGGAATGCTATTTTGCAGCCATAATTTCACCTCTTCTTTTACGGCGAATTTCGAAAGGAGTTTGTTTTCCTAATTATTGGGGAGCATTATCCATGTCCTGGTGGTCTAGTGGTGACCATACTTGTATCGTAAACCCAAGATAGCGGGTTCAATCCCGACCAGGGGCGATGGATTTTTTCGGGCATAAAATCTTAAGTATGGCTTCTTTCTAAATGGAGATAAAGCCGTGGGGCCATGTCGTACATTTACGGCAAGAAAATGAACCTCAAGCCTGAAAGAAGAGGCCTCTGAGCAAAATTTGTTGGCCGTTTCACGCCCTGAATTGAATGGGAGGTTGATGACCTGAGACATTAAAGAGAATCCGTAAATAAAACGAATAAAAAAAAATTATAAAATAACCACAACACTCTCCTCTGGGAGGATGGAAAGAAGCTGATTGTTAATCCAAAGCTCAAAGTTTCTGAAATGTAATATGCCAAGCTATTGCCTGCTTGAAAAATTAACATTGAATTCTTCACAAACACCATTTTGGATCCTACATAGACGACAATGAGACGGTTACCGAAATTCGGCTAAATCCACACGTCTGTTTGGCTTTCATTTTCCCAACATTTCCTAATTGTTAAATTATTATCCCCCAAGTGCCATTAATATTTATTAAAATAAAATAATTTGGACTTTTGGAACAATAAAACAACGAGAACTACAGAAGCAGAAATATATTATACATAATATTGTGCTATTGTATATATATATATATATATATATATATATATATATACATACATATAGTACACAATAGTACGATTCTGTTACTTAAAGCAGCATATTGCTTTCAGACACAGCTCCATTCCATTTATGGTTGACTTTTCAATCAACATTTTCCTTTAATTTTGACAAATTTTCCATTCGTTTAAGAAATGATCACAGAGAGTGAGCCATTAAGGAAATGCAATTCTTTCTTTTTCGAATGTGATATAAAATTTTTGGACATGTAGGGACTTCCTTTCTCACTAAATAAAATTCGCCTGTGCACCAGGGTATCCCATTCGAGAAGACTCGCCGGCTTCAACCCCTTCTCTTGTTACCCTGGTACTTGTTCTCACTGGAACACCGGTATAGTGAGGTACACATAAGTTTGATTGTTTTAATTTACATTTTATTACCTCGACTGATCCCATGCAGCTACCAATACTCGAGCTTTAATATGTATATTTGTTCTTTCTTTCGTTGTGATACATCCATTATTTGTATGTATGTATGTATATATATATATATATATATATATATATATATATATATATATTACAACAATAGATATGTAACACTATACACTATACTCGACTAAAACATGCAATTTAAAATGTCCAACTGTTCACTATTAACATTCTGCTTTCGTAAACATAGTGAGAACAGACCGCCATAAGTATTTGAACAGATTTTGCACATGCAGTGCTGACTGTATTACTTGGCAGATACAGCCCTCCTCTCCCTGCATACGTCGCTAGCCAACTCTCCAGCTCCTATCAGTATGAAATGCACAATTTTGACGCAAAGGATACAGCTTTGATTAAGCGTTGTCTCTTATAGGATTTGAAAATATTCGTTATACCATGAACAAATTAACAGACGCATTCTCAAACTATTTTGCCAGTGCAGGTTCACTTCCATATAATGAAACGTGAACAATGAATGGCCAACTATGACTCATAACATCCCCGTAATTTTTATTGCAAAATCAGGAGAGCCTTTCCAATTTCATTTCATACTACCTAATTTTAATTTCTGTTTTTGAATTTCTTACAAGCGGGAGAAACATGAATTAACAATATGAAACACTTATCGGCACAGCGTTCATTATTTTGCTTCTGACATGTATGCCTCGCAGTTAGACATGCGTTAAACTATTCGGTAAAGGATTTTGTCTCAATAAGCAATATTCACTCATTTTCCCTTGTACAGTTATATCGTCTTCTCACCAATATTTATTTTATAAGAAACTAAAAACATAGGGGACAAAAGTGTGCATAATCTGCTTTTGCTATAAATATTCAGCAAATAAAACAGCAGTAATGAATACATTTAGCCGATTGCTTAGAACTAGATTTTCGGGACTTTGGTTGTGATGATCATGAAAGCATAATTATATTCGCACTAAATGACTCCGGGAACCGAAAACGCTAAACTTGCCTACGTGTTTTTGTCATGTAAAATCATATAAAAGTTAACCAGGCAACTTGGCCCAAGCATATATACTTGGGAACTGCACCCTGCGCTTTTGCAGCTCGCCTCACATAAACCTCAGAGTTACGAAGGAAGCCTGTTTATGCTAATTGGAGGAGGGGATTTGCCTTTGAGACAGCTTTCTGAAAGGACCACATTTCTGATTTTTTAAATTTTTTTTTAATTTTTTTATTTATTTATTTATTTATTTATTTATTTTTCATTTATAGGCAAGCACTATACATGTACGAGATATGTAATTTCTTCTCAAAAATTTCCCAGTACAAAATACCTAACTACCTTTAGTTGGCGTACACCACTTTTACATGATGTGTTTAATAACAAACAGTTGTAATTTTATTCTGAGTTGGACCACACAGAAGTGATGGTATAAGGTAAAACTATGGTTGAAATGTATTCAGAAAATGTTGTACATGGGAATGTCAAAATAATATCCAAAGTCTTGTTAGATAAAAGAATTGTGAATTATGTACGTGAAACTAGTACTTACTTTCCCACATGTAAGTACGTTATATTTCTCAGTTTCTTTAAAAAAGTTTGAGCATGGTTTGATTCTGTATTCTGTTCATGAACGTTCTGTAAAACCAACTTGCATTATATTATATTAGCTGGACTATTTTTAGCTATTGCAAAATTTAAGGTATTTTGTTGTATAGTGACAGTCTCGACTTGACCGCCACAGTGGCTGAGGTCGTTAAGGGGCGGACTCGTGAGCGGGAGGTCTGCGGTTCGATTCCAACCAGAACCATATCCCTGACTGAGGTTTTATCCAGGTTTTCCTCAGTCCTCATAAATGGTAAATGGTAAATGGCATTTACCATTTAGGCCTGGAAATTTTTCTTTAAAAAAAAAAGAAAAAAAAAAAACATTTAATTTCTTTAGCGTCAGTGCCCACCGCCTGTGATCTTTCGGTAGTTAAAAGGGGCGTTAAACACGATAAAAAACGTTTGACTTGGTGTTAATGTTGGAATATGCGACTGTTTTGGAAACGCTGGCCAAAGCTCAGCTAATGGAATGGTGTGGCAGTGAACATACTGCGGTAGGTGTGTCGGCTCAGCAAGATCGTGAAGATGGCTCTCATCATCATCATCATCATCATCCCGGATGCTAATTCCTGTTGTTGTGAGGATGGGATGGGCCGTGCTGGGCGCGTCTGACTACAAGGACACTCCGCTCCACTGCGTTGCCAAAGCAACCAACACCACGCCCGTTCAGGGCTGTACAAATTCTGGCTTCCTTCCCAGCGTAATTGTTATTTCCAAAATTCTGCAGAATTTTTATCTTGTTTAAACCAACCGTTTAGCCCTGATGCTCAAAAGCAATAGTATAGTACTGGAGAGCGCATTCTTTATTTTCCCGTTTGTACTTAATGTAGGAGGCCAGGATAAGAACTGAAGAGAATATTAGATGAGAAATTAATAAAAAATATTTTATTTAGTAGCTATGTACATTATTTCATATATGATTAACTATGTACTTTTATATTGGATGAACAAGCTAATGAGTGAATGGAAGCCTTAAACACAACATTTACCCTTAAGGACTCTGAATGGTGTCACCATTGCAATCTATAGAAGCAAATAGAAACCATCTGCGCATTTTGCTAAATAAATGACTAGTTCGTGGTAACGTTCGCTACAATGTTTGCTGCCTCGAATTCCCTCTGTTAATGCTTTTATTTATTTTCCTCCTTTAATGTGTAGCCATCTGGTTACCCAGCTGGTTTAAGGGCCGATCTCACCACTTTCTTACTCGTGGAGAATTAACTAACTAAAATCGAAGTTAATTCCCAATTAAATATTTTGCATCGTAACAAACTAAATACGCAATCAATTAGCTGATTAGGATTTAAGTCATCATGGTCTTCTAAGTATAGAAAATCCGTTATTTAAAAGGCCATGTACACAGCAAAGAATGCTTTATACATCATTTGTAAAATACTGCAGATCGCTACACATTCGTTTTTCATAACAATTACACATCAGAAATGACGGGAAAGAAGAGAATTTAATGTGTAAATAGGAAGACGAGCTATAGCAGCGCTCACTCGATACGCAATTCGTTGGGCCGTTGCTTTATCACCTCCTGCTGTACATGTACCTCCTGTAGCGTTAACTCGTAATGTACATTCATTGGGGAAATAGTTTGATTCCTTAAACGAACAGAATCCGCTACTTTCAATTACATTTCATTTTATACTGAGTGTTTCATAATTCAGATAACCGACTTTCGATATATGGGAAGACATAACCTCATTAGTGTAACTTAACGTAACCTATAACATAAAGATTCCTGTGTTATGTAGTATTTGCGGCTAAAGGATAAGAACACTTTTAGCATTAATTAAACATTATAAAAATGCACATGTCTTTTGGGAATTCTACGTCATGTTCTGCAGAATTTAAAATATTTAATACCGAAACTTTACTTAGCCGAAACCTCATTTGGAAATTTGTTTTCCCCATATTATTAAATAAATCTTGTCTTTCGGAAATTATCCTCAGCCGTCTTGAAATAATATAATCTTCAAATAGCATATTCAGCATTCGCTTTGCCATGATGAAAAGTTAATTGAGCATTAACTCGTTAAATGACCAAATTTACGACAGTTAACTTAATTGGAGACTAATGTAGGATCAGCATCCAATTGTTGTTGGCAAAATGCAACACCCTAATTAAAGGAAAATTAAATAGGAATTAAAGTTAATCTAGCTCAGTGAGATCGGTTTTAAGCATCTATTTAAAAGCAGAGAACACACGTTTGATTTTTTTTTTTTGTATACTTTTTCCGCAGTTTTCTCTCCCTCTAAAAAAGTGATGCCAGCTAATCTTATGCAGCGACAGACTTGGCGCTTATTTATGTTGAAGATTTTGGCAGTTGGCATAGTACATAAATCAATACTTTTAAAAAAATAGCAAGTAGCATATTACTTTTTAGCCTTGGCTTCTCATTAGTTCTTCTCCAAGGACTTGCGTAGATTTTAAAACAGCATGCCCTTAATATAATATAAGATGCGAGACTGTTCATTATGAATATAGCAATTTAGTAGTAAAGTTTATAGTAATAACAGCTTCAATTAGTCTTTAATTGTAATACGCAATTTTGGTAAACATAAATATGAAAAATAATGTGACTAAATACTTTTACCTGCCAAGTCAGTCAAATAATTTGAGTGTCTGTAAAGCTAATATACATATATTTTAATTGACAAGCACACTGATAAAGTCTTCAACTATAACACTCCGCGCCTTTTGTCCACCATTATTCTTGGAATGAAAGAAACCGCTGCCTTGGATAACCTTAATTTTTATTACGAAATCTTGTATGGCCTCACGCACTAATGGGATAAAAGAGTGTATTTCAATTCATGTCCTTTATCCACTCAGATATCAAAGAAAAGAAATTTGATAATGTTTTTAGACATGATTTCAAAGTTTTACTGGGTAGCAAAGGTAGAAAAATAACATTTCGACCTATGGAATTTGTCATTAAATTACTAATTGCAAGGTAATTAACTAAACAGGTGCAGCCTAAAGGAATCATTTTATTGGTGAAAGAATTTAAAAACCTTGTTCCACTACAGCGGCAATTTCTCCTTTTGTGCCTTCTTCTTTGTTGAGTATCTAACAATGCTGGCTGGATACGAAAGAAAAATAATAAACATTACAAAACAAAACTAATAACCATTACATAACTAAAATATAGTTGTTGGTTTAGTTCGAAATAGATATATTATTTCTTTTAATGAATAAATGATAAAGTTCAATGCATAAAAAGGTGCGGGATAAATACACCATTTTATTTTTAACTTAAGCCATATTCAATGTTCTTTGATTCATGGATTATAATGAAACGTTAAATACAGATTTGACTGTCCCGTGTATAAACATTTGCAAGAAGCAATCAAGTTTAATAAACAAACTGAACCACTAGCAATTAATACTGTTCGGAACTCTAATATTAACATTCAAAATTGGCAACGATGGCCAAGTCCGCATATGTCACAAATCAACATCGTCCGTTGCAGCCAAAAATATTTCTTCTACATATGCTTCTGTTTCGCCGTTTACTCAAACATACAGAAATACCCAAAATAACCCAATTACAATCAGAAAACGCAACATTGAATGTACTGTTAAGCAAGTTACATTCCTTATTCTCCCTTTTATAGCCGATATTCCAGCCATTAGCTCTACTACGCAATAATAAAATTGTAGCTCTCAAGACTAAAGCTAAAATCGGAAATTGTGCTTGAAGCTGTGAAGGAACTAACAACCAGTAGCGTGAATTATTAAATTTTCCTTATAGATGCAATGTTTCCCAACGGAAACAAAATTAGTACCTCATACATTTTAAATCCCTGGATGCAATATCACCGTGCCGATCGCTCAAGTAATACCAGAAAAGGACACTGAAAAACATTCACTATAGCACGTTCTGCCCCTTATAACAGAACCAAAATATAAAGTTCCAAATATTGAACGTCAATTCAATTCCACTTCATTTCAAAATGGATCCCTCTATTCTGCATCGATAGACTAAGCTACTGCTTTAGATTTTTGAGCAATAATATAGGAATTGAGAATTACGCTTCTTCTTGGAGGTGATTTTAATTGCAAACATCCCCGATAGGGCACAAATACATCAAACTCATGAGACAGAATACTTTGCTACGCAATCTATCAACCATCCCGTTGTACCCAACTGATGGTAGTACTCCAGATATCCTAGAAGTGTAGAAATGTATTTAACTTTTGCAATGCATTAGTTAAATTCGGATCACGATCCAATTTACCTCAGCATTTCTGCCCTCTCACAGTATAAATCATTTCCAACTCTAATGAAACAGCTTTTCAACTATTGAAGTGATACAGCTTACAAATATATACCGGCCATATTCTTATAATACACACTGAGATCAGTGCTGTGGAGTCTGCATACATGCTAAGACTACAATTCCCTTAGAGACAAAGGTGGCCACGGTAAAACTGGCAAGAGTATCAGCACACACCAGTGCCGCGTCTCAAAGGTTTCGAGACCTCTCTTTTGAACACAAATGTAGCTGCCAACCCAGAGAATTTACAAATGGAGTTTTGCACATGGCCCAATTATTAACACAATTTTATGGCGGCGGAGTGCATGAACTAATTGATGACGCAAACGAGTCCAGAGCTGTAACTCGGGATTTATCTTTTTGTATAAAGGAAAACTGAGAAATATCGCCAGACTACTATGCCCAGTATTGTAGAATCCTCTGCTTTTGCGGCTGATAGCGGACTATTTGAGCCCAAGAGTTGGTATATTGCACAATGAAACAAAAGGCATTTAACGCATCGAGTGAGAATGGCAGAAACTTTAGCTGAGAAAGAGAAGATTCACAACGAAAGCACATACCACGCAATGTAAACGTATTTATAAAAGGAATGGTCAGTAGACTGGGCGAATACATGTAATTATAGGGCAGGAAATACAAAACATGAATGGAACCAGATCGTTACATGCTGATCATCAAAAGGAGATACACATTAGAAAACAAAATGTAAGAAGAGATGCTACTGCTGGGTAGTTAGAGGAAAACCGGTATGATATACCTATTACATGTCAATTATATAGAAAAGTGTTAGAATACATTATTATTTTAAAAGAAATTTGATTGCACGCCTTGCAACTTTACACCACATTATCTTCAAACTGAGCTACTTGTACGAATGAACAATTATGCCAACGCAATTATTATGAGTCAAAGCAAATTTGTATATTATTTATATATTTCATAACCTTCGTCGGCACGAAAAGCAAAACTGTAAGCACAAGATGTCACTGCAGCTTTTCTCTGTATCGTGCACAACATCTCTTAGTTTAACGCGGTAGCATTTCCTCCAAAGATCTTGTATCATTACCAGTTCAATGTCTGGAATAGCTATAAGAATACCAATAGTGAATTATGGGGCAGTTAGGTATATCCGTAATATTGGAGACATTCTTCTGAATACACCACTTCTCAGTAACCTCTATAGATTCGTTGCCGTTATTTATGTCAGAAAAAGTCACTATTGTATGTGAACGCAATTTATATCACATTCTAAGCACACAACTATTTCTAACTGCTTAACATAACGTCTGCAAATCGAGTAGACAGCAAACACCGTGAATCGCGATGACTTTATGCAGATGCACAGTAGGAATTCCAATAAAGTAATATAATTAATAAATTCTGTTCTTTTCCCTTTTTGTTTGACTTAATGCCGGGATCCGGGTAGGTGACTAGCGACGTATGCGGGAAGATGAGGTTTCTATCTGTCAAGTAATACATACACGTGCAGATGTATCAGCTATTAAAATACTTAAGGAGTCGGTCCGTTCAAATTGCGTTAGCAAAAATAGCGCATTAATAGTGAACAATTTGACGTTTTGCGTTGCAGGTTTAGCATTAGTGTATTGTTTTAATAGATATTGCTTTAGTAATACTATTACAATACAAATAATGAATGTTCCACAACTTCGAAAGAAAGGAAAAACTATACACAGTAAAGCTCGAGAAATTGAGAAAGTTGATAGCTGCGTATCATAGGTAAGAACATCTGGAACAAAATTTAAAACATCATACTTAGGTTTATTGCACTATACAGGTGTCCCAGTTAGAACAATTACGAGAATAAGAGGAGAGAAAATAGGGTGAAATTTTCATAGAAGGAGACAGCAGCATACGAAAGAGAGTTTGATATGCTGCTGCATAAACGAATTTTATTAAATGGAAAAGTTCCTATACGTCCAAAATTGTTATGAGATTCGAAAAAGAATGGCATTTTTTGGTGGGGGTTCTTCTGTTTAGGACGAGTTCTTAAAGAAATGGAATAAAATGGAAAAAGGGCCAAAATCAAAGGAAAATAAATGGAATAGAGCTGCAAATAAGGAGCAGAGTTCGTCTATTCTATATATTGATGAAACTTGATGGACAATAAACAATGGCAACATGTATGTCAACCAGGCGTATTGACTAAGCCGAATTCCAGTAGCCGTCTCATTGCCGTCCATGCAGGATCCGAAACGAGGTCTGTGAAGAGTTCATTATTAATTCTTCAAATTGGGAAAAGTTCGGGAAATTATCGTGATCAAATGCATTTCAGTACCTTTCAGCTTTGGATTAACAATGAGCTATTTTCCAATCTTCCAGAGTGTTGTAATGGAAAATGCTCCGCAATATCCAGGAAAATAAAAACCTCTTTCGACATACGCCGCAAAACAAGAAGTGGTATTAAGGCTGACAAATAATAACATTCCTCGTTCAGTAGACATGAGCAAATCTGAACTCTACATATTGATAAGAGATGAGAAAGGGTTTCGTACAAATATTAAAATTACATTGTCTTGAAGCATTGTTTGCCCCCACACATGTGTGATGAACTTGCGTGGTCAAAAGTAAAACTCTTGCTGAGAGAGAAAAACGTTAGTGGAGAAATGAATATGCAAGCATTACTGAAACAAACACATAACGAATTTTCTTCCTTCTCTGCTAAACATAGTCGCCGACTTCTGTAATATATTGGGGAGGGGGTCATTTACCTTTGTGAGATTTGTAAATGCAACACTTCAGTGTCGGTCATGATGGTCTAATGGTACCCATACTTTCCTCCTAGACTCAAGCTCAAGGTCGATTTTTTTGCGTAAAATCCTAAGTATGACTTTCATTGAAAGGGAAGTAAAGCCATGGGTTCCGTCTCGTAGATTTTCGGCACGTAAAAAGAATCTAAAGCCCAGAAGAATGGGCCTCTGAGCAAAATGTATAGTCTGTTTCTCACACCCTTAATTGAATGGGACGTTAATAACCCGAGATGTTAAAGTGTGTGGTTAAATAAATCAAATATTTAAAAAAAACATCTTCTGCGACTTTAACCAAAACACACAGTTTGTAAATGTTCAACCCGCCGTAATTAATTTTTTTTTTAGTGGTATGCATTAATAAGTAGACAAATTAAAATAAAGTAACAAGTTTATGATATGTAGTGAGTGACCTGAATTGAAGCCTATGTATTTGTTCAATATTCTTATTAGATTTTGTTTAAATACATTCTATAAATTGAAAACATACAAATGAATAAAACATTTTAAGAAACAAAAAATCAAGAATTTTCAACCCAAACTAGGGAACGTCTAAATGAAGTAGTCGCTGTATTATCCATTTCGAAAAAACAGATTGTCTTTCTTTCTTTCTTTCTTTCTTTTTCTTTCTTTCTTTTTTTTTTTTTTTTTTTTTTGAACGGTTTTAACGCCTGTTTTTACTACTGAGGCACCACAGGCGGTGAACACTGATGATACATGAAATGTAATGATATATTGGGAAAGGATTTTTTTTTAAAGGAAGGAAACATTCCAGGCCTAAGTTTAGGGTACCTCCCCGGCATTTGCCAGTTATGAAGACTGAGGAAAACCTGGAAAAAACCCCAGTCAGAGAGGACGGCCCTGGCGGGATTGGAACCCCAGACTTCTCGCTCACTAATCCGCGCCTTAACGACCTCGGCCACCCGTTGCGGTAATTGTGTTTCGATGGCAGTTTAAAATGACAATTGCATTAAAGCGATTCTTCCCTCTGATGATCTTAAGTAGTTCTTTAGCCTTGTAAGACAGAAAAATTTTATCTTACAGCTGCACAAGATGACATTGAAACAAATAAAACCAGTCGTGCATATTTGGTTACCTCCGAAAGAATTCAGTACATCCAAACTAAATATAATGTTGGTATTATCATAACCCTTTGGAAATATTGGGGAAGCTCATTCCACTCTGCGAAACTTTTGGAAAGGCCCAGGCACCTCTGGCCTCTATGCTTCTGAAGACGGTTGAGTTCGTGTACTAATGTGATAAGTATTGAGAAACAATTTGGGGAAAAGGGTGGGCTATTGGAGAACACCATAGACAATTTCATTGTTTCTTTTGGAGGAGAAAGAGGTGAAATAAATGGCTCAAGTGACTCCAGTGAGGAAAATCACTTCTCTCATCTTGCCTGACAGCGAACAAATAGAGTAAATAGAAATTTCAGAGTATAAGTACCCAATTGTATTGTTTTAATTCGTTGAAGTTAGGACATGTTAGGTCTGTTAGCGGTCAATATTTTCAAATCGCATCATAGCACAAGCACAGGAGATATTTAAATATATATTTACGATACGTGCTCTACTCATGAACAATGCTTTCCTCTGACACCATTGAGTTTTCTGCACATTCCTCTGACTAGCCATCTCTCCAGCTCCCACCAGTACTTTGTTCCGGAAGATTAAAAGTGGCTATCAGTCTTAGGTTATAGATTTAAATCATAAACACAAAAAACAACCACATTCCTTCTTACTGACACAAGTGCTTTCATCAGCAATTTTAAAGAAACATTAGCCTTATTCTACCCGAGAATGTGAGGAATGTCTAAAACGCAGAATATGACCATATGAACAAGAGCAATTGCTTTATTTAAATTACTTGCTACATTCTTAAGTGAGTCATAGTTTGCAATTTCTCGATACTAAAGAACATTTGGCCAAGCATGGTGGAGGTAGAGTACATAGGTACCTAAGTTCGAAGACTTGCTCATTTTCTCCCTTAGCTGCATGCTATTTCGTATAAACATTCTTTTTCTTCTTTGTCTTTTTCTAAAGTTTACAGCTAGGCGTTTGTCTATTCAGACTTCACGGCATTTCTCCTTCTTTTAACTGATCTTCCCATTTGGATTCTAATAATAGCTAAGTTTCAGTAATTTTATTTTTATCATTTACCCATGTAGGCAAATCACAGATTTATACCAATCGTAATAGAAAGAACATCCTTCGGTTCTTTCTTATCTTGAATCCAAAAAATATATAGACTATCACCAGATGTCTGAAAATAAGTATTGGCCTCTTAAACCAAAAATAGTAAGTAATATCTACTTCCGGTAACAAATGTTTCAGGAATTTTCTAGTTTATTATTTATTCCTTTTACGGCCAGTTATTGTTTTATTATTTCGTTTTTTTTTTTTTTTTTTTTTTTTTATTTTGCCTTCTTTAGTACATTCTTTTGTTCCTCTTAAAACCTTATCTCCACACGTTGTAGTTTAGAGATAATCATTTGTGCGGGCAGCCAGATTTCACTGCCAAATACTCATATTGTCATCGCCATTGTCTTATAGTGTTGAATTGTTGTTTATGATCTATTTTAATTTCTCAATGCATTATTTATGGTGCAGAATTAATTTAAAATTTCGTTAACTTTTTTTATGCCTTTATTGTAAATATTTAAGTTATATTATTTGTTCTGAGATTGAATTATATATTATACTTTTTGTTTAATGGATCTTTTTTCGCTCTTCTTTTTTATTTTTAATTTAAATTTTGAAGTCATGTGTTTTTCATCTTTCATTTAATACATATAATGGCTGAGAATGACATACTATGTTTCCTGCACAATTACTGCTTTTTGGAATGTTTATAATGCTTTGGCTCTTAATTTTAATTCCTGCACTAATAGTATATTTCCATTGTTGCATAACGTAACCTAAATATATATTAAATAATGTTGGTGATTTTGGACACCCTTGTTTAAAGCGGATATTTACTAACATCTCTTGAGCTTTCGTATAACATTTTCTGCATTATCAGGTTTGGAGGTCACCTATCCTATATTCCATTTCATAGTTAATTTAATACTATCAAAAGACTTTCCGAAATCGATAAAAGCAATATGTGTACGTAAATTTTGTTTTCCCCCTTATTCTATTTACTGCAAAATAAACGTGTTATTCAATTCCGAATTTCCTTTTCAAAATCTACTTTGTTCTTAATTTTAATAAAGGGTCTCTATAATTTCCATGATTTTGTTCATAACTCTTGTGTATCATTTGTAAATTAAATTAAAAAGTTATTCCTCTGTCATTTTTCAAATTTTGGTGTTTGGTTTTTTCGAGGAAAAATATTACCTCTCCTATTGTCAATTTCTCTGGTATTTTGCTCTTTACCCAGCATTGGTTTTTAATAATGTATATATACACATATTAACTATAAAATTATATATAGGTGTTGATGAGTAACACCGCACAAATTAGCTAGAAATAGAGGGATCCAACACAAACACTTTTAGCTAAGGGCCTAAATTTAAAATACCTTTTGGATTAAGATTTATAATGGATCAGCACGCCAGAAATCCATTTCGCTTCAAATCAAAAAAAAAAAAAAAAAAAAAAAAAAAGACAGTTCTTTGTGAAGTGCTTGTTGGCGTAATAGGTTACATTGCATTAGAAGATTAAAAGTGAATTAGATTTTAAAGAACAGGGCTCAAGTCCCATTAGTACAATTTTTAATTGTAGAACTTGTAACTTTTATGCCAAATACTGATATTTAAGTTTTCAATATAACTGCACATTCAGGACTTTTTAAACAAATTAATTCATTTAATTATCCTTTATGTTTATATAAACAAGGATCGTATAGAGAGCTATATGCATTCAGTAAACTAGTGGAGCCATGGCCACAGATTGAAAATTGGGAAAAAACTTAAATGTTTGCTGTACATGAGTGTTATTTGAATGGAAAGAAATAAGAATATCCATTGCGGAAGAAGGAATACGTTGCAAGGGACACGGAAGTGAAAATAAAGAAATAGCTTACATTTTACAAGAGTTGCTCAAAGTGTCAACCTCGCACACTACGGCATAATCGAAGATTCTCGTATCCTACCAAGTATTCCAGGTGCGTTACAAACTCATCCCAAGCTGCGAAGATCTTATTCAATACGTACTTCAAACAGTGAAATCTGGAGATGGCCCAGAAAAATAAATCTCAAGTATTAATGTCCGGGGAACGACGGCAGGACCGCCTCTTTCGACCGAATAATATCCAATTCAATGGCTTCATACTTTCAAAGAAAACTTCGGAAAAGCTTCATTGTGTTGGAAACGCAATTAAAGCCAGGTTTCATGCGGTGTATTCTCCAATACGGTTGGTAATACATGTTTTTAAAGTGGTTTATAAATTCTGCCATTCTGTCAAAGAGGAAACAGATATGGCCAATTACACAATTGGAAAGAGTGCCAAACCATAATATATTAACGCAAAATCGCTGTTGGTGGATCTTCTATACAGTACCATGGGGATTTTCATTATGTACGCTCATAAATGACTGTTTCTTGAATTTGGAATTTGCTCATCTCTGTAGTTCAATGCCTCATTAGTGAATAGCATCGATTTAGCCATTCGGTGACTGCCGTAAAGCCCAATTGCAAAACTGCAAGCTGGGATCTAAATCCGACGCATCCATGCATGTACCTTTTGCATTTGCAAGGAATAGACCTGCTCTTTGTGCAAGACTTGCCATACAATAAGGTGGTTGGCTCCCATAGCACCTATTGTCACGGTTGGCCGAGGACGTTAAGGCGCCAAGTCGTGAGCGGGAGGTCTGGGGTTCGAATCCCGCCAGGACCGTCCTTCTTGACTAAGGTTTTTTACAGTTTTCCTCAGTTCTCATAAATGGCAAATGCCGGGGAGCTACCCTGAACTTAGGCCTGGAACGCTTCCTTCCTTAAAAAATCCTTTCCCAATATATCATTTCATTTCATGTATCATCAGTGTCCATCGCCTGTGGTGTCTCTGTAGCAAAAAACTGGCGTTGAACACATTCATTCATTCCCATAGCACCGGGTGACCGAGGTCGTTAAGGCGTGCACTTGTGAGTGGGAGGTCTGGGATTCGATTCCCGCCAGGACCGTCCTTCCTGACTGAGGTTTTTTCCGTGTTTTTCTCAGTCCTCATAAATGCCAAATGCCGGGGAGGTTCCCTAAACTTCAGCCTGGAACGTTTCCTTCCTTTAAAAAAACCTTTCCCAATATATCAATTCATGTATCATCAGTGTCACCACCTGTGATGCCTCAGTAGTTAAAAAGGGCGTTAAACATCATTAAAAAGTTCTGGTAGTCTAGTGGTAACCATACTTGCCTCTTAGACTGAAGATTGCGAATTCAATCACGGCCAGAGTCGATGGATTTTTCTGGCGTAAAAATCCTAAGTATGACTTCCTTCGGAAGTGAAGTAAAGTCGTGGGTCCCGTGTCGGTAAAGGACCTCAAGCCTGAAAAAAGAGGCCTCTGAGCAAAATTTATCGGCCGTTTTACGCCCTGATGACCTGAGATGTTAAAGAGCATCTGCAAATAAACCAAATTAAAAACATACCCATAGCACGTGCGATACGAACTAAGTAGTGTTCAAAATCCGGGATGCGACCAGTCAACTTTGTTGTGTTGCAAAGATCCCCATACCTCGCGAACATCTGTGGGGATTGCCATCTGTTGGGGTAAACCTCTGTAGCTATTGATACTTGACCTGTTGCTTCTCCATACACAAGGTACATAAGTAATAAGGAAATGTGTACCTGTGTTCCATTTTACTTTACGCAGCTTCTTGCAGTAGTATTGTGCGTTGCAGACAAATAAATATCATTTAATGTTAACGAACGAAGTAACAAAATAAGCGATAAGATATGCATTTGATTGTTGCTGCGTCGTTTTTGAGAGAGGATAACTTAGCCTTAAAAGTATTAAATATAAAAGAAGGAATTTCATATAAAACTAGAACCCACGTTAGGCTCAATTATTTTCAATCTAAAGTCAGTCATCTACACTAGAATACACACGCACAATGTACACATTTCATTTATTTACACTAAGCTTGTTCAGCTGGTCAGTGGTGGACAGACATGTGATTCGTCCACATTTTTACCTATATCGATTACCTTATAGTTTTAAAACGCTGTTCATGAGTTGTTATCTCTCAGGTTTTCCTCATGTGCTATCATTCTGTATTAGTTATTACTCTATCACGCTTGAGTACTAATTAAGTGGTGCGAAACGTCTATTATTTCGCATTTATAGAATTTCAAAATTTTGGTTTTCTATTTCAAATAGATTGTTTAGGACCTTTGTGTAACCCGTAATATTCATGCAGTACTATTCGTTAGCACCTGTAATACGGTCTTCAGCTCAAACACACACCCGCTATTCAGTACCTGTGAATTAATTTGATCGAATCCTCATGCTTTCCTGCATTTAAATAAGTAATGCTTCCTATAATTGCTCTATGGTTATCGAAATAGTCCTTATTTTCTTCTTCCTGTAAGTTCCATATTTCTTTTCCTTTTGCTTTAATATTTCTTGTAATATTCTTTTTCTTGTATAGCATTAGTTTTTATTACATCTCTTAAACTCTTGTTCAGATGTTTCATAATGACATGTGCAAAAACTTATCAGTTATGTAAATAGTGTTAATCTCTTATACAAATTTATCCCATGCTTCTTGTTACGCCTGTTTAATTTGTATTTCGCTCATTTCCCGTATCACCATCACAACCACAAGAGCAAACTGCGATATAGGCCATTAAGGATGTCCTTGCTTACTGTTAGCTTATATTTAATTGCTTAAATCACTCTTGGAGATTTGCCTATATTGCTGCGTATCCGGACTATAAGAGGCAGACTCACTTCTAAGGCAGCAATCGGCCGAAAGGAAGACGCTTTAACTTTGAAACTATCTCTAGCGTAGCCAAGGCACATTGCTTAGTAATGAATTGTGTTCTCTAGCGTTTAAGTTAGGTGCATGCTAACTGTAGCCATCAGTTTCCGCGCGTGATTGAAGAAGGGAAGGGATTAAAGTATGACGTAAGCATGGCCGTACCGGCTCGCATGGCTCGCCTTTCGAATAAACAAGATATCCAACTGTTCTAATAGGAAATACTGTGACAGGATGATGTTTACTGGAATATATTTACTGCATTATATAAGAACAAGCTGTAGCCGTATTTACAATGCGTTATTATTTAAAATAGATTTATTTGCTGACAATGATTACAGTATAATGCAGGCTCTTTATAGTCTGTTGTGTATGTAATAATTTTGTACTGTAATATAATTGCCACTTAAATTCGCAAAAGCAAATATTGCACATTTCAATTACAATAAACGACAATGTACATTCGGAACACTTCAAAGGTGAAGTCCTTTTTGACACAAAGTTTGCATTGTGATAACTTCTCTCAGTCACATGACCTATGAAGGAAAACGGAAAATATAAAACGTTACAAAGTTTTATTCCGATGCAAGTGTTTAGATGTGTATTGTTGTTGCATAATAAGCAATTCCAGGAAATTCCAGGAATTTCATCGAGAATGCTCTGCAATTTGCCTTCAGTTTCGGATTTAGAGTACCAGAAAGTTTTAGATTTGATGATTTTAAAGTTGTAATTCTAGAAAAAAAATGTAAATTATTTTGTATGAACAAAAATATCCTTGTAATTCTCAGATATCAAAGATTTTGTAATCAAATCCATTGCACTATCTTCGTTTCGAAACGAACGAATCATTTGCAAAATTTGCTGGTTTAAGCGTTCCGTAATGAGCAATACATTCTCGCGGTATACATTCTGGCCATGAAAGAGCCATAGACATTTCAAACACGGGTGTAATTGTTGAATGATAAACTTTATTCAATATCTACATAGTAGCAATTAATTGTGGTCTGCAGTATTGGGCTACAGTATCCCAACAATTACATTCGAGATATGTCCCCCAGCAGCATTTGTAGTTTCATCTATAGAAACCAATTTTTGTTTTCAGCGACTGTATTTCTTATAATAATCAGCACACTTTCAAAACACCTCCAATAAAAAGCCTATGCGAATTGTTGACTCCTTGCCATGCTCTATTTCCATGAAGTATGTAAACTATTTATTTTGCAATATTGGCATGCACCGTTATCTCACACAGATCCCTGAAAAAGCCGGATTTTCTACAGAGGCTACTGCATTAGAAGTCGAAGGTTTGTTACTTACTTATTCACTTATTTTTAACCTCTTTCGACTTTTCAGTAGTTACCCTGTTTTTTTTTATTTAGTTTTTTCATTTATTAATACATGCTTTATTTAAAGCTTTATTACTTATGTACGCCATACCTTCCCAGCCGCCATCCTTCGCGATTTTGCCAGCCTCCATTCTGCAGATTACGTTGTTGCATCAGTTGGGCTACATAAGATTTCCATGATCATCTCAGCCGATCACGCTTCCTCATTCGAGAAGGCGACCATTCAAGGACCATCTCTTCCCAACCATGCCGTAAGGTTTGTCTTTCAATCCTTTCGGCTAGTAGATTTTCCATCTGCATCAACTGTCTTACTTTTTCATCCTTCTCAGGCAGGCTTTTGGGTAAACACATTTCTATTGACACGATTTAGTTCGACCACTGTAATGTTTCTGATTTCATTTCGTATTTTTCCCTTGAGTTCTTCCAATTGCGAGAATTTGTTTTTGTATGTTTTATCATACAGGCTACTCCACAAATAAAAAGTCACAGACTATTAGATCTGGAGAACGAGAGGACCATACACCAACCCCAGTCACTTTATCTTCATACACTATCCTATTTTAAATGGGGTTGGAGACATCCTGAAGCCTAGTCTATGTCCTTTTGTTTTTCAAATGGATTAGAGATTTACTTCCTATCTTCATTGCAGCCTGACAGATTCCATGTAGTCTTTTAATTAAAGAATTTAAATTCATCAACACCAATTTGCTTACATGCCATAAGTGATATATAGTTGCTGAATCGTAGGCCTTTTGTAGATCAACAATATCCTGTCCTTTCGAAACTGAGTTATCTAAGGCGGAAAATGTGATTCATACTTTATTTTTCTGAACTGAAACCTGTCTGGTATTCCAAACGTTTCTTTTCAATTTATATTTACAATCTAACTTTAAGAGTGCTGCTGAAAGTTTTACTGACTGAAGTCATTGCATTAATTCCCCTGCAGTTATTTTAATCGTTTGTATTCCCTTATTATGTATGATAGGTTTGTAAGACAAGCACCATTTTCAGAAATATTGTCTCCCTCCAGAATCTGATTAAACATTTTGATAAAGAATTTTATTAGCTTGCCAGATCCACATTTCCACAGTTCTAACCCAATTTCACCAAGAACATTAGTTTTACCATGTTTTGCCTTTGTTAAAGCCTGCTTTACTTATTCCTTGACAATAGATTCCAACTTTCTATATGGAGAATCATTAGCAGAATCTTTATTTATTAGTTCTTTTATTTTTTCTGCTAATAAGTTTTCAATTTTTTTAGTAGTCTTTTAATTTGACAAACCTTATGATAGCAACTTCATATTTCTAATTTCTCTATATGTTTTCTTGATCCTCCAAATCCTAATTTGTGACATATTTTTCTACACATTCTTTCCCATAATTTTTCCTTACACTTTTTAACCATTCTCTTAATGTTGTTTATCATATTCCTATATATTTTTAAGTCGTATTCGCTCTTAGATTTCAGTCATCCATGATAAGGCTCCCTTTTTTATTTCCAATTGTGCTACGGATGTCCGAAGTTATCCATTACGTCCTTTGTTTACTCTCTTTCTTTTTTCCCAAAGCCTTCTCTGCCGCTAATTTAACAGATTGTTTTACATTTTTATATAGCTCTTCTGCATTTCAGTCTTAATTCACTGCTGTCACCATTTTATAGATTTTTCTCTAATATAAATAGCAGTATCTACGTTATTTACACTGTCTATTTATTTGTCTTAACCTTTGTAAGAAAAGCAACTTTGGAGACAATAATATAATGTTCTGTATCACACTATAATTCTATTTTAACTGTAACATCAAGCATTTTAATTAATATTTGATTTCTTACTATTATATAATCTATTGTCGTCTTTAAACTTCCAGATGAACTTTCCCAATTAAATTTATGGATGTACTTATGTTTGAATTTACCATTCATAATAGCACAGTCTTGTTCTTGGCAAAATTCAATTAATTTCCTACCATTGTAATTTTCAATATCTTCACCCGATAGTCCAATTACATAATCTTTTGGCCTACACCTGCATTCAAATCACCCATTTTCACAATCGTGCACTACTTCTCTCAAACCTTCATAGAAGTATTTCTTTTCATCAACTCTAGCGTCATTGTTAGATGCATACCCTCTCACTTTATAGATATTAACTCCATGAACCCTCAATGTTATTGTATTAAATCTTTCATTTATTTCTCCTCGGCCGACATTTCCTTGTTTCCATTTATTTTGTACGACGAGGGCTTCCCCTTTCATTTTTGCTATTTCCCTCTAGAAATAGATGTAATCATCATGATCTACTTCTTGTAATTATTTTTTATTTTTCGTTTCAGTTAAATCCAGGATATCTATTTCCAGAAATTTAATTTATTCAACTATTTTTTCTATTTTCCCCCTTAACACTTAGATGTTCCAAGTATCAAATATCGAACTCATTTTCCGTTCTGGAGATTTGTGTTTGACCTTCTCGGCTAGAGTAGTGGCTCAGTAACCTCCTTTATGAAACAGACAGGGTAAGAAGCCAGGCTAAAAGCCAGTATCGCAGCCCAATGGTCATTACACTTCCAATTTATGCCCGCGAGAGAATATCTCACACAGAATTACAAAATAATATGAATAATTGAAATAATGCATTTCGAAAGATATCTGGAACTAATCCGGAAATTAAAAAAATATATATCCGTTGATAACGACGCAGAAATTAATAAAAACAAAACAATTGTGCTCTGCTTACTGCAGCCAAATGTATTAGTATAAATTAACAAACTAAATAATAATTTTTCCCTTTGAAACAAGCCATACAGGAAAAGGAATAAATATAATAAAGTTTAGAATACTTTATGAAGAGCAGAGAAAAAAAATATAAAAGAGGAAACGTAAATACTAGAAAAACAAAGAAGGAAAAAGGGAAAAGGAAAGAAAGGAGTGGGGAATGGGGAAGGAAAAAAATGGAGATAAAGGAGGCACACCAATCGCTAAAATTTAACTTACACATTATTAAAAGTATGTAGACAAAATAAGATTACCCATAATTTAGTTAATAAAAATAATGTGGAAAAAGCAAAACCGTATAATAAAGTTAGCGTCTTCTACGCCATACCTCGTTCCGTTATAACAGTAACGAATATAGAACATGTAGTCTAAAAGAAAAAAAATATCCGACACCTCACAGAACATATCAACAATAAATGTCTCCACCAATTATGTCTAAAGTATTTACGGCGCCTGCACTGCCCATTTTAGAACCACCCGCATAAATATCATTCTGTACTCATTACATCATCATTAGGCCGGACAAGGAGCATAGCTGCATCACTATCTAAATGAAACATACTCATTCCTATTAAAAATTAAATAAAAACTAGAAACTACCCAAATAAGAGCATTACTCAATTTTAAATCACTGTTTTATTACCGTTTGTAAAGTTGATATGAGCTGGACTTGTCCGTGGTAAAGGTGGCCATCCTCAAGAAAATGATGCAACGTCCAAACTCTTCAAGTTCCAGTTCTCGACTCCCAAGAAACCGTTAAAAACACTACGCGTTGCCCTTCAGCTCATGCGCAGAGCTCCTCCCCGCAGTTCAATTCTGCAACCGTCATTATGCTACAATATACGCTCTGGTTCCCCCATATGGTCAATCCCCACATGCTACAATATATATCTTGTTGTAACGTTGAAAGATATTTTAGTAGATACCACCGTAATGACTGTAGCAAAAATATTCTGTCAGGTATGTTAGTTGTAGTTAGTGTGTGAAATTATATTAATTTAGTCTTTAAAATCCTTTTTTATAACGTTTCTTTCCTGAAGGTAGGTCACAAAAACGTTAAGGGTTGAAAGCATCAACTTCTTTTGTTTCTAATATTGAGAATGTAGTGAATCTTTTTACATAATTGCGGAACTTATTGGTTAAAAATAAAGCCATTTAGCGAGGGAGCATTAATCAGAGAATGCTTTATAATAGTGGTGGGGAAATATGCCCCTATTCCCTACGTTGCATTTGCTTGCATCTATGTTAATAATTGGTTCCATGTGCATTTCCGAGCAAACATTTTAAAAAATATTAAACACGATTATCGCAATATCGTAACAACCATTTAGTTTATACAAATTCATATGAACTAACTGAACTCCAATATGTCAAAGAATATATCCCCATAGATGGGGGGGGGGGGGGGGAATAGGCTCTAAATAAAAGTTGTAGCTGTGAGCTTTTATACTATTATAAATCAAAACCTAATCAGCCACCGAGGCAAAGTAATCAAGGGAAAATTTTCTAAACATTAAGGGTGCATGAACGCGTCATTCTTTAGCAGTGAGTGGAAGGAGTTGATTTCGCCCGCTCCTCTCCTGGTATTGACTGGGCACCTCTGCTCTAGATACAGCATCTCGACCGAAATCTGCAGTGAAGGCTTCATTTCTTAGAAGCGAATGATCGCACTTTCACCGGAGAATTGCTACTTTGTAAGTGTTCGTGTCTGATGACGTTGTTTTGGATATAGAAGTTCTTGCTCATCTCGAACCTGAAAACTGCACGCGGGGGTACTTGAACGCTGGGAAGGCCACGATCCGTAAACGTTATGTAACTTCCTTTCGGCTCCTCCACATGAAGTTGGATCATTTAGACGATTCTGCTTGAGGAAATATCTTATGTTCACAATTTGTTGCTCTCTTTACTTTAGTACGCATTTGATTGGGACAGTTGAGCTATGAGGGACGGCAGAATTTGAACTTTTGTATCTATCTAATGCTGTGGAACATTCTGGTTCATATCATATTACGATCGATTACGTATATTCTGTAACTAGGATATTCTAGAATCAACTGGAGTCCAGTTTCAACATTAAAAACTGAAAGAAGAACAGGAAATCGTACTTTTGTGGGAAGCCACCAGACTAGCTATGAGCCATCAATTACCTCGAGAGCTCTGCCTTTTAGAAATTACTGTTTCGTAACTCTAACATATCATAATGCGTCAATGTATCCGTCGCTTCTCCTTTAATATCTGTTTATTTATTTGTGTATTTAATGCTACAGTTATTTAGTTTAAAACATTACTTGCCTATCTGTTTTAAATATTTTATATGAAATACAAGTACTGCGAGCAAGAAAATTTCAGCAAATTCGTTTGCTATCCCTAAACGTATTGTGTGTAATGCCTAAAACAATTTATGAAAGGCTTAGATCAGACATGTAGTACAGAAACTCTGATTTAAATATGGACATAGATAACGGTCCAACAAATTGAGTGCTTTTTTTTTTTTTTTTGAGTAGTGTTTAACGCCCGTTTTTACTACTGAGGCACCACAGGCGGTGGACACTGATGATACATGAGATGAAATGATACATTGGGAAAGGATATTTTTTTTTAAGGAAGGAAGCGTTCCAGGCCTAAGTTTAGGTACCTCCCCGGCATTTGCCAGTTATGAAGACCGAGGAAAACCTGGAAAAAACCCCAGTCAGGGAGGACGGTCCTGGCGGGATTCGAACCGCAGACCTCCCGCTCACGAGTCCGTGCCTTAAAAATCGAGTGCTGATGACAGCATTATTTCCATAAACCCGCTTTGAGAAGTTCTAACACAGAACTACTACTGTGATGCCTTCGAATTGCATTTATACTAATAATAGTGGCTACTGCAATATTCTAGGAAAAGCTGAAAATTTAGGAAGGGGTTTTCTTAAGCCAAGAAACGCTTTTAAACACGGAAATTAAAATTCAAACCCTGGAAAACATGCTTGTGTTTTATGCCTTAGGTTTTTATTTGTTTATTATTTATTTCTGTCAGAACGACTTAGACAGCCGTTAGACTCGTAGCCGCGCCCCTCGTCGCTAAAATAAGAATAAGAACAGTTGGTGCGGACGATGTAAAACGTTGAATATGTTTATTGGATGGAATTAATACACAGATCTTTATTTTACTTGTATAATTTGCTTCCCGCTGGTATTCTAATAATGATAAACAATGAACTTGTTTGAAAATGCGGACGTTTAATGGCGTCATAAGTAGCATTTCACACTTGTACATAGGTTACTTGATAATATGTTTCGGAGAGTATGAAATTGTTTATATTTATTTAATAATCAGTACCTAACAGATAGCAACAATCGCCTTTAAAGACTTATTCTTATATTAAGGTGCAGAATCTTAAAGAAAGGTGTATCCTCTATTTCACGTTCTCTTTATTTCACCTAACTTGTAACCCACTTCGTACATAGCATTTACTCCTAAAGGAAAGCACAAGAGAAAGAAAGAATGTCTATATTAGTTCCGTTTCCTTTAACGTTTTTTTTTTTCCCTTATATTTTCGGTAATAATTTCAACACCCCAATAATAAAGTCTTCATTGTACTCTAATTTCACTCAGATCGTGACATTAAGTAAAAATGTAGTATTTTATGAACATTTTTTGCAATTATTATTGAAATGATTTTATGTAACGCGAACATATGGTGAAAGGAAAAAAAAATGGCTGCTCCACAGACTGGTCCTCTAACCCTTTTTAGTTACTGAAGTCATACAGCACAGCAATGTCGTAAGTTTGATATCACCCCGCTTTCGCTCCAAATTGTAGCAACGTAAACCGAGTCCATTCCTTAAAGAAAACAGGCCTTATGTAGCATTCGCATCAAGAGGAAAATATCATTCCAAACAATTATTTTATTGCTTGCTGTTACAATGGAGTGGCTGTAATATGATGGAGATAATATATTGCGCCACATGATCCGTTAAAGTAGGATGTTAAAAGAACTCTTCAAACCGTGGATTAAAAATATGATACATATATTAAATATCGATGGCGGGAGGGTGCACTGTAAGTGAATTAGCATGGCCAGTGTTGCCTTACGAAGCTGCAAATGGATCGGCGTTTCGAGCCCTAATTAGTGCAGATGTTTGTTTATGCTCACAGATTCATCGTACAAATGTAGCTAAATAAAATAAAGAAAAATGGAGTTTTTCAAGTTCTTTTAAAAGGAATAGGTTTGAGACCGTACCCCCTAGCCACAATAATGGGTGATAACTAGACATTGGATTTATTTGCAAATTTATACTTAATTTTCTTTTACGTATAATATGCATTTAAGGTATGAATTATGTTTAACTTTCTACCATTTCATACACAGAGATTAAATGTGGACATAAATGCATATTTTTACTGATATTGCATATTTTATATTTTTTCATGCACATACATACGAATTTTAATGAATTATATTTGTATATTTAAATAGCAACAAGTTTTAAACAACGAAGATACTTCGTTTTTATGTACAGCTCACATACTATAACCTACATTGAGCCTCCTGTCGTTCAGTGCATGATGTTCACAACTTTACTGTAACACCGCTACTGGTGACCGAGGTCATTAAAGCGCGTACTCGTGAGCGGGACGTCTGGGGTTCGAATCCCGCCAGGATCGTCCTCGCTGACTGTGGTTTTCTCCTGGTTTTCCTCAGTCCTCATAAACGGCGAATGCCCGGGAGATATCCTAAATTTAGGCCTGGAATGTTTCCTTCCTTAACAAATTCCTTTTCCAATATATCATTTCATCTCATGTATCATCAGTGTCACTGCCTGTGGTGCCTCAGTAGTAAAAATGGGCGTTAAACACTATTTAAAAAAATCTTACTATGCGTCTGCTAGCTTATGTACATACACGTTCTGTACATTCATTGCTCTCTAATTTTCTAGTAAGAGCGAAGTATTGAAAGTTGAATCCCGTCCAGTTTAGCGTAATGTAATGCCGAAACAAAAATCGTGTAAAAGTGTGCATTTGAAAGAGTGGAATAAGGATTGTGCTGGATCGGATTTCACTAGAAATAATAACATGGTTTTAATGTTGTGTGCAACAAACAAAATATTGTGATTGGGAAAAAAATAGGTTAACTCAGATTGCATATTGCGGTTGTACAGAGATTCAGTACAATAAGACAAACATTACAGACACAACTCTTTAGTGTGTGTATTGGCCATTATGAAGTTATTATAGCAGCGAATATATCGCGGATTTCATTCAGGAGGCACAAGTTTCCAAATTTCCTGAAAAAATTCTGCAGTCATGCTATACCAGCAGAGTCTACCGTAAGAGAAAATTATCTAGATAGCTGTTACCGTTGAACAATAAAAGAAATCTAGGATCAGTTGCAGGCCTCACTCATGTATGTGGTGAATTTTCTCGTAGGCAAACTAAGCGATTTGTTTATTTAAGGATGCTCTTTAACATCTCAGGTCATCAGCGTCCCATTCAATTCATGGCGTGAAACGGTCGACAAATTTTGTTCAAAGGCCTCTTCTTTCAGGCTTTATCGTGCCGTAAATGCAAATTAAGCAAGGACGAATAAGGAAATGCATCCTTAATTGTATGTAGGGCCTTAGGGAGAATAAACCGTTTCTCAACTGCCCGATTTGTTAATGATTTTTCTAAAGTGCATGTTATGTCCAGAGAAAGATAGTAAATACAAATGCTGCAACCTACATATTAATAGCTGCCTCAGCTTCTATCCTCTCACACATGTTACTTGTGTTGTACGTGGACTTGAAAGAGTAGCGCAAGTCATTCGGTAACGTTTTCCAGAAGTAAACAATTTAATATCCAGTAAAAAGATGTTTATCAAAGCCGGGTAGAAGTCTCTACCTTCTATTCAAATATTTCAGCGCAATTAAAGAATTCGTTACCAGCGTAAATGCAAGTAGTGCTTTGTCAATTCAACGCTCACAGAAGGTTTCTGGTTATTAAAACTAACAGAGATTTTAACAAGGGATGTTTGAAGATTTAGCCTCATGTAAAGAGAAATTGCAAATGTGTGATTTGTCTCTTGGCTAATGTGTGTCAATTCTCAGAATACTTTAGAGTAAACTTGAGCAGACGGTTTTAAAATATACCGAAACATTGAGTGGAAAGATTAGCAGTATTTTACAAATAAATGCAGATTTTATAATTTTGAGTTGTAAATATTTTCAAGGAAAAAAACATTGTTTGTCCAGAGAACATTCCCCCAAATCTTAGCAGTGCTTGAAATACTGCTCTGTAACGTATGTAGGTGCCGAAAGACCCTTTTCGGTTTAAAAACGCATACTAACTGATAATCGTCATGGATTTACCCCTTAGCATCTGTAAAAAAATTATGATTGTGCATTGCAAAGCAAATCGATGCATAAGCGAAGAACCAGCAGTGTAAGTCTCACAATAAATTTTGTATTGCATGTTTTGGAATTTAAAAACAATATACTAAAGAGTTTTGCTGCCTAAATGCGTGACATTTTAGGTTTATAGTGCATATAAATCCAAGTCTACTACACCCATAGGTACCCACAGGTATCAATACGTGCATTATATTCGCTAGCTTCTAATGCAACAGAACTAACCATTCTTTTCTCTGGTACTTTCTGTAGTTCTTTTCTCTTTGCAATTCTTGCATCTCAGGCACTTGCCAATTCCACATCGGGAAATGGGTTAACTTTCCAATTGTACTCGGCGTAGCTTTTACTTGAACCTTTTTGGCTGTAACGTTCCACATACTTTTCACCGTATGTTCTTTGTACTCCTCTCCATTACTATTTCTCATATCGATCGCCCAGTCTTTCAAAATTGTCGCAATATCTTCAGTTGAGGTGTCTGGTAGTAGTTGGTATCTCTTTTCACTACAAAAAAAGCTAAACTGATTCTATAGTGTTTCTATTTCTCTTGTATTCTGTGGCTTGGAATTCCTAATGATAAGATCAATTTGCACATTTGACGCATCACCAAACGCTTTCAAGAACCTTCCATTCTACGTTATTACTGGTGATTGTTCATGTTTTCGTTGCTATCAATAGCTCCCCACCGCCTGCTAGCAAAAGTTATGCGTAATACAGTGGAGGTATAGAGTTGGCTACCCTGACCACAAAACAAATGTACGTCGCGTGATAAGCGAATTTGATAAATTTGTCGATATTTTCACTTGGTAATCTGGCTGTGATCGGTCAAAATTCAAAGTTTCCTTTCGTTTCATTGGTCGATTATAAAACGACGTCACATGAGTGCAATAGTCTTTATAAATTATCCAGATTGAACGTCCCGACTAAAAATAGTATCATAAATTATTTCCTTTTAAAACATCAGGTAATTCTGAGCTTCAATGAATTTTTACTTGGGCATTTCCAAGAATAAATAAGCGAATGGCTCAGGCGATAACGTTTGTATTCACTTGGCTCTGACCATCCTGACTTTTGATGTTTTTCATGTTTCCTCCGGTCGTTTTAGGTTAATGCTCTGGGATTGATCCTTCCGTTCTCCCATTTCATATCATTCATTTCCGTTGGTTCTCTTAGAGAATCCAGGGCGAGGTGAGCTGGTACGGTGTGGTGGTGACTTCTGCCCCAACTCTGGTGTGGAGGCCTCGAACCGCTTTGCTCCGGGGTTTTCTATCTGAAAACAAGGTTATGGACTCCGTTTCACCGCCTGTGGATCCTGATCGCCCAGTGAGTCTCACATATTCATTACTTACCTTCCGTATATGCTTTTCATTGGGAGCGTATGCACAAACACCCAGCTCTTGAACAGGATCGAAGTACAGAAATATTCTTCTCCGATCCTAAAAATCTAATTCAATTTCCAGCTATCAGATGGATATATTTTTATGCATACATTTGGAGACTATTTATGAAAACGAGGGCTGCTTTTAGTGACTGGGACTCTATTTCAAATTATAAAATGTGTTCAAAGGTTAATAATTACAACAGGCTGCTAAACAATTTACATTTGCATCATGCACATCACACACTTCCTTCTTGCAATGTTACATTTTCGTGAGAGTGCGCGTGCATGTAGTTGATGAATTAGAACTACAGGTGCAGAGATAAATAAAGTACTGAAACGGTCAAACAACTGACGAAATATTTGGAAGAGGTATGCATTTGTTGTTTCGCATTGATTCTGAGCATGTGATACATTAACATTAAATTTGCTAGTTTATTACATAATATAATAATTATTTCTTTTATACAATTGCAATGTCCGAGCAGTTCTATTATTCAGACTTTAATTTATGCTGAGCGAAAAATTCAAGAGAAATTTCAAATGTTGAGGCTTTGAGTCTTGTAAGTCACACTTTCTCATTATCATCATTAAAATTCAGTAAAGTTTCATTGTGGGTTATTTTTGCTAATACCGTAAGAAGCATTAAGGTATGCTTTTTAACATGTTGATGTGTGTTTCAGTACAAAGGAAGAAAATAATTTAAATTTATAGAAAAAACTACAGAATGAAAAATATAGCTAAAAATTGATTATATAGACACACAGGTAGCTATAAAACGGAACAACAGGGCCTGAAATAGACCAGCTACCATGCAAGTAAATAATTTGCAGGCGGGAGTGGCGTTATATAAGAGTCTAAGCCTGTACATCCGTGAGAAAACAAAAATGAAAGATATGATTTTGTTTATTAACAAGGGTTGGCCGTTGCCCCCGAAGCTCCGTAGCTGCTGCCAGTGTAAAGGAATGTCTGCACACATTCTATGTTTGTTTTGTATTCGAAAGAGAAAGGAACTTCTCAATCATATTTTCCTTCTCACAGAACTCTCAAGCATGAATTTATTGGCTATTAAAGAGCAGTTTGCTCGCGTAAGTTACTTCAATAATTATACATCTTTGTTTAATTTGCTAAGAACACTTCATGTAGTATACGTTCTTTGTCATTGAAAATTCAGCCTTTGATAGGAGACTTGGGTACGCTTTTACAAACCTCATTGCAATGCAGTTAAAGTCTATTATATGTGCTAAAACTATGAAGATATGAATTTTAACTCCATTGACGTCCATTAGAAACCTTCACAAAGCTAAATAAATAAATAATAAAAATAAACAAACAAACCAAAACAATAAACGAGAATTATACAATTTCGATGATACCCAAATCACTAATATCATCATTTTGTGGCGGCCCGAAGTGTGACACTACTAATGAAACCACCATGTGCTGCACTCTATCAAAATTTTCGAAACTAACTCTCGATAGTTCTGGTAGTTTATAAACATTAATTCCGTGGTATGTACACATTGCGTCACACAAGTGCTTCAAGCTGCCTACTCGTGCTACTCACTCCATAGTTCAGAGTTTCTAGTTCTTCTGAACTCTTTGCAACTTTTCTCTTGCACACTATCACATAGGGATAATTTTAGTAGCTTTTGTAATAGTGGCGGTGGCTCCTTTTACTTTATTGGATGAACGTTGTCTATACTCGGCGTTATTCGACTCCCATTCTTCGCGTTTCTTACTCAATTTCTATAACTAGCCACAGCATTTACACATGTGAGATATCTTGTGCCTATGCCATAACCATCGTATTTCCTATGACCTGAAACCATGATTTGTCATTACCCCAAGTATTTTCTAATAACTGGAACTACATATTTGCATTTGACTGCCAAGAGTTGGCTCTCCATCTGGCGACAATAATAACCTACAATTTTCAGATGTTTTAGGAATCTGCTTTAGCTATTTAACTCTTAGTTCATATGCAGTATCTTGTTATTATGGAGAACAAAGCCCTTTTCAAGCATCCTTCAATAAAAAGCAAAATCTTCTATCAAACTGACTCTCAAAGCTCTAGTTGATAAAGTTCTGTGCTCTAAGCCAGGGAACAATAGAACAAAACAATTACTAGATTTGCCAATAAATTAATTTCAAAACTAGTGAACTGTACTATGGTCAACGACAGTGCTTAGAATGTGTTTTCTGTACAGGAACAGTTGATCCTGCTGTTGCAGAGATAACTATATTTGCCTCGTACACCCAAGATCGCCGGTTCAATCCGTCCAGAGTCGGAAGTGTGACTTTCGGGCTTAAGTATGACTTTCTTCGAAATTGAAGTAAAGCCGTGGATCCGATGTCGTACATTTACGGCACGTAAAAGAACCTCAAGCCTGATAGAAGGGGCCTCTGGGCAAAATTTATCGGCCGTTTCACGCCCTTTTAAATGAGACACTAATAACCAGAAATGTTAAAGAGTCTCTGTAAATAAATAAAAAGTAAATAAATGTTGCAGAAGTTTCAAACACAGCTCCAGCAATAAAAAATGCCATTATCCACATTGTGAAAGAATGGACTCTCAGAAAGAACGATGCGTTTCATGATAGACAATGGACCTAATGTGGTTGCACTTTTAGAACACAGCACTTATTTACTACTTTACAAGTGTGGTTCACACGTTTCATTTAGCTGACAAATATGATTTACTGCACAAGAATGAAATAAAGTAAATATCTGCCTGCCAGAGTGTTGTGGAATACTTCAAGCTATCTTCTAAAGTTATAAAAAGCTTGTGAGCCTTTTCTACGTAAGGTAAGTCTCAAACCTTATCTTTTGATACAAGAGTAACCGACTATATGAAATCCTAAGCTACAAATTAAAGTTCAATGGTAGTAAATATATATACTTTCTGTCATTTTGTTGCTATTTACTTATCACCACAAAATAATGCACGACTACTGGAAGGTTAAGTGTTGGCTTGGGATAACAACTCTTTCTGTTCAGCGATATGGTCTAGTCAGACCCTTTAACCTATGACCTCCAATGGGGGCAACTCCAGGAGGAACAGGTGACTACGCGAATGCAGATGGGGTCCCTGACATGTTTCCAGATAGAGCACCTCGACGCCAGTGGAGCCTCTCCCCGAGTTGTATGATTCCCTCGGAAAGTTCGCTTCCATTCCACGTGCAGGGCAGAAATCTTTCCAAAGTCATGCCAGCCCACCTCCCCTGGTACTTCCGATCCTATAACAGAACCAACGGCATAAAATGATATGAAATGGAAATGCGGAAAAGTCGTGGAATGTAAATATCCTTGCAGCATCCGCCTAAGTGACCAGGAGAGAGAGAGAGAGAGAGAGAGAGAGAGAGAGAGAGAGAGTAAGAGTAAGAGTAAGGATGTGGACCCAACGAAAATTGAACCCGGGACCTTCCAAATGCGAGGTGTTGCCGCTTGAGCCACCCCGCTTGGTTGTCTTGAGTTAGGCCATTATTATTCCATTGAAGTGTGCATAGTGATTTGTCGTAAAAATAAAAATTCTACTTAACACCTCTCGCTTGTTTGCTGTATCATAGCTGCAATTTACGATACACTATTTTACCGTTGTTCATGGTGAGTTCAATATTTGACGTATAGAAATAGTATTTTATGCACCGTTTTAAATACAATATAAAGTACAATATTTACATCAGTTTTGACATGCCAAATGCTTCTAAACAGCACAACTTTTGCTTTATGCGATACATTTTAGCATTTGATAATTCTAATTCCTTCAGCGATGTTGACATCCAGATGCATTTTAGGCCACTAAACAGTCAGCACCTAGGGACATAAATCCAGAGGAACAGTAATACTTATTATATTTTCAAAGCCCAGGATGAAGCTGGGGAAAAAATATGAGGATCCTGAAACGAATAACAAAAAACAGCAATAATTTGAGTGTTCCTATACGTAATAATTTGAAAAACATGCCGTCTAAAGAATGAGTAGCAATACTTGGGAAATACAGTTATATGAAACAAAGTACTGTAAGGTGCATGCGGTTGACAGCCCTGTAGCAGCAGGTAGTGTGCTACGTCACTTCAATTGCGTAACGCTTCAGGGTGTGGAAAAGTTGACGATGAGCACTGTGTAAGACCGCTCCTTCATACAAAAGCCACACCACTCTCGTGCTTGGAAAATATTCAATTTGTGAGGACTTCATAGTATCCTTATTAAAATAAGAATAAGAGAAGTAGTTTATGGTTTAAAGGGCGCAAAACTACAAAGGTCATTAGCGCCTATTAGGTAGGTAGCAAGATTAAAACCTAAAATTTTGCCAGAAGATGACGAATTTTTTATAACCACGAAATAACATTATGTACCTGCTTTATCCTTTATATAACAATGATACCGATGCAAAATATACACAAGCTCAACAATAATTACGCTTACAGTAAAAATATACAAACATGTTTTCTTCTTTTTTATTCTTTGTCGGATAATATGTTTATAAAGCCAGTCATATCTTTAACTTGAGTTTTACTTGTTTACAAAATCTGGACTATATTTTGTTTTGCAAGATTCTTGAAAACTCTTGGCAATAATAGAGATATTTACAGTTACTTTCAGCCTGACATTTATAAATGCGAAAGAATTAATATATGGAATCCGTCCATTAGGAAATGTAAGTGAAAATACGCTCTATGTGTGAGCATTTTAGTCAGGAATGGTCATAACAAATGACAACAGTTTGTCGTATCTACGATGGGTATTTTAAAAGTTCTTGGCTTGACTCTGAGCTGTCGTGAAGATAACCAAATTACTGTGCTAGGTGTTAAGTATTATCCTTTAGATGACTTGCTGGGATTTTTGCTGCAAAACTGCATGACCTTCGCTTCCAGGTGCTTACACATCCGCCATATTTACCGAATTTGGTTCCAGTCCTTACCTTTTGTTCCAAAACCTAAAGAAATAGCTGGGTACACGAAGATTCACATCAAATGATGAGACTGAAGATCATTTTCCACAGTTTCATAAATCTATTTACTGAGGGTATTAAAAACTTGGAAAGTCGCTGGACTGAATGTGTTGTTTTACAAGTTAACTATGTTGAAAAATGCTGCTCTTAAATCTTCTGTTTTCTGGTTAGGCCGAGATTTTTTAAAACACCTCTCCTAATTAGGCACACTTATCCCGTTTGATTTATTTATTTTGAAATATGACTAAACGCCTGAAAAAACTAGTAACGACATTAGCCACACCTTTTAAAATTTTCTTAACATTACACAACTCAAGTAATCATCATCTTCATCAAAATAAAGGATAAGTAATGACATAACTCTAATTTTAATAAAATACTTTTTTGAGGACAAGACGAAAGCACAGAATTAATAAACCTATTCTGTGCAATAGTGAAATAACTACTTAAATAACCTTGTAAAATAGCATAAAATAAATAAACAAATAAATAAACAAAAATTAATGAAAGTATTTTCATATTTTTTAAAACATTATCGTCAAACGCATTTAAAGTTGCTTGTATGTTGATAGGAAATTATTTTCCAGCCCTTCTTTGAATTATTTTACCAAGAAGAGTCTTTACAGCACTAAAAGTTACCACGACACTTAAGATCATGAAGTTCATATTAATGATGTATTTGATATAACCAGAAGTAAACTATGCATTATCGAAACTATTTGAGAAATCTACTTTTCTTTCTTCAGCATACCTCTACATTTGCATATCAAAATTAAAAAATGTAAGAAAGATAAAAATAATTTAAAGAAAATGTTCCATAAATTTAAAAGGTGGGTTAATTAAAATGCCGGAGAATGTATATTATGAATTTGACGCCGTCCCGTCGAAATCCAGACAAGATCTAACACTAGAAGTATGCTGGAAGGAAATACCTAAATTATAGGACAGGGATTCGAATATTTTGAAAATTGTAATCTATTTTACTCAACAGAAATAATGCTAAATAATTTACACGTTAAATGGAATTTCTCCTTGAAAAATTAAACTTGTTTAAAAAGAGTATACGGCAAAGCAATAATTTAAATAAGCACAAAACCTGGAAATCGTTGCCACATTTAATGCGCACTAATGCATCAAATCTTTGAAGAATAGTTTCACGTACGCAAGCATTATATAAAGTCTTGCACTTAAGCATCGCATGAAAGAGTTTTAATGCCGCCCATAAATTACAATAAATTCAAAGCATTGGCTTTAAAAGCCTCGTGCTAAATTAGCCATCTACAAAATAAATCTTTAAGCGAACATATAGATATGCAAAATATATGCTAAAGCATGTAGCGGAATAAAGTGACGCCGACATAGTAGTGGGATCTAAGTGTGTTCCCTAACTATCGCCACGATATGCTCGTCTAGTTCAGGGATTGGTATTGTAGCTGCATTTTCCAGATTGATACTTCTGGGGTAAAAGGAGTGTGACTTTAAGTATAACAAAATCACAATGGATAGATATCTACGGAGTTTATATTAATGTTTTGTTATTACCTTACGCAGTACACTTTTCTGATTAAGATATACTCTGAGAATATCATTAGATGCAGACTGAATACATGACAGACATGATAGACTCCCAAAAATTGTGCCTTTGGTCCTGTTGTAAATCGTATACTATTTTCCTATATTGATATTAATTCAAACTTGTAACTCCTATCATCCACCACAAATAATTTTGTAGCTTCTTCGCACGAAATATTAATCGCCCGTTATCTTTACGTAATGTTAAAATGCAGTTTCAATCACGAATTGAAGCAAGATTTCTGCTAATGGAATTTAAAGCACAACTTCTCTCTACGGAATCCAACGCATAACTAACATTTTGAGATATAAACCATCACTTATTAAAATAGGATTGTAATAATACTGTTCATTACAATGCACTATAGTTTCAATATACGTATATTAAGCGATTGAAATTCATTAATTTCTATTTAGTCGGAGTAAAGTTGCCTGGCTCGTGTTTTATTCTTGGTACACATTATTAATGCTGTTACTCTTGCCACTGGTTGATTCACTTAATATTACAACTTACTCAACTGTAGTTTAATTTTTTCATATTCTTGGCTATGTATGTTATTCTTTGAACCATTACAATTATATTATTAGGAATTGCCATAAAGGCTAACAAACAAATATTAAGACATATATTGTAATAGCCCTTTTCTGATACATGAATTCTATACAAATGCGCTTACTATATTTATGCGATTTATAACTTATTACCAATGAATATGTTGAGTTGAAAATTAAAGCCCTCACCTTATATAAAAACATGTTTAAATGAACTTATTACATTTATATGACTAAAAACATATTATCAATGAATGTTTAGAGCTTTAAATCCATAAAATGTTATGGGTTTTATCTTACGTAATAACATACGCAAATTAACTTCTTAAATTAACGTAACTAAATAGCTATCACCTTTAAATATTTGTGGTTTTATATTGAGTACTATATCCTTTACCTAATGTGAAAACATATGCAAATGAACTTGTTAAATTTATGTAATTAAAAAATATTATCCATGAAAGTTTTGAGTTTCAGATCAAATATTATATGCCCTATCTTACATAACAACATAGGTAAATGGGTTTCTTAAATTAACATAGCTAAATAGCTATGACTATTAAATGTTTTTGGCTTTATATTGAGCATTATAACCGTTACGTAATATATAAACATATGTGAATGAGCTTATTAAAATAATATATTTAAATAACTGCTTTCAATGAGTGTTTAGGGCCTTAAGTCGGATATTTTCTGTTTCAATCACCAAGGTCACTGGGTGAAACGTTTGGAGAAGGCTTCGAACATAACAATTTAGAATAATAAGGCGACACATTTATTTAGCCCGAAACTCCAAAGTCAACTCGTTCAAAACAGGAGTAGGGACCGAAACAGAGGACGGTTACGTCATTGGCTTTTAGTACAGTCGATAGCTTAAATAGCAAACAAATGCCAGTTGGCAAAATTTCCTGACTGGAGAGATAATTGGATGAAAAAGGGAAGGAAAGACTTTGGAAGCATTGACATTACACGCAAAAACGGTACATTGTGTGAAAACGCCCCAAAAATACGGACGATGTGGCAACCTTATGTGAGCGTGAGTATGTAATGAGACATGTGAACTAAGGGATTCTCCAGTACTCTCTTATGACTCTGATTAACCGCAAAATTGCTCCATTTACGCATTACCCTTAGGCTGTCCGGATCGTATCGTTTGATTAAGCAGAAATGTTTCAACTGGCTGTGATTAGCCGGTAAAGTAGAGGCTATGAGGAAAAGATATCAAATTAAATATAGAGATGAGAAATGAAAGGCAAAGTGAAATATGTGTTCAATACCCAAGCAGAACTTCTTTCATGAAATTTCGATTAAATTATTTAACCAAAATTAATTACAACACTGTTTTAAACAAATCGTTAGGATTACCACTAATTATTTTAATTTCTCCTACGTTACTTGTTAATAATTCATTCAAAACCAGTATCATATTTACATTTTTAACCTACATTGCGTAAAAAATAAAAACGTATTTAATTCAAGTGGTCTCTAAAAGTTTAATTACTTTGCGTTCTGATTTCAAAGGAATGTCCAGCATGTCAGTTACTCAGATGACAGAAATTGTGCTACCAAGTTAGTGTACCTGGTTTGAATTCCACTTGAAACACTACCGCGATGGGTGGCCGAGGTCGTTAAGGCACGGACACTTGATCGGAGGTCTGGGTTCGAATACCGACAGGACCGTCCTCCCTGAATGAGGTTTTTTTCAGGTTTTCCTTAGTCTTAATAATGGCAAATGCCGGGGAGGTACCCTAAATTTAGGCCCGGAACGATTCCTTCCTTAAAAATATATCCTTTCACAATATATCATTTCATCTCATGTATCATCAGTGTCCATGGCCTGTGGCGCCTCTGTAGCAAAAACGGGCGTTAAACACTCTTCATTCATTCCAGAACGTAGTAGCATTGGCAGAAACAGAAGAAGTGAACTTAACTGAAAATTTGGAATTAAGATAAATAAGGAACTGACCGAGAAATTCTGAGCCACGAGTCCAAAGCACGAATATATGATCAATATATCTCAGTCATATTAGCGGTGCCAAAGGTTCTGACTTAAGAAATTCCTCCTCTAAGCGAGACATAAAGACTGGTATAAGAAGGTGCCATTCTAGTGCCCATTGCAGTGCCTTTAATTTGTAGATAATATCTAACATTAAAAATAAGCGCATTGCTCGAGTTATGTTACATTATTTTTCATTTATATATTCAAGCTTGCAATTTCTCAATTCACCCATAGCTTATGAACTAGGAATAAACAAACACATCGTAAATTTAAAGCAGAGAATATGTAAAATGTACAATGAAGCAGGAATTGTTGTTAAAAAAAGTTTCATTTAATGATAATTGCTTCTGATGACAATTATAATAATAATTGCAGCTTGTTTCAGGTATTGTTTAATGTCAAGAATAGCATAACAATCAAGGGTATCAATGTTACAATTAGAATCAGGACTTCAATGTTATAAGTGTTAGTTTATGTAGTTTTTTTTTTTTTTGAATAGTGCTTAACTACCGTTTTTACTATTGAGGCTCCATAGGCGGTGGACACTGGTGAAACATAAAATGATATATTGGAAATGGATTTTTTAAGGAAGGAATCGTTCCAGGACTAATTTAGGGTACCTCCCCGGCATTTGCCATTTATGAGGACTGAGGAAAACTGGAAAAACCTCAGTGAGGGAGAACGGTCCTGGCGGGATTCAAACCGCAGACCTCTCGCTCACGAATCCACGCTTTAATGACCTCGGCCACCCGTGGCGGTTTTATGTATATAGGTACGTCTTTTTGACGAATAAGTAATATTCAAGTTATCTTTCTGTAATACTATGATTGACAGTCCACATATATGTCTTTGTTATGTTTCTGTAAAAGGGATGGATATGCTGAACTTTTGCCAGAAGAGTTAGAAAGAGAACTTTAGCCTTACCTGGAAAGTCCTTTGTTAAATCTTACTATTTCAAAGCCTCCCAGACAGACCCGCCTACTCAAGGCCCCAAGTTCTATTACATTCTAAACTGGTGTATGGCTAGAAATATGAGCTCAATCGGTAACTGTACTTGTCATCAAAAGAAATATCGCATGCAGAAACACGTGTATTACGGGAACCAAGATCCTAGGTATTTCAAAGGGAGGCCGCATATATGGCCAAAGCGTGCTTTATTGCAGACTTTTAGTGTAAGAATCTAAATAAAATAAAAAAGGCAGATGTCTATTTTTTGTAGCGTGAAAATAGCAGGTGTATGTTTCCTGGTAAAACCCAAAAACTTCAACCAATCAACATATTACAAAACCTGACGAATAAAAGCGAACATGTAATAAACCATAACTAGTGTGATCCAATAAAACTGTAGAAGAAACCAAGTTCAATGATATTTAAAGGAAATCAATTTTCGTGAGGGGCGGAGCGAATTCACATAATGCATTTAACATTTACTATAAGAAAAAAGGTTTAAACATTCGAGGGTTAGTGGCAGTTATTCAGTATAAGCATCAGTCATTAGTTATTCAGTGTCACAGTAGAGTTAAGCCGTCGCAGAGAGTCAAAGTAAATCGGTCGGTCAGTGAGAGTCAGTCAGTGCGAGAGTAATAGTAAGAATAGTCACGCCGAATCATGGATAAGGTATAGCCGTGCATGTGACATCACGGTAGTCTTTACAGCAAAGTGAGTAATGTGATTATAAAGTGTTTACGCGAAATTATAGTTCACTGTCAGATTTCAAAATTGTGTTAAAGTGAGTAAATACACTAGTGAAGACAGTGAATTACAACCCGAGGGTAGATTATAAAGTGCAATAGGACCAGAACAATAACCACACGACAGACGCACAGCATGTTCCTGAACCATTCAAATTGTCGAATAAATTAAATGTCCAACCAGAGTCGAACTTTATATTATTGCAGTGAAGAATCATCTTCCTCCTTTTATGACTTCATGTCAATAAAACAGTAAATTCCGCTGAGATCCCTATCTGCTGTATTGGAACCAGAGAAATGGGAAGCATCGAACTCATGGTTAAAGAGAGAAGCCATGACAAGAAGAACATCTCATTGTCTGATTAAATAAATAAAACTAAATCACCGTCGATATCAAAATCCCCCCCACCCACAATAATACCGGTTCCAACACGAAATGATGGAACGTGTTAATGTATCAAGTTGCTCTGAAGCCAGGATTGGAGACATTTAAGCGCAACTGTCGTTCACGTCATACGCTCTTTGGCGGAATATATTTTGCTATTGATTTCACCTTTGAATTGTTATTGTTTTTTAAAATAATTTGTTTTGTAATAGTAACATTATTTTGCTCTTTAAGTTCAGAATAAGTCGCAGCGATGATTCCCCCCCTCCCCGTTAGATCTCTTTGCTTCCCTTAACATTTGGTGCCGAAACTCGACTCGATCATATTCGCTGTAATAAAATGATATTAGTGTAATTGCTGTCACACTTTCAAGAACAAATCAGATAAAAGTAAAACGCTAGATATTTATATGTTTCAATTATTTTGTATAATCATTATTAGTAAAATATTAGCAATAGTTATTACAGCGGTCCATGAAGATAAATGATATGCTCCGCACCTACAGTACTACATTAATTTCTTTCGCAGCCTCAGACACAGTAGCACGTAACATTCTCATCATTTTACAGCTTTTACATGACGGAGTACTCTATTGAAGCGCAAACGTGCTAGGGAGAGAGCAATGCTACACGCTTTATCTCGAGCATCATTAGTTTTCCTGAGGAAACTTCATTCGACAATTGTCAGCATTTTCGAATTTGACTTTAAGACAACCTAGAGAAATTAGTCAGCCTTGACGATTCAATATATGACTTTTTATGTCATCAGAGATATGAGCTGGGTACCGAAAAAGCGAGGAATATATTGACTCGATAAAACGTGTAACTCGAAATATTGACTATAGACTTGTCTTATAAATATCTTCATTTAATTATACACAACTACAGCTTCCTCTCACGACCTTTAATGCAGCACCTTCTGTAAAATTATCATATATCATCCCTTTACTGGAAACATTAAAAAAATGACTTCGCATTATGAAACAACGTTAAGCCTCTATAGACCAAATCGCTGAGGTGTCTAAGATGGACAAACATGTTTTCTTGAGAAGTTATTCGGAAGGAAGACCTAAACGCCTTGTAAATGAAATGGCGGTAATACTAGAGACTTTAATTCTAATGTCTAAATAAGGCGATAAAACCAATATAATCTAGCACACCATCATTACCTTGAGAATTGTCAACCTAGTCGCTCGATCTCTCCGGAGTCCTTAAATTACGTTTATGCTGAATGCAATTGAAGATTCGGGAACATCTGTTGGCAGCTTGGACGCCTGCCTATTTCTAAGGACCTTCTTGCGTTTCACAGCAATATATGCCTAAAATCGATAATTTACCCAAGCGGGAAAAATAACCGGTCAACATATAATAACTGCTAGATTTCCCCCTAAAATTTCTATGTATTTTGCGAACAATTAGGCCACCGAGTCCAAGACTGCAAACAAATAATCTCTGTTATGGACCGCGTAAGAAACTGAAGCAATCTTTGCATTACTTCTTGTGTCTAAGCCGCAGCCTCTCCGTAAAGAACTGCAATAAACGAAGAAGGAGGCCGGTATAAAATGCAGGAACTCTCACCATTAAGAAATGGCGTCGCCTTCGGTTTATATCACCACCACTCAATCTCCAGACTACACTCATCTGCAAATGACCCGTGTTGAACTAGACAGACCAACTGGTTTAAGCTGACACAGTGCATGGATGGAAGCAACCAATAAAATTTCATCAGTGCAGCACTGGTCGACTCTAGCTTTCGACTATTGCGGAGAGAGATGTGATTCTTTCGGCCTTTGAGACTAACACAACCTTGAAAAAAGACGCCTAGTAAGCTTTTAGGTACAAGGCGTAGAGACTAAAGCATGCACACACCACTTGGAGTGATGGCACTCTTCTCTTTGCAGCGTTTTACAATAATGAATGAACTAAAACTAGCATCGGAAATTCCCCATGCAGAAATCCGCAACCATTAATGCCATTTTTCACCAATCCTAACAGACAACTGTTCCCACGTCTCCAGATTCACACATTTGCTGTCAGTGGAACGTGTGCGTGCGCTGAAAATAGCCGTGACAGACGAATTATTAAGCTAGTCCAAGTTTAACTCTGGTGAGCCTCCGTAACTGATGAATAATTTTCATACCTATTATCCTTCAACTGGTTTCCTGAGTTTTTTTATATATATTTAATTCGTGTAAATTAAAAGAGAAAATAACACAAAGGACCTACCCATCCTACAGGAACAAAAGAGATTGCCTTCGTTTCTTTTCAAGAATTACGAGTGATGAGTAAAGGAAGATGGGGGTTTCAACGTTTCCTTTCGTAAAATATATTTTTATCAAGCGCTTTTATTTCATAAGGTGTAGATGACGGCGGTATTTGCATTAGTACGCTCTTGGCGGTGAAACTTCGGCGTCCAGTTCTACCTGGAAGCTGAGTGACTATATAGTATATTCCAATGAGGTGTAAATTCCACATATATGGTTTTACGTATATATAATAAAATAAAGGGGGAAAAGAAATTACACATTTTTCACCTCTTTTTCAGGCAAAAATGTTGGGGTGTCTCGGATCACTCCGGAACTGCATTCATTTCTCTTTTAATACGGAATGCAAATTAATTTACGGTATAGCTACTAAATGTGTAATAATCACAAGAACTTTAGCTATAATACATTCTTTAGTAAGCAATAAGTTTTGTGTTCAATAATGAATTTAATACTTGTATTTAATTCCCAAGGAAAATGCATAATATATTTGCTTTATATTCATATATATTGTAACTCTGTACATATCTAAAACAGGTAATGTTTGCAATAAACAATAGCAATGGTGATTTAAAATGTCCATTAAATTATATGCCGGCGCTGGTGGTCAAGCAGTCGGTAACATGAAGGTCACGGATTCAAATTCTGTCTCTGGCCTGTGTGGAGTTCAAATTGTTTCTGCTTGTTTTGTCCTGTATTCTCTACGAGCAGTAGCTGGCAGCCGTTAGCTTCTTGCCGTAGAGTCGCTCCACTCTGCATCATCCTGTTTAAATTATCTTTAAACCCAATCCTTACATTTCATATGTATGATTATTATATTATAGTTCATTATTTATAAGATTTTTCCATTTATCTATTTACTACTAGTAAATAATGATCTTCTTTCACCCTCCAATGGGAAATTCTGAAATAAGTTTAGTTAGAAAACTCTGCAAAGATGTGAGACGGTAGAATGGGCAGTCCCAGATGGAATATGCTTTTTGCTTTTCTTGTATTAAATAATAATGAATCAGTTTAGGAGACAGATATTGATTAGGAAAGACTCTTTCAATATGCCACGTATTACGCTACTCTGCATCTCCTACCATCACCTAGACAAATTACATTTATTTTAATTGCCTGACACACATTTTACTATGCATTACTAACCAGCGCAACCATTGAAAAAAGACACCTAGTAAGCCTTCCGTTACAAGGAGTACAGACGAAAGCCACGTTTCCATCCTGAATTTGCAAAATAAATAAATAAAGATAGCAAGCACAACCAACTGACTCAGTGCTCACTCATGTCAAGAAACTCAAGAAAACCCACCAACACAGTGAAGAATGGCAAACCGCACAGGAACATATAAAGGTTCAATATGTTGTACAATGCATGAAACGTTTGTGCTCGAACGGCGTCATAAAACACCTAAGCATTCCTTGAGAGAAGCAGCCTAACACCAGCGGAAAATTGTATAAACGGAACCTGAAAGGTGATAAATGGCAATGGGTGATTACTCTGGTTGAGAATTGGTTATAATTTGAATATACAAACCGATCCAGTGTCATATGGAGCTCTACTCATACGAATAAACAAAAGAAAAAATCTCCAATGAGTCATGTTGGTTGGAGGTTATTGCACTCGGAGACAACTCAGGACTTACAGAGTTGCAAATAATATCAAAATAAATATAGCTTAATTTTAGAAGAACGCCAGGGACCCTATTTTCAACGAAGATATCCCTCGGTCGCATTATGACGATACCTTAAAAGCTTGGATTCACATAGAAAAGGCATCCAGTCACATTGCTTGATCACCCCCCCCCCTAGTATCACATGAAGAATGCTAAGACTGGTGTCCTTTAAATCAGTTCCTCCGAAGTCCTGCATTTTTGCGAATTTGGTTTGTTGAAGCTAGGCCTTACTTCTATACATTCCACTACCATTGCGAGCCTTTGGATAGTCTGCTAGGAGAATTGGGGTAATATTGCTTTTCCTGCATTGCGACGCAGCTTGCTATAGTGGTAATTGTGGTATACGGCAGTAGTCCAGATCCGTGACACCATTTTCTGAAAAACCGGTGGTGACGAAAAGGAATCTCGCCATGAAACGAGCAACCCTCTGTATCCTGCCAGGTTTAACACATGGAAATTTTGACGGTGTAGGCTATGGCAGAGTTCTTTTGGGTAGATTTTAGACAACAAAGGTGAGCAATTGGAGCACCTTATTTCTTAAAATGAGTTATTTTGAGTACTTTTATGTTATACATTTTAAGCATTAGTGTTAGTGAATATTGACCATAATCGGCAAATAAAGATGCGCTTTTACATAGCGAAATTGATACACATGCTGTGATAGAGATAGTAAAGTAGTAAGAAGCATTCATTAGTTAAAATACATACCAAATTTTTATATAACTTCATAATTGTATAAATAGTCAGATGTAACTTTATAGAATAGTTTCCTTATAGAAATACGTTTTATATATAATCATTTATATAAAACAGAAATGAAAATTAGTATTATAAATATCAGTTATTGCAGATTCCATATTTGCACAATTGGAATCTAAACTGGGAGAGGGAATAAATTAAAGAAGTTATAACGTTTCAAAAGATATCAATAAGTTTCAAATGCTCTTTGTTTTCTATTTGGCCATTTGATTGATTCTCTTGCAAGGGTATAAACGGAATGTCCGTGATATTACGAAATAGTAATTTATGAAAAAAACGTGCCATTTTCTTAACACAATTCCATTTAAAAATAAGAAGCTTGCAGAAGTTACGGACGAATATATTGGGTACTAGCTGAATATTACTGATTTGAAAAATACACTACAAACTGATTGTTTCAGTGCCAAAATTACTCTAATTGGATATTGACTTATTTGGAAAGAATTATGTTGAAATTTAGAACGAGAAATAAATTTTGAAAGCAAATTAATAAATTGACACTTTATTTAAGTTGTTAGGGATATGCAGCACGGTAATTTCAGAGACTGTAAAGCAATGTTGTTAAAGCAACTTGAATTAAGAAATATCTTCACATTTCAAAAGTATGACATTAAGTTTCTAAAAGATCAATACACTACTGACTATAATAGCTTTCATTCCAGATTATAATTATCATACAAATACGAACGAAAGCTGTGAAGCGTGTCTCTTTGATGCAGCTGGTATGATACTGGCGTCAAGTAAAACTGGATCATCGCTATCAAGTTCGATCCTCGTTGATTACTTGCTGTACTTTTACGTTTTGTGTATTATTATTTGTTAGCACACTTCATCATTAACGTTTAATAAAGAGACTAGATAGCCGACTTCAAGACCCGAGCCTATAATCTTCGAAACCCCTTTAGACTACACTTTTAAATGTATGGCGCGCTCTAGATTAAACGAAAAATCGGTTAGTGATTGTTGAATGCCTTACTGCTATATGATTAGTCCGAGATGTTGGAGACCTTTATAACACCAAAATCTTGAAGTGCTGATGACGAGCTATTGGAAATCTAGATTCAATTGCTTAAAACAGATTTAAAGAGATTCTAAAGCTAAGTTTAACCCCATTTCGCATAATCACTAACTTAGCAGCATCTAATTTCAACTTTACTATCACCATTCAACTCTGTTATTTTTCTTTGTAAATTATACATTTTCTATTTCAATTTAATTGTTTGAGACCCCTCTACAATCCCCGAAAACATATAGATGTATTGTATTAATACCTTGTATTTACTTGAAAACGTTATTTATTTAAAAGCATTGTGAAATGTAACTTCAGATTCGTCTACTTTAATCGGTAAAAATGCTTTAATTGCTCACTCTACAAACTGGAATAAAGTGAATTGTGAGGTTGAATCAAAATTTGGAACTTTATTGCGATAAAGCTCCAATATGAACTTTTGACCTATAAGACCATTGCAATTCAAACAGAAAGTTACGTCAATTTTGGCTAGAACTGTACTGTTTTCCTCTCACTGGGATTTCTCATTATGTAAGAGTTTCTTCTTTTAAATGAATTTTTCTAGGGTTTTTGGAAAACGCTAAATTTTCCACTTGTCCTATACAATTGAACCTATTATTCTAAATATTGAAGCAAATAATGTATATGTGAATTGAAAATAGTATCTATTGATATAGTAGAGTAAAATCTTGAGTTCTTGCAGGGCTATACATTATGACAACCTCATAGATGTCATTAGATTCTGTCGGTCCTGGTGGTGTAGTGGGGACCATAATTGCCTTCTAAACCCAAGATCGTGGGTTCAAACCCAGTCAAGGTCCATGAATTTTTTCGGGGCATAAAAATCCTAAGTATGGCTTCCTTCGGAAGGGAAGTAAAGCCGTGGGTCCGGTGTCATACATTTAGGGCACGAAAAAGCACCTCAAGCCTGAAAGAAGAGGCCTCTGAGCAAAATTTGTCGGCGGTTTCAAGCCCTGAATAGAATGGGACGCTGATGACCTGAGATGTTAAAGAGCATCCATAAATATATAAATAAAAAATGCCAGTAGATGCTAAAATTCCCTAGTACGAGCATGCAAATACTCTTTTTCTGTAACCTGCTTTTGCAGTCTTTTGTCATTTTTAAGTTTCATCTCTCCATATTAAATTCCATTCCGCATTTAAATTAAATAGGGTAGAAATAAAAACATATTCAGTATTTGAAAAAAATCCATGGCTTATTAAAAAAACAATCAAAATATAGAAAATTTCCTTGAGGAAGGTGCAGATCCTATAAAGATGACGTGATGCCAGCGGTTACATATCATTAACAACATGGGAATAATGAGACTTTTTGATATGGATAGTAGCCTATTTAAGTAAAAAAACTAACACCTAGAAAAAGGAAGAGGGAAAATTGGAACGCAAAAATAATGTGCCGTCTTAATCACTCCTATAGCAACGCAAAATAAAAATTCTGTTCACAGAGATACAGTAATACTATGAAGTGTAGCACGATGGTGCACCCATATCCATCAAGCACAATAATTGGAATTTAGAAAATACTTAAATAAAAAAAATAGTTTTGAAAAAATCAAATAACAGGTTATACAACGGTTTTTGGTACTTAAACTCATTAAGCATAATGCAAACGTTTATGATAACCTGCATTTGTGAATATTTACTACATTTCCCGCTGTGACCGCAACTCATGGGCCTACCGGTTTCTCTCACCTCCCCCGATAAAAATACTCTACAAGCTCACAGCGACTGCAAACCAAGTCTCCTACAGATAATAAGCGCAAATACAAGTATCAGGCGTAAGTTAAAAATCTCGTATAGACATTGTTTAAGCTTTAAGCAATGTTAATATCAAACTAAACTTGGAAACCAGCAACCCTCTAGTGGAGCCGTACCTGATTTAACTCTTATTTATGTCTTGCTCAACTATGCCGCAGAAAGCGTCTTAGGGAGAGAGAGACGCACGCTTGATAAATAAAACATGTACCTACAGCTCCTCTTTGCATCTTACATACTAATATTTATAAAATGCCGTATTACAGTTACGTTAGCATTATGAGGAGTTCAACCTCGCATCTCTCGCTGTGACTTCAATGAGTTGCTTTCTCTCTCTTATACCGATTGTCTGTTTTCACTTGAGTAATAGTGACTTGGCTGGCTTTTGAAGATGGGTTCGAGGTTATCTGAAATGTCGCGTGTTTGGGGGCCAAAAGAAATTATTCAACATTTATTATTAATAGTATTTAAATATAGTTGTACCGTTTTATACAGTCGTTTCGAAAAATATCTCCACCCACATTCAAGTAATTAAATAAGTCATTTGGATCATACTTTTCTGTAAAAATGTGCTGTAAATTAAAGACTTTCTCTTCTGAAGCATATTTAAAAATAGATACATAAACAACCATCAAAATTAAATAGTGCGGGAGAGAAAGAACAGCAAGTAATATTGCAAGGGAGACAAACTGTCATTCTGTTTTACAAACGGGTGTATATTAATTTATTCCTTTTATTTAGTTATTTAAACTTATTGTGGTCAGTTTTTGTTATTTATTTTTTTGTTTTAAAACAGCTTTGTACTAGTAGCGTGACCAAGGTCAGTTACTTTCAAAGAGAAGCGGGATTTATATAAGCTTTGTAACTTCATCATTGTTGCTGCACTGAAATTCACGATGCTCAAGGGCATAACTTCAGTCAAAAAGGAACAGCTATGTGTAGAGTTTCTTGGTTCATTTAGGTATTAATATTCTTAACTACATTCCTAAAATACATAAACCCTATCTCTCATATGATCAATTAAAATCACACGCAACGTATTAAACATTGAGATTATAATGGAATAGCATAATATTGATTTTGATAACATTGAAATCAACAGACTAGTTATTCCTATAAATCAATTTTGTAATAGAAAAACGTTTATAGCACTGTACCACAAAGTCTAGTACTAGAGCTATTCTCTTTTTGATTTTAATTAATTATTATCTTATCTCTCTAATAAACTATGTAGCTTGTCTTGTAGTATTTGCAGATGATACAGTACTATAATTACAGCTAGTTACTTCACTTTCAAATCTAAAACAGACACAGTACTCCTTAAAATATACACATGTTTTATGGTCAATACATTAAAATTCAACTGGAATTAAATTCATATAATTCAATATAAAACTGGTCATTACTCGCCTTTCCAAACTCTAAAAGCATATATCACTATCATAGCGCTCCTAGAAACATCAACCTCCATCAAATTTTTGTTTACGCATGAGTAGCATATTAAATATGGAAAATTCATTTTTAAAATTTGCGTCCGAATTAAGAGCACCATGTAATCGGATTATGCATGCAATTCTTAATATCAGTATCGTAGTGACAATATTCGAAATTACATATTTCCACTAAAAATAACGTTTGAAACAATATTTGAGTAAATTTTACATGCAGAAAAGAAATCACCAAACTCCAAAACGTATCAATTATTAGAATTATAGTAGAAAATAAATCTAGAGGACTATGCAGGCTGTTTTCAAAAACCTACTCCATGACTTTCAGTGCATGTCTTTATTAGTCAACTTCCTTGGGCAATGTAAAAATAATCATGTAACATAAGCTTCCTCTTATGGAAAACCTTATAGCTAATATATTAGCTTATAAAGTAACCGTACCCAATATGACCTAGTTGAAATGGACATTTCCTAAATTTTTATAAACACTTAAGAATATTAGTATTCAGAAAACAGATTTTTTTTGTTGTATTTATTGTTTTTTTTTTATTTGAATAGTGTTTAACACCACTCCTCCCCACTTTTTTATACTTAAGGTGATGAAAGCTGAGCAAAAATTAAATATTGATATATTTTGTTCTTCATCAACTGAGAGTGGAACTCAGTATCTTGAATTTTCTACAATGTAATGGTATAAGTACAATCTGGTGTTTATTTTGTGTTATCAAAATATTAACAACATACATTAAATTACCTAATTACATACATTATTTATTTAATGTTGGTTATTTTGCACCCATTATTGTAACTAGTGCACATTAGTTCCACAATCCTAGTAATGACATTTTAAATAACCGGCCACGAGTAAGTGTAACAATAAATTCAGTGCAATAATATTAAATATATTAAATATACTGCCAATTGGTGCGATCTGACGATAATCGATTTTATTACATAAAAACTTATTTTCAGGAAATAATATCTAGTTAGGCTAATAAGCGGAACAACTGCCTCTCACACTATACGGCAACTGGTGAGGTAGCAGTTAGGACAAACATCTAGGGAAACTACCCCTGTCTCCTTCTTCTGAGCTTAAACAGTAACTTCTTAGAAATTGCAATTAGGTCATGTTTATTTCTAAGCTACATTGAGTGCGCTTTCCTTAATATATATGCCCCATCATCATGTTATGAAACAAAGGCACTGCTTCTGGACTACAGTCCGGGGTGAACCTTGACTTCTGCTTCCTGTATCTCCATCTTTCCGCTTCATTGATAGAGAGCAGTGTTATAGGCTGACATGTGACCAGCATGCCGGCACACTGTAGGTCACCTATAGGATTGTGTTCTAGGCATGATTAGAACATACATCTTCTGCTTTTGCAATTTATATTGGAGTAATAAGCCGCTGGCTCTGCCCAAATTTGCACAAGCAATACACCTAACAGCTGTGCTATTTCCTGTCTTGCAATTTATTTATAGCATTAGTCCATACCCAGTTGAATCAGCAGAGCAAAAAAGGGTGATTTTGCTTAGCTGCCTAAGATTTACCCTTAGAAATTTTCATGTACCTATATTAGGTAGGTTTCAGCTACTGTTTACCAGCCTGTACCACTTAAGTAATATTTTGCAATAATTATCATTCAGCAGTCTGAACATCTGATTTACCAGTAAAACTTGAAGTTAATAAATAAAACATAACCATGCTTTTTACAGTAATCTGTTGAGAAAACTTTCTTAGCTCAACATGTAGGTGTTGAGATGTAATTTTCAAGTGCTTTACCCTGTGAGTAAGCTTAAAGATTCCATTCTATAAGCAAGTTATTAAGCCTTACATTTGATATACTAATGAGAATCTGTAGAATAATTGAATATTCAGAATCGTGTTACACAGCTCACAATATAATTTACATAATTTGTTGTTTAGTGAAGATTCAATGCCATTATTTATGTTGCTGCTGTTACAGAAAACTTTTGCAATTTGCTTTATATTTCCATTTGATTGTTTGTAATCTACAACATTCTGAGTCAATATGAAGTAGAACTTAATTGTTACTGCATTTATCCCATGTCAAGTACTATATGGTCAAGACAATGAATAGAATGATTGAAAATGAAATAAATAGAATCTAACATCATATCACTGGATCAGGCAGAATTCAATTTTGTGAAGTATTTTTTGCAGCTCACTAGGACCAATGCCTTAATCATACGTGCCATGGTGATGGCCATTGGTTGTCAAAAATTACATCTCATATATTTAATTAGAAATCACTGTGTAAATCTTAAAAATAAAAGAATGTTTCAGAAAGTACTCTGACAATACAAACATTAAGTATGCTGAGGTAAACTTAATCATCCAAGTTGGCAATATAAACAGTGTTCAGATAAGTTAAGAACTTAATTTTCCTCACATCCATGCCAAAACATTATGTTGCATTTGTATGTTTCATGTATGAAACAATTCATAATTCCTGAATTTATATGTGAGCATTAGATATAATTTATTACATAACTGCCTTTAAAGTACCTCTTTTTCAAATCTATAGACAGCATTAGGTCTTTACAATGTAAATGCTATCTGGAGGACGGGATGTTATTCCTGTACACTATAACCATCTATACAACACTTTATATTGACACTTGAGTGTGCTTTAAATAAAATGACACGTATTGATAGTTTTGTACATATTAGTACATTGTCATCGAGAGGTATATTTACTTATATTTTTTAAATTTTCATTATATAGGAAGACAGTTTACATTTTTAGGTTATGTACAGGCTGTGTAAAAATAGCATTGCATTTTACTTCATATACTCTTCCTAATTTTCTATCTGCTTAGAATTGGGTTAAGAAGGTGAGTTATTGTTAGATTTTAAAAATGGTCTTTCTGGTGCATCGTCATATAATGAATGGATAGCATAAGAAATCTTGAATCACGTCTGTGGGTGCTTGGAAGGATTGTTCCGCTTATATAATTTTTTTTATTTGTAGTTTCCTTTCATTTTCGAACGAAACTAACTCATTGTTAAGCTTTCACCCAACTAAGACAACTAGCTACATAACTCCTACAGCCTGAAGAGTCAAATAGAAGACGCAAAAGTCCCATTTGTGACAGCAGCTCAGAACATGCTAGCCAGATTTTTGACTTGATACTACACGCTGTACGGAAATCACTAGTGTTTCTCTTTTGGTGCTATTGCAACAAGAGCAACTCGCGCAACGCGACAGTCCCGAGTGACAGCAAGTGCAACTGTATGTATTGAAGGAACGCAAATAGCTATGGTATCGAACTCATAACAGTAACTAGCCTCCTTTTCGTAAATGTAAATTGAAGGGACGGGTAAATCACTGTAATCAGGGTATTGCAAGCTAATGAAATACTGTAACAGTGACAAATATCCTGTTATGGGAATTCGCAATTAATTTACACACACACTAATCTAACTTGTCGCTAACTTCGGATAAATCCTAGAAATCGGTGGACCCAGTGGTTTAGCGAGTAAATCATGTAAATGTGGCAAACTGCTATTGAAACCACTATATTTACAACTATAGCTGACGCTGTAGCAATCTGTGCTGTTATGCCGTTGCGCGTGAGTGACTTATTTTCTAGCTAGATCGTCACTACTGTCGGCTCTCTTCACTGTCGCTCGGGACTGCCGCATTGCGTGAGTTGCACCTGTTACACTAGCGGCATGAGAAGCACTAGTCATTTCTGTACAGTATGTAAAGTAAAGTGATTCTTGCATCTTATATTTGACTGTAGGTGGTTGTCTGGAATGAGATGAAAACTTAATAATAACTTAGTTTCACCGAGAAAGAAAGGAAGCTACAAGTAAAACAGGAGGAATACCAAAAGAACAAAATAATAAATAAATAATAATAAATAAACTAATAAACTTAGTAAAGCCTGCATTGCCAATCTCTCGGGGCTGCATTATCGATTCGCCGACAATCTTAAGTTTCTGGAACGCTGCAGAAAGGTAGAAAATTGACACTTGATGCGGTCATCGGTTTTTAACATTGAGTTTCCTGTCTGTAGGTAATAATTATCCATACACGCAGGGCGGAAATCACTATTGGACCTAGTGCAACTCTTACTGCTCGCTTCTGCATGTCCCGAGCGACCTGAGCGACAGCGGAGGTAGCCGAAGGTAGTGACTTCCACAGATATAGCTAGATAACAAGGCTTTCAAGCAAAACGGCATGATAGCTCAGGCGGAAAGAGCGTCAACCTATAGGTGTGAAGATTGGGTTTCGAATCCTCACGTCCCGATACTTTTTTTTTCTGCCGAAGTTAAGGGGGATTTGCCACCATTACAGTGATTACCCGCCCCTATCAATTTATATCTACGAAAAGCAGGTGAACAAAGGCCGTCAGGCCGTAGCAAGCCGCAGTAAACCTAGCGTCCATCGGTTTCTAGGATTTACCCGTGGTTAGCGTTGGGTCAGTGTGTGTCTGTGGGTGTTTGTATGTATGAATTAATTGCGAATTCTAATAAGAGCAGATTTGCCACCGTTACAATATTTTACCCGCCTAACAATTCTTATCAATGTATATTTAAAAGTTACGGAGGACAGCGCATCGGTTACATTATGTTTAACAAAAACTAATGCATGCAGCATTTACATGTTACAAGTTGCCACGCAAACAGTTGTTCCTCTATCTGCGCTGTCGCTCGAGACTGCAGCAGCACGTGATTTCCATCCTGCGTGTAAAGTCAAATGTAACTAATCTATGGACTGGACATAGACCGAGGTGGAGGGAATAAGCCATGCACAATGAAGTAAACACCTTGATTAGTCCCACAATGACCACAGTGTCTTATTATCAGTAAGCAAAGTCAACAAATTGACTATTGCATGGAAACCTCTCTTGCATTTATGTATTGAGTTTTTATTGATTAATAATCTAAATAACAGAATGAATGAGCTCATACTTTATGAACTATTTACAAAGGATTAGATTTGTGCTATGGTTAACAAACATGTGCGATTCTGACATCGCATCTCAGCTTTCGTTGATTAAAGATTAGGCTATCTATTCATGCACTTGGCTCTATTTTAATAGCGTGCTCTCCTAGTCAAACTGAACCTAAGAGGAGAAATCTGGAGTTCAAATCTCCCTGTGAGAGTGCATTGATTTGTTTCTGTTCATATACGCATCAGTCTAATGCTTCTTGTTAAGGAACATTTTAAAACCGCGTGAGTTGTAATAAACGGAGCGTTCTCAAAGTTCTTGCGATTCATACGTGTTCCAGCGAGTGTATAACAGCTCATTCTAACAGAAATTGCACGATTTTAATGCTCTACCAAGGTAATATGTATTTATAAAAATATTTTTACCCTCTGCAGCACTTAAAAATAAAGAATACAGGAGATTTCAATTTGTCATAATGGTGTTCTTCGATAGAGTAAACGATTACCGTATATCTGCGGGTTATTATTTTCATACGTATTCGTTTCTTTTAATATTTTATAAATCACTGAATCTACCTTTACCAATAAGTATGAATGTGCAGTAAAATGATTTATGTTGAAGATCCTGGTAAATATTTATCATTACTATTGTTCTACATACATTGACTGCAGGTGTGGCAAAAATCTGGTTGCAGAAGTGCAAATAACACGGCAGGTAGAAACGCTCAGCGTAGGCAGTGCGTGATACTGTAAACTTCAGATTTGTGTGCCTATCAGACCACAGGCTGAAGCACCCGGAAAGGCTGCCACAATTCAAATTTGGATAGGTAAAAAAGTAAGACGAATACCGCGAAGACTGAGAATGATATTTGAAAAAACTATTCAAGTATTAAGGGAAAGAAAAAATAACAACAAGATAAATATATGGATGAAGAAAAGCTGTTTTGAAAATGCAAACATTGACACAAAATATTTTATAATAGAAATATCGATATGTACGTCTAATACAGCCGTTTTTAACTGTCTCAAAAGCAGAATTGAATGAAAGAATTCTACTTGACTTAAATTCAATCTGAGCTGTCTTAAAATTGTCAATATTTCTTCGTGAGATTAAGGAAGATATTTTATAGTCATTTGCAGCATTAACAGTCATAGCAGCATATAAAGTTAATGTTTTCTGTATCCACTTAAAATAGAAATTAATAACATTATTTGGTTAATTTCTTTCCCCACTTTCCTCCCCCTCTCTTTGGCTGCCTTTCGTTCCTACTTCAGAAATAGGTACATTTTATTTCATTTTTCTGTTAATTACAATTTTAAATTAAATCGACAAATTTTGTTGCTTATATTAGCTTCCTTCTGTTTAACAGAATCATCACCACCCAGCGATGCCCTTGCAAACTGCCTTGAAAACTTACGGACTACACCAACGACTTTGTTATCCTTACAAAGGATAAAGGAGGCATCTCTGTAAGTATTCAATATACTTATAAAACGCAATTTTAATGCAGAAGAAAATTAATATGACTCCAAAAACGTACAAGTTCTGAAGCTGAGTGCACTTATTTAAATGTAAAAGTTTATAAAATGATGTACATTTATATTTTAACTGCAGTACGTTTCATTTGACATTTTTAATGTATTTTGAATTTATCACTGCTAACAGGGAACAATTATTCTCTGATGTTTATTTGCGTGACATTCACCATATTACATGCCCACTTTCATCCATGTTTTACACATTGGGCGTAAATGTGCCCCTAAACTTTTCAAAGTTTAGGGGCACATATTCAAAGATTTTTTCTATTAACGCAATTTTACTTTAAAAATAAAAAGATAAAACTTCCAGGTATACAGTTCAAAATGCCCACAAAAGGTAGTAAGTGTACGTGGAATGACTAATTTGAAAATCACATGGAACAGGTCTCTTCAGCATAAGGCACATTGCGTTCTCAGCAAGTGCGCACACTGGCAAACGAGTAACAAGCAAGTGCAATGCTGTGATTTAATCCGGCGCGCTGTTAATATATATATATATATATATATATATATATATATATATATATATATATAAAATGAAATTGTCTAGTTCATTTACAGATATAAACATTAATACATTGGCAATTAGGATGAACAGTAATCCTTATTTTTAAATATATTTAACATATAAAAGGTAATAACCAATAATTGTTAGTGATAAGCGTTATAAAAGTATATAATGATGTTTAATTAATCTTATAAATAAAAATATTGCAGGAATTGGTCATATACCTCAGAAAAATATGCTACGATCAACTGCAATCTATTTTAATGTAATTAAAAATGTATTCTCCATATATTAAAATTATTTTTACCCATTCAAAAGAAAAGTAAGAAAAACGATTTCTATAACGATGTCTGTTTCTATTGTTTCTTATAACCATAAATAATAAATTCTTTTACAATTCACATATTTGGCCAACTCATCAGGGATAAACAATTTGACTACAAAATTAAAACTAATATTAAGCACTATCAGCAAAGGGAAACATTTGGTAAAATATAAAAGTTGCATAAGGCATAAAAGGAATTAATAGTACTCATACAAAGTTTACATTGGGCAACACGCTATGTTCATAAATATAAAATTATAAACATCTATTAAACTTTGGTAGTTAAAGGTATATCTTGGCTCTTAATGAAACAAAACTCCTAATAAATAGGCCAAAGCATAAACGTTAAATAGCATGTACAATTACGTGTTTGATGCATGAGAGAATCTTGTGCTTTTTTTTATTTATAATGTTGTAGAAATTAAGTAACAGTGACGCTAAACTGTGGATTCGTAAAAAAAACACTTAAGTTTTTAGTCCATAAAATGAATCTTTGGGGAGGTTTACTAATCTTCATAGCCGAAAACAGTTGTTAGCAAGCATACTTGAAACCAAACATTGGCATTCTTTTTGCAACACAATAAGCGGGGAAATGGAGACCTGGGAAATCTAGTATAGAATTTCAGTTCTTTTTCTATTTGTATATCTACCTTGAAGTTCGTTATCACACTGCAAATCAGTTAGCTCTAGCTGAATTTCATCGAGAGCAAAATAAACAATCACACTGAAAATATCATAAATTCGCCTATATTTGCATCACATCCTCGAATATTTCTTCAAACTCTGTAAAAACCGTTCTAGAAGATCTACATACAGTTTATTCTTGCAAACTCACGAACACGGGACAATTGAACAGAATTTCAACCATTCATTTTCCACCTGCATAATGTCAAATTAACCTTGAAAGTTTGGACACGATCCAAGATATCATATCTTTGCCACGGAATGTGATATTCAATTAATTAAAGTGCTCACTTATAAAAGCTAAATCGCAGTTCCATTGAGCATCGTTTACTTTGGCCAGTTTTTGTTCCTTTCCAAAAATAAATTTTTCTTCTCAAGAATGTGGAAAAATTTATCCAAATCTTTTCCACGACTCATGCACCCTCTCAATGTGAGAAGGTATATCACCATATTCAGAAGCCAAATTATCCAAAAAATTTTCAAACTGCCAATGTTTCGGGCCATGAGATCTCAAAATATTAGCACTCAAAACATTAACTGAATCTGTTTTGCACACAAGTTCTCTCTATCTTATCGAATTAAAACATATTTTTTCCCGACAGTTTTTCTTTGTTGAATTGTGGTAGGTACTAGCATCAGCGATTCCAGATATTTAAATTGTAATAAGGTTTAAGCCTGTTGCTTCTTTTTTCAATATTTTTTGTGAACAAAACACTGCTACTTAGTCCTTTCTTACAGAAGCATTTGGGTGAGGCTCATTGGCCGATTAACAAAGACGATTAGTCTGTGTCTCGGATGTGGATTTATCACAAAACCAAGGACGGAAAAAAATCAGACACGCACGCTCACAAGTTCGCACCTTGGATTGAACGCACTACACTAACTACATTGTTAAAACATGGCCAGGAGAGAGAGACCATTTGTAGAAAATTCCTACCTGGTAATAAAGTTGTCATGGTTTGTCACCAACAGTAGGATCGGTACTGGTGATCTACTAGTAAACACACCTCTCCCATAGACCCAAGATCGCGATTAAAACCAGGATCGATGGATTTTTTAACGTAAAAATGCTAATTATGGCTTCCTTCCGAAGGGAAGGAATGCGTGGATCGTAGATTTACGACACCTAAAAGAACCTCAAGCCTGAAAGAAGAGGTCTCTGAACAAAATTTATCGGCCGTTTTTGCCCTGAATTGTTTGGGACGCTGATGACTTGAGGTGTTGAAGAGCGTTCGTAAATGAACCAAATCAACAACCATCAGTAGGTACGTTTATGTACAGTCATCGTGCTATGTAAGCAGCCTTCTTGCTGTACAGAACATTGCCACACAAATCTCGTGTAATATTGCAAGAGTTGACACCCGCGACGTCTAGCTGCTTGTGCAGAGACGTGTGATAACATTTGGTCTTTTACGAATGTAAATGTCTGAAATGCAACATGGCATGATTGTGGGATGAAGAGGGCAATACTTATACAATGCTACTGATGAATTACAGCATGGCAAGAGATACAAAGGAGGATGCCATCCTTTTTAATCATTCAGGGATTCTGTTGCGCACATAGTTGTCCATTAGTGAGTTTAACAGCTTCTCGAAGGTCAGGGTCATTAGAACTATGTTCTTGGCGAGCTACTGCAAAAGAAGTATCCGTTCATAACAGAGAACTGCGAGTGGGATTTGCCCTGTAAAAATTCCAACTCAACTATTGAAGATTTGAAGTACCGTCGTATGGTTCGATGATGTTTTCTGTACTGATCCTCATCGCCATTTTACCTGATGGAGACCGAATGGAACAAGGATAGCTAGCAGGTGATAAGGCGATCTGGGCGTATCACCTGTGTAATATTGGGATGAATCTGGAGAACTAGTCCAAACCTCCCCAGGGATGAATTCTAAGTAATATCGGGCGAATGAAATGCCTGTAAATCGTCTGGTGCGGGACAGTGGTAGTGTGCATCCTTCCCTTGATACCCACTAATTTTTGCGGAACATCCTAATACACTTACTGGTGCTCAATTATATCCATTAAAATCACCCTATCTGAATCTATGGGCAAGGGTGATTCAAATGTGGAGCACAAGAGGCGAGCAAGAGCCGTTTTACTTAAGCAATGTAGGAATCATTAGGAATGCCCCCGATACGAGGCTGAATATTTGCGACTTATGAATGTATCTTTCAGCTTCAATCAAATGATGAACAGAAAAGGCAATTGAGGAAACAGTGATGAGGAAACAATGCATGAGGTGACATGAAATAATTTGTAACAGTCCCTAAAATGAGACTTTTGCCTTATTATTATTATTATTATTATTATTATTATTATTATTATTATTATTATTATTATTATTATTATTATTATTATTATTATTTTTGTTGTTGTTGCTGCTGCTGCTGCTGCTGCAGGAATTCCATTCTCTGCATAATGTATTTGTTTATAAATAATGGGTAAATAGTTAATATTAGAAGAATAAAATATTTATTGCTTAATGTGGTTGATTCAGCTAATAAGATCTTGTATTTTGGGAACGTTTCGTGGAATTGGTTTTACTAAAATATATGTCGAATGGTTTCTTTGTTGGCTGTTTATTATTTTGGTTCTATTCTATTATAAATTTATGAGAATTACGAATTTGTTTTCGTTTTGGTCTAAGTTAGAAATTGTTGTGAACTGCCAGTATACATAACTTCATTCTCTTTTTTCAAATCAATACGGTAAATTATGTTTCGTCACAAAATATTTATACATTTTATTTTATTCTCCTTTATACTCACGCCAGGCAGAATAATCTACTACAATGGTCAACAAACATCGATGTAGTTTAGAATCATGGCTTAACCCCTTGTATACGGCAACCCAGGCTGCACTCCGCACTTACTACCCCCGCTCCACCCTCCTCAGAGAGTGAATGAAACCATTGCAGGATTAACCAGTAAGTCTATTTACATTTGCAGTGGAGTTAACAGTGGCGAAAATAAAATTTCAGATGGCATTATGAAACCTACTATAAAGAATACAACCAATTAATAGGTAAATGTTTCAATATTGATTATTTTTATTTTGAAATTTAATATTTAATTTTTAAAATGTTTGGCAATGCAAAGTAATTTATTACAACAATAAAAGTAATATATTGCTGAATATTAAATACGCGTAACAATTTAACAATTTACAATTTGAACAAGATGTGCGTCGTTTATTTTAGGCTACATCGAGATAAACATTTAAAACAATTAAAAGAAGGCATCAAGGAATCCGAGTTCATAATAAAGCATTCAGATGGCGAAATACCAAATAAGGTACAATTTGCAAGTTATCATGCTACCTGAGAAATCGGCAAGTCGTTGAAATCATTCACAGAAGGTTAATGTGTGAAAAATGTATTTTGAAAGAAGCTAGGATACTATATCCAGAAAAAAAATAATTATTTTGAAAGACTGAGAATGTCGAGTCGCACATTAGTAAGATGAATAACAGACGCAGGTAAACACATTGATAATGCAATTACGCTAAATGTTCAGAAATGCGAACATTTTCCCCTTGCATTGGACGAGAGCTCTGATATAAATTATAGATCTCAATTGGTAATATTCCTTTGCGGCGTGGATGAGGACCTTGGGCCCCTAATTAAAGTAAACAAACATTAAAATATGACACACCGCACAGTAGACATGTGTGTAATATATATATATATATATATATATATATATATATATATATATATATATATTACAACGAAGGAGGAATAGATTTCCAATGAACATACTTGTTATAGCATGAAATTTCCTACTGTTGCACGGAGGATTTATAATTGTTTTGTTAATGTCCTTTGTTTTGAAAACTTTAGTCCTCATAGGCCTATTCTCCATTTTGCTAAACTAAATAGGCTAACATGTTAATTTGTTCTATAACTATGCACTGCTGTTCCTTTTGTTATAGTTTTTGTTTATGATAGCTTAGTAAAGATATACAGCGTCAAATGAAATGAGAATTCATTATACACTAGTTTAGATGTATGAAAACAAACATTTCATTTATTTTACGTTCTCAAGTATGTACTGTGCACTTTCTAGAACGCCACTGGTTCCGCCGGCTTCGTTGACTCCGCCTCGGAGTGACGTTCTTCTATTGCAATTTGGGCCAGTCTCGTTTTCTGGATTCGGCTCGGCATAAATTTTGCTGACCAGATGACCAACTCGGCGCACAAAAGTAACCTGTTACCAGGCCGCCACAGCACAACCCGGTTCCCGTCAAAACCGTCCTCCCCTACTGAGGTTTTATTCAAATTTTCCTCAGATCTCGTATACGACAAATGCCGGGGAGGTTCCCTTGATTTAGGCCTGGAAAGCTTCCTTCCTAAAATAAATCCTTTCCCAATGTATTTCGTCTCATATGGCATCGGTGTCCACCGCCTGTGATGCCACAGTAGTAAAAAACGGACATTAAACACTATTGAAAAAAACCGCAATAACAAAGATGGCAAATAATATGACAAAAACTGCATGTATCGGGAACAGGCTTCAACTTGATCCAATTAAGGTTCGTTTGCATGACGGCATAAATGGAGAGTTTTCACTCTTGACCCTTGTACGTAAAAGACATGCACGTAATCAACAGTCCCTAGCACATCTGCCTTAGACGTTGTTCTACTGATCTGAGCGTCCCATTATGAGGAATATGGCGATTAGGAAATTAGTCTTCATAAACATGACGTACGATCGTTGAACTGTCTCTAGCTTTAGTACTATTTCAATATTGTTTGAAAGACGCGATATTTTTGTATTCAAGACGTACCTGTTGGTTAGGGCGCAACATGTATTGCCGTGTTCATGGGACGTAAGGTTAGCATTGCCTATATGTAGTAAGTTTCCGAAGGTATTACCCCAACCACCCTTTTGTGTAAAATCAAGATAGAGATACTGTCAGGTCTGCATTTGCTTGGAAACTACAATGACATTTTATGGAGCAACTTTTTGTTTTCATTGCACACGACACATTTCCAAACGCTGCCTGCAGTTTGTTGATATAGCACGCGACGAATTATTTCGGCGTCACATATTATTTGATGAATTCAAACTCAAAAACATTTGCGTGTGTTATAAGCGCTGGTATACATAAACAAAGGGGAGGGGCTGTTATCATGCTCAAACTGCAGTATGGTCGTCAGATTATTCACTCTCTTAGCTAAACTTAATACTTCAGCTTCATTAATTTATTTCCAATTTTAGTTTTCCTTCTCTTTGTTCTCAAAAAAATTCTAGTGCAGTTAACAACGACAGTGGTGGGTGGGTGCCTGAGAACACTAGTGCTACCCCTTTAGGACACTAGTTCTACCCCCTTATGATACTAGTGCTATCTCTTTAGGACACTGTTTCTACCCCTTTATGATACTAGTGCTACCCCTTTAGGACACTGTTTCTACCCCTTTATGATACTAGTGCTACCCCTTTAGGACACTAGTTATACCCCCTTATGATACAGTGCTACCTCTTTAGGACACTAGTTATACCCCTTTATGATACTAGAGTTACCCCTTTAGGACACTAGTTCTACCCCCTTATGATACTAGTGCTACCTCTTTAGGACACTATTTCTACCCCTTTATGATACTAGTGCTGCCCCTTTAGGACACTATTTCTACCCCTTTATGATACTAGTGTTACCCCTTTAGGACACTATTTCTACCCCTTTATGATACTAGTGCTACCCCTTTAGGAAACTAGTTCTACCCCCTTATGATACTAGTGCTACCTCTTTAGGACACTATTTCTACCCCTTTATGATACTAGTGCTACCCCTTTAGGACACTAGTTCTACCCCCTTATGATACTAGTGCTACCTCTTTAGGACACTATTTCTACCCCTTTATGATACTAGTGCTACCCCTTTAGGACACTAGTTCTACCCCCTTATGATACTAGTGCTACCTCTTTAGAACACTATTTCTACCCCTTTATGATACTAGTGCTACCCCTTTAGGACACTAGTTCTACCCCCTCATGATACTAGTGCTACCTCTTTAGGACACTATTTCTACCCATTTATGATACTAGTGCTGCCCCTTTAGGACACTATTTCTACCCCTTTAGGATACTAGTGCTACCCCGTTGTGCCACCCTTCTTTCTTATCATTAACCAGCCACTCAACGGAAATGAGATGCCGATAATTTGTGGGATTCTTCCTATTCGACATAACGCAATCATGTCTATTTGTTAAACAGAATTTAAACACATAAAATATGATAAGCATTCATAGATATATCGCACTCATTTTTTCCACAACAGTGAACGGTTAAACCTTGACTCTTAACGACAGGTACTGTAAGTTAGTTGTGGTTCGGAGACAATACGGGTGAACACTAGCGTTCTTGGTCCACCACTGACTCGCCGCATGTCAGGTTTTGAAACATCAAAGAGGTTCTATCGCTTCCTAATCACAAAAAGTGTGAAATTTGCTTTGCTAAATAAATATTTATATAATTGTTTTCAAAGTTGCGATACAACATTTCTGATTAGTTGTAATATAAGGTATACTAATGTTTTCTTTGTTCGGTGTGGTTTCGAAACAGTCTGTATAAAGCAAAATTCCGCTTTATATACGTTTATTAATATTATCTGATTTCACGTGTGTTTATTAGTAATTCTACTGATTTTAATAAATAATCTTGCAATACATGCTGACGCTCGGTACTTATACACGTAACTGCATGACACACAACTTTTCCAGGCTTAAAAAATGTAGCTCAATGTTTTGCTTTTGATATTAATAAACTCACATCTTCACTTCACAACACATAATATAACTATGTAAATAACATAAAACCTTTTAAAAATGTAAAATCATTAATAATAGAAGTGCACAATTATTTTCTTTGTTTCCTGACATTTTTAGTTTTTGGACTTATATCGTTTCCCATTGGGCAGTTCTCATTTAATGCATTAATAAAATGTAGTGCTTTTCATGAGTCAACATAATGAATTACATTCATCATCATGAAGACCTATGTTAGCCCTCTAAGGACGCTATACGCCTAGAAAGAGAAAATAAATAATATATTAACTCGTGTTTCATCATTCCCAACTCTTATTTTTCTTATAATTTTCAAAGGAATTGGGCGCAATACAGCAAAATGTGACATGAACGAAGCATGGATGTTGAATGTAGTGACGGCGCTACTCCGTAGCCCGTATGTTGCGCATGCCCTTGATTGTACGCTCTGCTCGCATTTACATGTGCTATGATAATGTCTTTTTGTTACAGCAATACAGTATGTACAGTATAGTATCGACCCATATACAATTTATTTATTAAGTTTATTTAAGAACGCCCTTTAACATTGTGATCATTAGCTTCCCATAAAATTCTTAGCGTGAAACGGCCAATAAATTTTGTTCAGAGGCTTCTTATTTAATATTTTATGGTTTTTTACGTGCCGTAAATCTGCGAAACCGGACGCATAGCTTTGCTTCCTTTCCGAAGGAAGCCATACTTATGATGTTAACACCCTTAAAAAATGCATTAACCCTGGCCAAATTTGAACCCGCAATCTTGAGTCTACGAAGCAAGTTTGTATACAACAAAACAGCAATTGCATAATATTGTTAGCAAGTGCCTCGGTAAATCGGTTCCAAAAACAATATATTGGGCAGATTGAACTTTGGAAATCATCAAATTCTCCATTCAGTGCCTTAAGAATAAACTGAAAGCGAGGAAACATTTCTTCCTTAGAATAACGGACAAGCCGTCTACATGGGAATCTTCCATGAGTTTGCAAATGAACTGGAGGAGGAGGGGGGGAGGAACTTTCTACTGACCATTTTAACGGTATGATGCCAACCAGCACATCTTCAATGCCAACATGGTAAAATTGTTTTCAATTTTGAATATCGTGCCAAAAAAAAAAAAAAAGCGTAGTAAGACATTTGAAACGTTGACAGGCATGTTCAAGCATATGTTATCAAGGCTAGAGTTGCAAAATAATATAAAATGCGAAATTACATTGTATAATACTGCACTAATCGTCGTATAATTGGTGTAGGTGGATGCAATTCTCGCTGCCAGCATGTTCCCTGTTGTACACAAATCTCAGGTAACTTGACTTTTTTGTACGTATTATCTGTTCGCTGCTCAGCTAAAAAAATCTCAGCGGGGATGTGTGCAAATCGATCTTCTCTACCTGGCCAGTAAGTCTAGATACTTTTGGCTGAGCAGCGAACTGGAGTAAGTTGCTTTTGGAGCTCATGAGCTTGTGAACAAAACGTACACTTCACAATAGCTCGCATAGATAAATAACTAGAGCATGTTGTATATGGTTCTGAAGTCCTTACATTTTGCTTTCGATTCCCCTTCTATTTGTCGGATCTCATATTGTTCCCAAATTTCAGGACGAGGACGCATTGTACTGACGGTCTGTTGATTACGCCGTAGTTTATTAGCTAGCCCTGAGATAGGTTCTAGAAGATTTACTTTGGTTTTAAACGATGCCAAATTCTAATTAAGGCCAAGCGGCTAATGGCTGCCACATTTGCTGAGATCATGTTAATCATACATTAAGATATATCCATGTGAACGTCACTGAACTGTGTTTAAAAATTATCAGGGAATATCTAGTCAAGAACGATGATATGCACCCTATATAAAATTCAACATTTGATGTTAATGCTTACCTAAAACAATCAAGTGTATTACTCGTTATAATAAAGTACTGTGGAAAAATTCTCCACGGTAATAATCCACATACATGAAAATATGAATGATTAAACATTTCAATCCTTACATATTAAAGTATTGCGCTAAAATTATTAATAGAAATATCATGGTCTATACTTTAATATAATTTCCAAAAACTCAGTAATAGAGGTAGAGTGAATTTCTAATTATTAGGGGGGGGGATTATGCAGGAAAAATCGAAAAATGCAAATTGATTGAAACCATACAGTACAATTGAAAACAGTTTTTACCTTTGGAAAATATTGGTTAATATATATTTGCTTCCGAGTAGAGTTTAAAATTTATCCAACTACACTGCATTCTTAATGCCGCCAAAATATCATTGTTGCCAAAGTTTCGTTGATCTATATACTGAAGCAAGTATCGCAAAATTGCCACGTGGTGCTGTGGCTCATATGAATGCTATCATTGTAAGCATCTTCATCTTCCTCTTCCTCATCTTCACTTTCATCATTGACTGGATTGTTTGTAGCAGCGAGTACTATGTCATGTGTTGGAAGCCGGGTTCACATTCAACCACTCCTCAATTATGTTCTCATGCACTCGTGAGCGGGAGGTGGGTTCGAATACCGCCAGGACCGTCCTCTCTGACTGAGGTTTTTCCCAGGTTTTCCTCAGTCCTCATAAATGGCAAATCCCCGGGAGGTACCCTAAACTTAGGCCTGGAACGATTCCTTCCTTAAAAAAATAAATCCTTTCCCAATATATGATTTCACCTCATGTATCATCAATGTTCATCGCCTGAGGTGCCTCTGTAGCAAAAACGGGCGTTAACCACTATTCATTCATTCATTCATTCATTCATCGACATCTTCGAGCACTTGCATAACGGAAACCATCATTATGTGTGCCTCACCTACATAGTCTGTGATGTTAACCTTTTCTTCTACAGCACCCAGCAGAGTTCTGCACCGTGATCTGGTTACTGTCTGCAATTTGATTGCTGAACTGAGTAGGACATGCTCCACAACGCATCGAAGGTACTCTACCCGTTGGACTCTGGGCCGAATTTCAGAAGTCACATTTTAATGCTCGTAGTGCATTGAGATCGTAGATGGACATAACCATCAGCGGACAGCAAATTATTTTACTCTCATCTCTATATGAAGCGACTTTATCGACTTGTAAAACCTGTCTTTGAAGACAATAATACTGCACAGCAGAATAATATATTTATTCGTATATTCTTGATCTTTTTCCATCATACAAAATTTAAGTTTGTTACCGTCTGTCATATTGCTGCAGCATAAAACTGTGCGCTCTCAGAATGCGTTATATACAGGAGTATTAAAATTATTCCTGAAGAAGATGCTCTTACCAGTGGGTATTTTAAACAAATCCTCAAAATTTTAAATTTGTTAAATTTGTTAATTTTGTTTCAAAAAGTCTCAAAATTCGGCACAGAAAGAATCTACTGCTGCAACATCTTCGCATGCTGTGTAAGCTCACGCTGCTTAAACCATGTTAACCTTGTTAGCCATCCAGAAGTGTTGATCTGCCCCATCTAACTCCAAAGACTCATACTCTCTATAACTGATCACTCTTTCTCCTCTCTTTTTGTAGAAATGCGACTTCTAACTCCCCATTTGTGGGTATTTTTTAAACGGTTACGTTTAGAACATCAACCGCTGCTATCAATGTTTACAGCTTTCATTTGCTTTTCTTTATATTGCTGCAGACCATTTATGTACCAATTCTATAATCAGCTCGCAGTTTAGTAACTGACTCTCCCTTTTGGACTTTTTTGATCGCTTGTATTTTTGTATTATTGTTAAAACAGCTTCCTTACGCTTTTATGTTATCAATAAATGCCAAAAAACTCTGAGTCATACAGAGAGGTTTGCAGCAAAATACCGAGAGTATACGTCATGACCAGCCAAGTTTATTATCGGGACAGTTGGGCGAGAGGTGGCAAACTTTTCGTTTGGAACAATGAACATACGCGCAAAACAGAACGCCAATTTTTTTCATCTCAATGGTAGTCCATTGCAAAGCGGCGGTTGATTATTTTGCTGGTAACCGATGTTCCTTTACTTTTGAGAATTTGCATGTGCACTGTTATTTACTCCAATACAGAATAAGATGGCTACATATTTACAGTACACTTTTTCATTTCCTTTTTGTATACAGCAAGTAAATGTAAAACATATGCTTTTAAAAAGTGAATTTACTCTCTATTTAAAAAATTACACCTTTTATATAAACCTTTTTATCTCAACTTGCTTTCAACTAATGGGGAATAAGAATATATGATATCAAATATCAGGTCGAAATTGATTACAATTATTTGTTTCCTACTTAAATGAATAACGTTTATACTTTTTGAAACATGATTTGATGTACAGGATATCTAATTTCTCTTATTGCTGTAATTATATTCGTAAATTACATTTGTCGATCCTGGTGGTGTAGTGGTAACCATCCTTGCCTTCTACACCCAAGATCGCGGGTTCGAACCCGGCCAGGCTCGATGGATTTTTTCGGGGTGTAAAATCCTAAATATGACTTCCTTCGGAAGGGAAGTAAAGCCGTGGGTCCCGTATCGTGCATTTACGGCACGAAAAAGAACCTCAAGCCTGAAAGAAGAAGCCTCTGAGCAAAATTTGTGGGCCGTTTCACGCCCTCGTTTGAATGGGACGCTGATGACCTGAGATGTTAAAGAGTGTCCGTAAATAAAACAAATCAACAAATTACATTTACACGCTAATCTACATTATTTTTCATAGATGCTCAAAAAGTTTGGACTTTTGTGTAATTTTTGTTATTTGTAACTTCATTTTAAGGCATTTTTAGATCACGAATATCGGGGTCTTGGTTATAAGTATATATGACTTGCTTATTCCGCGATCTAACCTTCTGTAAAAACAATCTCTGGGGAATATTAAATGACAAAGTGTATATACATGCAGATTTACACACATTAGATTAACTTAAGAATAACATTGAGTTTAATCCAATTTCTCAAAGAAAACTAAGAAGAAAATTTGAATAATTTCTTATGCAGATCCCAGAAATGTGTGAAAAATGAAGGTATGTATTTCCAGCATCTGTTTGCGTAATAATGTTAGTACAAAATAAAAGTTCAAATTATAATGATTCTTCATTTACAGTCACTTACTCACCAATCATGAAGTCATGAGTTTTAATTGACACGGTACTGTGCTATTCAACCGCTTTTGATTACCATACGGGCAAACAGAGACACTGTAGTCAATTTGTGGGAATTTATAAATTTGCTTTTATATTGCACTCCCTATGTTACCCTAAACATTCAATGAATGTAATTGAAATGCGCATGAGATCATACACATTATAATATATATATAGGCTATTGTTGGAAAACAAGAGTATATGGAGGATGCATGAAAAGATAAGTTTTGTTTCTACGATACACATTCTTATACATTTCAACTGTATTAAATGATTAATAACAAATAAAATGTTCACTATTGAAATATCTAAAATTAACATTATTATAACTAACTGTACAATTAGCACGCACACACGTGTGTGTATTCCTCCATTTGTTTAACTTCCCAAGTCTGTAGTTCTGTTTTTTGCTCATCGTCTTGATATTCTTAAAGAAAAAAGTCTACCTGAGGCAATTTTTCATTATAATAAAATTAAATGTGCGGTTGAAAATGACGTTAAAATAACTATTGCGTTGGGGGATCAGACACTAACTTTTGCGAACGATAATTAAGTTGGTTTATATTGTAGCACTGAATGCACACATTCTTTATAAAGAAATATTTCCTGGTTGGTAACCGAATAATTATATTAGGTTTGAAGTTATTTAAATGATCTATCTTTCGGATTCTGTAAAAATAACAAAAAAAAAAAAAAAAAAAAAAAACAGAAATCCAAATACATATTCTGGAGAGAACTTATTTGGAACGGTTTTTTATAATTAAATATAAAGTGCCCACCGTTGTACGTTGCTTTAGAAGTTCTCATAAACTGAAAAAACTGGTAACGTTTATGGTCACTCCATATTCTTTATTCAGGAAATATATCATTTCCAGCACAACTCTTCGATCTTGCTTTCCTAGTATTGTATACCATTTCTATGTGGATAGTAACCTTAATATGCGTGAGATGTATACATCAGCGCAAACGCAGGTTTTAATTCATCTTGGTTTGCTTTTTACATAAATTTCAAAGAGGCAAATATTCTCGATAGGTAACTAGTCCTTCATGTAATGCAACGTAATCGTAAGAGAAAAGTTGTTGTAAAAGGTAGATTCTAACACATGAAATGTTATTCTGATGACCTGCTACTACTTATCTTTCTATCTTACCTGGTACTACTATCATAAAACATAATGAAGCTCAAAATCAACAGAAAACAGTTGCTTAACATGGCAACAGTAAAAATGATTGTCGTTAAGTTGACGCTTCACCCCACGAACCAAAGACACTTGCTCTTCTGTCATGCTCCTGTTATGATTACTCCCACAGAATTTTTTGTATCCGTAGTGGAAACTTCCTTCCTACACATCTTGTTCAATAGATACCCTTCATTCCAGAATGAAAAAAGTCTACCACTATTATATTTGCACTTTTGAAACACAAACATAATGCAAATGTTTCTGTAGGTGTATTGACTTCTTTTAGAAATTTACTGGACAGACATAGAAAATATTGTCACTCCTCCGTCACCTATTTCTTGGGAGCTGACTGGGCAACTGATTCACGGACTTTGCATCTCAGAGTCATCTTATGTTACTGTAAACATCATCAACTTCATTCTCAACAATAACTTTGTCAGCATATTCATATATAGTTAGAATTCATGGCTTTCATAAACATTGAAAATGGCGTTTTCACTATCATCACTAACAGATATATTATAAAATCTATAGGGCATATAAATAAGCATAAAATATTGATAAGGCAATATATTAAATACTCGGCTTCCGGGTACTGCCGCAGTTGGTTGCTGCTGATTTTACGTACAGAATGATCTGCATTTTATCAGATCTCTGGTGCTTACGCAAGTTTACTTGCTGTATCTCCGGACTCTTGCTATCCGTCTTTTATACTGGTATTTAATATGTCCCCTATTCATGCTGTTAGACCTAACATGCAGGAGTGGGGAGGTGCTTGTTAGTTGGAGTACATGCAGGTGGCTGTAAAGGTATTAGTAGTGGTTTGGGTCAGATTCCACGTGAACACTCCTGCTAGTACATGTTAGTTTGCAATGCTGGCAGTAACCATGACACAAGTCCTCGAATACGTCCAAGGGATTAAAAGGTACTGACTTAGATGATTTGGAGCGAGAGTTGTTGCTGTTGATTTGTTTTATTTATGGACGCTCTTAAACATCTCAGGTCATCAACGTTCCATTCAATTCAGGGAGTCAAATGGCCGATTTTGGTCAGAGGCCTCTTCTTTCAGGGATCCATGGCTTTATTTCCCTTCCGAAGGAAGCCATACTTAGGACTTTTACGCCCGAAAAAATCCATCGACTCTGGTCGAGATCAAACCCGCGCTCTAGTGTCTACGAGGCAAGTATGGTTAGCACTAGACCACCAAGACCAACTGGGGTGAGGATATCTTAGTATTGGTGGTAGTTAGTTAATCGGAGTTATACAGAATGATAGCTTATGTATTGATGATGTAGAGCGTATCAGAAGTTGGACGGATTTGCGTTTGTATCACTGCAGGTGTTCTTTTGTCAGCAGAATGGTTTTAAGATATCAGTAAAATTTATCTTTATTTTGTACAAGTTGGTTTTGTTACAGCAGAAATGAGTCTGATATGTCGTGGTAGTGTGACTTGAAGTCTTGCAAAATTCCCATTCATAGAGTCATTGTCATGCCGTATGAATTAGTTATGTTCGGCAGCAATTTGAGGCATGAGCTTGTGTGTCCTAAGTAGGGTAGAATCATGCGAGATGTTCGACGATTACAGCGACCGCCTTGTCGTTGTGCAATATGTGATCAAATATTGCGGGTGGGCGCCTATGAATATTGTAAGTTGTTTGATAAGTTTCTAATGTTTTAACAAGTAAATTTTTGTATACCGGCATTCCGAATAGAGATCGCAATTCGCAATCGAATTGAACAATTGTTCGATATTGCACATTTTTAGCTTGTCATGTAGGACTTCTCATGTATTTTTAGTTGCGGCACGCTGCTTGAAATGCCTGCTTTAAGTTTAGATGATTTCGAACGCTGTTTCTAACAGGGAGCAATCCCGATGAAGAATCTAGTGGAGAGTACATGAACCACTGGAAGGCACGAGAAACAAGTCTATCACTCTTGACCCTACCGGAGCGTATTATAAACCAGTCAAAGTCATCTGCAGTTCATGTAGAAACGGAGAGGTTTACGTATAGTGCAGAACTTCGCGCAGTTGATTGTTGATTAATTAACTTAATTTGCTATTATTATAATGCTAAAATAAATATACCGTTTTTGTGTATTAAGGAGATTTTTGTTAAACGCCAATAATTAAGCAGCAGTGAAGAACATCATAGTGAAAATAGAACAAGTGTCACGCCCGGATCAAGTGTCAGTGCCAAGCTGCATTTCCAGAGCAGTTCAACTTCAGTGCTTTGCGCAGGTAGCAAGATTATTACTAAAGTTTTGTATCTACAAGTAATGAATCTGGAATTCATTAACTTTCTCAGTGTGTTGCATTGCTGTGTAAAATTAAGCAGTGAATGTGTGATTCCAAGCGCACCGAGGAGACACTGAAAATTAAACAGTCATTTAGTAAATAAAGATGAAACCTATTTCAGTCGTTTGCTCTCTTCACAAGACATACAAGTCAAAGTAATGAATGTAATTACTTCAGCTGCAGAAAAAGAGCAAGTAGTAAGCTATAAAGTAGCATAAATAATTGCCAGGAAATTGTAGCCATGTTCAACAGTATAAACTTGGATATCACTGTTTGTAAAGAAATAGTTTAACTCAAGTTAGGAGAGACCGCCATGAGGAAGAGTACCTTTATCAAATTACGCTATTGCTCGCCGCGTAGAAGACACACTCAAAACCAAGTAGCGGAAAAGTTACATAATGGTGAAAAGTTTTCTTTAACTTGACGAATCAACATACATTAGCACAAAAATGCCAATTAATGAGCTACAAACGATTTTTGAACAGTTTCTATTCCGTAAAGAATCACTTCTGATGTCAAATTGAACGAACAATTACATGACGGTTACATTGGGAGAAAATGCACTGTGTTGGAAAAACGTTTATTTCATTGTGCACCGGCAATGGCTGGTAGAATGAAAGGCTTTACTTCAAGATTAAAGCAACATGTTCCTCATTTACATCGGGAAGCTTTGGTGGCAAAGGCAATTCCTCCAGGCCTAATTCCTCCACAGCGTAATGAGCTGTGGGAATGGCTAAATGTATTAAAAGCAGAGCTCTAAAGCTACACTTCTCAAAGGTATGTGCCAGGAAGCAGAACCTATTCATGAAACGCTGATCCTTCACACCAAATTTTGCTGACTGTCAAGAGGAAATGTATTCTCCCGAATTTATGAATTTAAAAGTGAATTATTAGAAATATTTGACACAGACTAACCTGAGTTTGCTGCCCTCATAAGCGATGAAATATTCGTTGCAAAGTTGCATGTCCAGTTGATAGTTTTGAACATTTGAAAAATATTAACGGTAGTATGCAGGGAAAGGAAGAAAACATTCTTCAATCAAATAGAAATGGGCTCTTGAGGAAATTCAACTTTTGAAATGAAAATTTGAAAGGAGTGTACTTGAATCTTTTCTCTCAGAGCTGATACTCATATTATTTTTGTCTGATTTTAGAACATCTCTCTGTTTTGGAGGACACACTGCAATATTATTTTCCTTCTCTCAACGTGAACGAATGTGATTGGGTTCGCAATCCCTTAGCCATTACTACTGAGAACAAAAACACCTGCATTAGAAAAGGCAAAAGAATTGACTGAACATCAGATGAAGTTCTAACTTAGGAAAGAAACATTACTTCAATTCTGAATTTTACAGAAAAAAAGTGTTCCCAATTTTATCAGCAAATATCATATCTATATTACTTTAGTTTTTAACAAAATATCTGTACAAAGGGCATTTTGGCACTGGTCCAAATAAAACATAGGAATGGTGAAGTCTTCTTTCTACAGACCAAGGGTTACGAGTGTGTTTGTTTTCGGTTCCTCCACACAATGAAAATTACACTACAGTAAACAAGCCCAGATTTCCCACTGAATTGCAATGATAGTGTAATTTTATTGAAAGAATGTTTTTAATTTTCTGAGTTTGTGCTACATGGATGCAGTTTCTCAAGAATAATAAATAGCATTACAAAAATATGTAATACTTAACTCTGTTTTTATCTGTTCGTACTTTCCCAGTGAATAAAAAAATGCACTATAATCAAATAATTTCAGGACGTACCATTGATAACTCCTGCTATAGATGTATAATGAGGTAATTAATATTGAAAATCTTTTATTTTCAGTATTAGCAACAATTTAAAATAATTTTAAAGTATTCAATTACCCATCAAATCTTACATTATATATAAATAAATACGTTCTACTTACAGAGTGTTCCACAAAAGGCCATTAGTTCGACCCAGTACAGGAACGCAGAATGGGATACGCAGTGGATCACCATCCCCCAGTGTCCCTAGCGTCGGCGTTGGTGACTATGGAGACAGCCTCAGAAGACGGAAGGTGCACCGGTGTGATGTCGCCGGCTGTGACAAAGTTTACACTAAAAGTTCCCACCTTAAGGCACATAAACGAACACATACGGGTGAGTATCACTTCTGCTACTATCTACGGTTTCTTTTGCATGTATGCAATTCTATGCAAATTGTACTGTTTATTTCATTTGCGCCCTCTTTAAATTGTATGATGATGCTCTGTAGATGGCATTTCCAAGTATATGTAAAATTGCAACATTTTTCTGAAAAAGGGGAAAGTATATTCACACCTATTGTAGGACAGTGTACTTCAGGCGTGCGTGTAAGGAGGGAACGATAGTTAAACCAGTCTAGTTCACGCAGTCATTGCCCGCTTTCAATATTTTGAAGCCCATATTTAGTTGTTTTTATCAAAATGTTTGCTAAATACCATGAAACATCTACAAGTAGCTCGAATTAATGTCGGTATATCTGTATTGAATGTCAAACGAAACAGAGAAAATACTATACACCTGTAATTCCCGTTCTGCAACTATACAAGTTTCGAGGGGACAACGCAACGCTAAAAGCTTATAGCTAAGTTACGAATCTGGAGGTCGTGCCCTGCACGTTCCGTTTCGTTTTATGTTTAAAATATTAGCTGTTTCTTATAAATGGATGCGCAGCATTATACCATTCCGAACATTTGTGGGTTCTGTCTGATAACATTCCTTTTAGGAGTCCGTCACATGCAAGTACCACGTTTATTATTAGTCCTAGGGAATTTATATGCTTTTATTTCCGTGTTTCGTTAATATGTTATTTCAAACTGTAAATGAGTTAAAACAGACTTGTTGCCTAAGCAACCATGAAACAGGTATTACTGCACTAAAGCAAAACTGGCCATTATAAATTAATTACTGAATTAATATGAGCAAAAGATACATTAGCTACCATGTGCACAGTACTTAAGAATGTGATCAGCTAGTTGAGCAGCAATCAATATGTAGAACGTTATGGTTTGTACCCTCATCAATCGATTTTTTATCCTTTTTGCGTGCTAAATAAGAACTTTATCTTCTCTTATGCATAACATATTAAGCAATGAAGCGTTAATTATTGGAATTAATTCTGTTCTGTGGAAAAATGGCAAATTTCTATTTAAAATAAACATTACAGTTTGTTTGTTTGTTATTATTATGCAAGGAGTTAAGGCATCAAACACCAATCACTAAAACAACCAGGGAACGATACTGAGCCGCAAAAATCTTTATGTACTCTTTTATACCAAAACGTACTGTAAATAGCTGAAAACAAGTAAAAATTCACCTATAGCTGAACTAATTGCGACATAAATTAGGTGAATATTGAATGAATCTTTTTTCGGTGTAAGAGATCGCCCCTCCATTGGTATTATTGGCTATATAGTTAAAGGCATTGGTATAAGTTTCCTTGTGATTGGAAGATTCCGAAAATTGCTGTTCGAACCCATCACTTTACCACACTTTTTATTTCAGTTATTTTCTTTGCATTTCATACGCATGCATAAAAATTCAAAATTCCTATTACTTACGTACTGATACTCAAAATTTCATTGTAAAACTCCATCGCAGCCGAACAGTATGCACCGTCCGCACAGTTGTGGATCACTGACATAGGTGAAATTGTACGGTGTGCTTACCAAGACCAAAATGTCTCGTAGATCACAAGGGAGCTTGGCTGCGGTGAAATGGTTAGACCGACACCAGGAGGAGGGAGTTGAATGGGCCAAATCACGACTGCGATTAGGCAGACTTGGGCAACAAGAACTGCCCGAGAAAATGATTTGATGGAACCAGCCTATCTTTCCAGATAAGTGTGATTGCTCAAATGATACCACACGAGACAAAACGGTTAGAATAGGCACAGAGGAATATCCAACTACCTCAACCTATTGGTGCGTGTTAATCCTGACTGACGAGATCTGAACAGCAGGGAAGACTTTTCCTGTATAGACCAAATATCAGCTTCAGCATGTATTTCGAGCTGAGCATTCAGGAAGATTTTCAGCACATGACTGAGCCTACATTACAGCATGGGCTTTAAGTGTTGAAACGAATGATGAGTACAGCCTGTGTTGGTGTTCCGGGGAACATTTTTCTAGCATCCCTTCACGCCAGTTTCTCAGAACAATAGAAATACATGTTTATGGACGATAATAGTGGTGTGCAAACCTATAATATGACCCAGGATTGGCTTCTGCTGATCTGAACCCCAATTGAACGTGTATGAACCTTCTTAGTTAAGGAATGGGACGAAAGGCGAGTAGACAGAATGTAAGAGAATCTGGTAGCCCATGTGATGGAGCTAAAGAAGAATTATCAGCGCAATCCAAAACGCTGTTCTACGCTTGTTGCAGGAAAGACTACATTCCTCTGGAAGTGATTGCACCAAGTTCTAAAAGAGAGTTTTATATATATTTCCATTCTTCAATTTTGAAATCCCAAAGAAGAGTTTCGCATTTATTTCTTTAAAATTTTTCCACAGAAAATGTATTATGTTTTAGAAAGATACTAAAGCGCATTATATATTAACATGCTATAGTTCAGCTATAGCCAAGCAGTTTTGCGTTCGCTTTTAAAAGGGTCATTAGTTATTCTTTTCTTTTTTCTTATAAATTGATTAATTTTATTGGAACGTAGAATTATGCAGAATAGAGACTTTGTTTCTGTTTTATATCTCATGATTCACAATATTGTCACAACTATAATATTTCCTTTCAATTCTTTTATTGATAAGTATTCATAAATTCCTTTGAATTTTAATGATTAGCGTTTGGAGCTTGAAGGTAATATATATATTTCTTTGTTGATTTATTGGTTGGGTTTTGATGCTTAAACTCCTAGTATAATGTTAAAAACATGTTTTCATATATATATATATATATATATATATATATATATATATATTAAATGTGATTTGTTATTTTCTCTCAAAGCAGAAAAAATTAGAATAATTAACACTTCATTGCGTAACGTTATGTTATGCATAAGAGGGCTCATAAAGGTTATATTTAGCATTAAAAAATGATAAAAATGGATTGATGGGAAAGTTTTAAATAATACATTAACAAAACACTGAAATGAAAGCATATAAATCCACGGAGACTGACAATAAGCATGATGCTCTCATGTGATGAACTCCGAAAAGAAATGTCATGAGAGGCAATCCGCAAACAGTGGCAATATCGCACATACGTTTATGAGTTTTTATATTAAACATAAAAAGCGAGCAGAACTCAAACTCTATATTCGTAACATAGCCATAAGCTTTCAGCGTTGCGTTCATTGGCTTGGCTATTAAGCTCAATTGTATTTAAACTTAAGATACACATTCACTGAATGAAAGGCGTATAGTGTAGTCATTTGATATGCAATACAGATATGGAACTGCATTCAGATCTTTACTAGTTTCATGGTATTTAGCACATGTTTCGAAAAAACAACAAGCTTGAAAATCTTGGAAGCGAGCGAGCATCGGCTACACTGGCCTCGTGAACTAGACCAATTTAATTGTCATACACGCACGCCTGAGCAATATTGCTCCACAATAGATGTCCATTTACTCCCTTGAAAGATATTACCTGTCAGTTAGGTCCAATTAAAACTTATCCCATTTAGCATATAAAAGCAATTTATTTAGAATTTTTTTCATAACTAGAAGAGTAATAAGAGAAAAATAAATGCATGAAATTAAAAAAGTGCACTATTTGATTACTTTTTCGTGCATATTTCTTATACTTATAATCTCTTAATTGAAACGAGAAGAAACGCCAAGCATCATACTTTTCAGAAAAATTATACTGTATATTATATATAGATATCCTTGAGAAGGTGTGATACAACATTGATCTTATGCTCACAAGGACTGTGAAAATAACAAGACGACCATTTTATACTAATATGTCCCTTTTTAATGCAATTGAAAGAGGTGAAGTATCTTACATTTTTAAATAAATGGTATAACAGAATATGAGGTTACAAAATCATAGAAAAAGTTTAATAAACTAAATAATATATTTAATTACGCGTATATTATTCAACACCATATAAATAATTTTATGTAAACACTTGCAGCGTTTAGAACTGGATGAATATAATTTCAATTATCTTCTTTCTGGACAACTCTTTTTTTTTTTTTTTTTTTTTTTTTGAGGAATAGGAAATTTGTATCCTTTTTCGATAGGTATAGTAGACTTTACATTCCCTTTTGTAAGGTTAATGTTTTGTAAACCAGGTTTAAATGAAATCTGAAATTGGAATTTCTCTTGAAGTATTAGGTATTTATGCAAGTATTTGTTCCTAAACAATGAAAACGTATTTTCTGAGATAATGTACATTTTTCTTTAAGAAAGATGGCTATAAAGCCCACGATGTCTTCTATTCTAAATGCACTATGGAAACAATTAGCTTTCCTTCTAGCGTTCACTAACATTTGAATGTACATCACTGACTAAACACGATCATATTTAGGTACTCCCTTGAATAGTATAAAGTAGTGCGCGCGCATTGCAAAATATTGATGAGTAATTAATAACTGAGAAATGTTGTCATTGCCCAGTGCAGTACGTTTGTGGTTTTGACCACGTACGAATCACAAAAAAATGTGCAACTCCTTTACAGTTTCGGAAAGATTGCTTATATAGTCATAAAAAATACCTTTTTCGACTACGTTTTGTTTGTTCTTCATGATAAGAACAAAACTTGACCTACCAACTTTTAAGTTGGCAATACCGAAAACATACAAACACAGTTTTATTAAACCAAACATGTTTTATACAGGTAGATAGGACAAAGAAAGATTTTGAAACACAATACCTGCTACGCCATGCTTTCACGGCCGGTGTTATAGTTAAAACAGTTAAAATCTCCCGGGCTGTTTTGCCGTGGTCCATGGTTTGAATGACTACCATAGCCTTCACCAACTACTTCGGTTGGCATCTTTAGTGGACGATGAACAACAAGAAGCTACGTGTTGTTCATCGTCCACTGAAGATGCCAACCGGAGTAGCTGGAGAAAGCTATGGTAGTAATTTAAACCATGGACCACGGCAAAACAGCCCGGGAGATTTTAACTGTTTTAACCATTTCTTTCTTGACATAAATTCTTAACTTTCCCCTGTCTCTTATAAACTTTGAAGCATGTCTCTTATGAATGATAAGTTCTGCAACCCTCTCTCTCAGCTGGTAGGAAGAATTTTAACTTTCTTCCCAATTATACACATACTAAACGTACGCCAATTTCAGGACTTCCAAATAGGTAATTAAATTTCTCTCTGAAGTACTGTGGGTAGTATTTGCACTAATCAGAATATTTATAACAAAATAGTTACTTTACATTCAAATATGCGTGAGGATAAGTCGCCTTTCTGCCACTGTAATGTGATACATGTTTGGGAATGATCTAGCGAAATTTAAACCTTCATTTTTGCAATGACATCGTCTATAAGTGCGCTACTACGATTTATATGCTTTCCTCTGTTATCCTTACGAGAATGACCACCAACCGAAATGCATTCTAGAAGAGCAATGTCTTTATCGCTTAATGCATAAAAACTTGAGAAAACGTTATTATATATCTGTATTTTTTCATATCCATTTAAAATGAAAAATGTGAAATTTTCTTTTTTGACTAAAGAGGGTTTCTTTATTATTTTTTTAGCATTGGCATGGGAGCATATTCTATTAGTCCCATGAGATATAAATCTTCTTTATATTTACATCATACCAAATGAAATTACCTTTGATCTTCCTTTGTTTTCTTCTCATATCCCTTATTTGAATAATTTAAATAAATTCATACATGAAATAAATCAACACTGAATAAAAACAATAATTTTCTGTTTTCCTGTGTTATATATATATATATATATATATATATATATATATATATATATATATATATATATTGTATTGAAGGTGTACATATGTTGTGATTTCAAGGATATTAACACAATTATAAATTGTGATACAGAAGTGATGTAAACAATGAATCGACTTAACCTGCAAAGGGACCGGTATGCTTTACATGCATGATGACTCTTTCAGTTGAATATTTTTGACCTCTCATTCTAGCTATTTTGCATTTCTCTCTACAATACTCAAACGTTTTATGTACACTTTTTCATCTTTTAAGGCACAGCTCTACTTCAGATTCACTTTCGTACATGTTTAACACGACACAATCATATGAAATTATATAATATCAGCAGTGTTGTAACACAGCAGTAATATCGCGCTAAACTGCAGATTCTTCTTTTTCAATGATCACTAAATTGGTCAATGCGCTAATGTGTGCAGCATACTCTAAATTTCCTCCTTTTACACCATGTGGTGTGCCTATACAAGAACATCGATTTGTACATATATCTCAATATATTTTCGAATTGCTTCCCTTTTCAGCTCATCGATTTAATTAGAGCTGCTGAACATATGAGCAAAATTTCAAGTCAGCATGCATGCATGTAGATGTAACGAGGAAGGAGAACCATATCATATTCAACTTTAAACTTTTATGCTTAGCTCTTATTGAATACTCGTTAACTATTTTCCATTAGAACGTTATTTAAATAATGTAAAATAAGTTAGATATCCGATTCCTGGAACAACAAAACCCTCTATACATAATTGAATCATGATTAGCCGTACTTTAAGGCGGAAATTTGCGCGGAAATATAAGACATTTCTCCAAATTACTGCTCCAGTACTCATGCTATATTCAATTATTGGCTTCCGCTTTCTTAAAATACTCATTAACAGTTTTAAATTTTAGCAAGCATTTTATCAAGCATTTCTTGGGAGAAATCCAATCTATCTCCACTTTTAGGCAGTTATCTTTGTATGTTCTATGTCCATCTGTTTTTCTTACTGATACTCTACGTTTATCCAATAATTACTGTTCTTTAAACCACAGCGCTCTATAATAGCTACTCAAGCACTGCAAATGATTAATGAAGACCTTGTAATAAAGAACGGAATTGTGCTGGTTAACAAAACAGATGTCAAGATTTACTCTTCACATCTCACAATATAAAATTCTGTTCATCTATACAGTCATATGCGGACTCGTGAGCGGGAGGTCTGGAGTTCGATTCTCACTTGTGAGAATCCAGGTTCCTCCATGACTGAGGTTTTCTCCAGGTTTTTCTCAGTCCTCATAACTGGCAAATGCCGGTGAGGTACCCTAAACTTAGGCCTAAAACGCTTCCTTCCTTTAAAAAATCCCAGTTTATCATTTCATGTATCATCAATGTCCACCGCCTATGGTGCCTCAGTAGTTAAAACGGGCGTTAAACACCATTAAAAACAGTCATGTGCATGTGAAATTCCTACTTGTATTTATATTCTGCACGTTAACTGTCTCACATTTTACGAGTCCTCCATGTGTGATATATTATCTGTAGAGCTGGGATCAAACTTATTCGATAAGTATCTTTTCTGAGCTTCGACTCAGAAAAAGGTGAGGTGTCGGGTAAACTGTTTGTACCCTAAGAACAAAATATTGAGAAGACTCTCGAAGCCTTCTAGGGCATATCCAATGCTAGTTAATGATTAGTTCCCGTTTCAAGAAATTAATTTAACAATCTGTGAATCCAACTTCCACTTGAAAGTTGAATATCATTGAAACAATTTCCGTACTAGCCTATTCTGTACACAAGTATGGATCGTAAATGAATACTCTTTGGGGAACACATCCCTATTAACGTAATTAATACATACTTAAAACACTGTCACATAACACACAAGAATACGTCCGTACGTTCCTAGAGTTACACTTGTACTGATCTCCCCTCCGACTCCCCGGTCGGCTTTCAATCTTGGGAACGAGGCGAGAGCTGAAGAGTTCGGTCAGCTGCGGCCAGCTGCCCATGGAGTGGCCTGCGTAGGGAAAAGTGTCACCCAGTAGTTTAACGATCAACTATATATGAGGTAAATTTTATATGTAATTCTTTCACACAAACTATGTGTAAGACATTCGTTGCAAAAAAAAAAATCGGATATGAAAAATTCGGATCACGAACGATCTTCAGCCTTCCCTTTTGACGCTCTAATCAACCGAACTACTTTGTCCTTCTTTAAGCATGGGTTCAGAAACCATAGATTACCGTGCATATAATAAACTCAATTCCGACAGTTGGGTGCCGCATCGAGCGCCAATCTTAAGTTTTTCACCAAGTCTAAAATGCATACATTTCTGTTGCCAGTGCAATATTGTTCGGTAGGGTTGGTAATGCAAATGTGCCGTTTACACCAGGCTTTACTAGCTTTTATTTATTTAATTCCCAATCTTCCTCTTGTTTTAATCATCTAAGATTAACTTCCTTTCTCGAACGCATCTAACTCATGGACAAAACAGCATCCATTACAAATGGTCTAAATAGTGGAAATAGCCCTGCTAAGCTCCCACAAATACGATTCAAGATTTATCATTGTTTTGTATCGTGTTAAAAATTGCATTAGAATATCCATTTTAAAAATTGACACTAGCTCATCCCATTTTGACGGGAAAAGAAGCAAGGATATTAGAGAGTAAAATGTTATTTTATTTTTACATAGTCTAAACCTTAAAATTTCTCACTTTATATTTAAAAAAATGCCATATTTTAAGTAAATAAAATGTTCATTGGCAATTCGCAACAAATAAAAATATAAGGAATTGAATTTAAAACACACATATAGCCACTGCACCTTCTAAACCCGCTCTGTGCATCTTAACAAAGTTTTCAGGAGACACAAGAAATGCCGTAATTTTTAATTTCCTTCATTTGTAAAGTCACTTGTACTACCTTTCCTTTAAATTTCTTGAAATTCTTTATTTGAGTCGTTCTACGAAACATAGCCATTCAAAGAATGAAAATTACAACAATTTCAGATTTTACTGCACAAAGTTGGTTTTAACTGCGGCAATTCCAACACTTAGCGTATTTTGGTGTGCATAGTATTTGTACTGGAACACACCTTATGAGTTGGATTAAAAATTTGTTCGTAGAAATTCAATCAGTTATCAAAATACACCGTCTGTAACATCATGTATGTATAATATATGTATACTTATACACTCATCAAGACATCCTTCAGCCTGCACTTTAGAAGCACAACTCCGGACCCCAGTATTCCAGAATTTTTATGATTAGTAGAACAATCTTTGAAACATTGTATTGGTTCCAACATTTGATTTCTGTAGCATAAAATCCTGATCATGAAGATATGAATAATTTTGTAACATGGATCTGTCAAAACTAGGACCTTACTCATACATTTTATTTCCATAGACGGAAGTTAACATTATGTGAATGAATGCGTTGTTAATCGATAGTTTATTGAAGGCTAAAGTTTTCTCAACCGTGATCCTTAAAAATTGCCTAATTCCGAATTATTTGTTCAAGAAAACGTCCATCACATGCATTACTAAATGATAGCCTCATACTGCGACCATTATTATTTGCATAGTTGATAGGTAAGGCCATAACGTACGGCTTTTCTATTCTTCCTGGATTAGAACGTTGAAAATAGAAGGGCTGTTCAATAAGGAATTATAGCAGATCTTAACTCATCCTCCTAATTCAGATTATTGTCTCAAAGTAGTCTCCGTTGGATGAATTTACCTGTCTTAGCGTTTTTGCCGGTCTTCAAACCGCCGCCGTATCAATCACCACTGTTTATAATGGTGGAAAATGCCTCCACGAAGGTGTTTCTTCAATTTGATGAAAAGGAAATATCACACGCGGTTAAATATGAACTAATTGGGGGGACACATTACATTGATTTTTGTGAGGTATTCAGCAGCAACACGTGGTGAAGCATCCAGTTTGTTGCACGGAAATGTGGCCATTTGCATATTATATGATATTACAGAGCTTTCAGGACCATTATTTGAATATCGAAAAGTGAGATGGCCACAACTCTTCCAGCAGAAGCCACTCTTTTTATTTATGTATTTGTTTTTATTTTTGTATGGTGGAGATTTGACGCATTACTTTGCTGTTTCCTCTTACGATCGAAAATATGTAGACAAGTTCATCACAGTCATTACCTTGGAAAGAGATTACGCATATTTCTCTTGTAACATCTTCAACTGCATTCGAACGTCCTTTTGTTTGGGAACCCAACCTGCATAATCAAGTCTCGTGTGCAGCTACCAAAGTTTGAGTGGTACCCAGCAAAAATTTCAGAATTTCTGATGAAAATGTTCTTAATGATAGTCGACGATCTTCTAGCAGTGATGTTAACATTTTCTTCCGTTAAAACACAATCTGGAGCCCGAGGTCCACCACCTTCATAATTTATTGCTTCCCCTCTTTTTTAAGCTATCTTTGAGCTCTACTATAGGGAACAACAACGTCATCTTGGATCTGCTGTAACTTTGCATAGGTCTCAGGGGAAAATATTTTATAAGCGAAAGCAGAATTTCAGAGCAGCGTAGTATTACTCCATTTGGTGTAGAACTGAGCATGTTTAAACTTGCACACCTCTCACAGGTGGGAAACTGAAGTGACAAACATGAAATTAATAACTTATCTACATTACGCGTTAAGCTAACAAAATATTGTCAAGTGTAATTTTTGCGCGCGAAATTATGTCTAATAAAGTATGATCAATCAACCCTCATACTTATTCTCTTATATGTGCATTCAAATGTCAACATATTGGACATTTGCATATTTACTTTCTCGAATGGTATACGATATTGTCAGAAACCAACTTTAAGAATGCTCCTCTTCTAAGTGATTTATTGTTTGGTAAGTAACGTGGGTGTTATATCGTTACGATATTTAATGCATTTATATTTTAAGTCATTTTTCTAAATTTGCTTGCCGCATTAATTTTAGAACAACCCTAACCTTAAAATGATCCATCTGCATCCAAATCAACCCGTCCGGTCACAGGGACTTGCCAACCCGTGTTCTTGGTGGTGAAGGCGCTTTATGCAAAATTATAGCTGCCATCTCTTTAACTTTCTGAGTAAACTTTGAGAACTGTGGAGTCGGTAACGCATCAATAAGCGTTAAATTAAATGCATCATCGAACTCCCTACCGTGAGACAAGGCATGTTGGGCAACCGGCAAGGGAGGCTTTGTTTTAACAGAGCGCCTATGATTGTTTATATGAAGCGAAACAACAGTAGACGTTAAACTAATATAAAATGCTTTCCAAAGCTACCAGGATAACATATAAACCACTTTCTTGGAAGCACAGTTAGAAAATTAAGTAGTCTTAAATTCTTTGGATAAATTGGGCTGTGAAATGAATTACACGGGATAACTACACCACAGGTTTTGTATTTTGGGGTTGGCAAGAATATGAGCCGGTGACAGGACGGGTTCATTTCGATGCAGATAGACTGTGGTGAAATAAATTTTTAAGTTTAGAGGGTGTTCTAAAAATAAGGCGGGATATAAATTTAGAAAAATAACTTGTCTTCTGCCTATGAAGTACACAAGTTGCTCGTGATATAGCGAAAAAAAGTGAATTAAGTGTTTTGTGTATGTGTGTCTACCGTTATTAGTGAATAACATCGTACGAAATTATATATATATACATACACACAAAGGGGTACAAGACAAATAATTTGAGATTGGAAACCCACGGCCCATAGATACAAAGTACAAATTTCGGATTAAGATTCGTTTAAGATCAGCACATCACTAATGCATTCCGTTTCGAATAGAATAGAACACCAGCAATAGCGACAGGCATTCGCCAAACGCCTGTTGGCGTAATGAGTTATGCTATGTTACAAATGTAAGTAAAACCAAAGAAACAGGACTTTTGTCTCATGCTATTGCACGTGCTTGTTGAATTTGTTGTGGCGTTTACTTAACAAAAAGATTATATAACATGCTTTTTAACTGTACTTCTTCCGGTAACGTAAAGGTCTCCCATACATTAAATAGAGCGGTGCAGTTTAAGTTGACTTTTTATTTCTTGTATTATAAGCAAATGTTACGTGGGGAAGGACCTTGTTCCAATGTTGCTGATCAGTAAATGTATAGTGACTTAACAATTTGATTAACCCTTTCTGTTAAACCATTACAGGCCGTATAGTAGGCTGTAATAAACGCGGTGGGTACACCCTTGACTTTAATAACTACTGTGTAACATCACTTAAAAGACTGAACCTCTATCTGATAACGACTAGTGCACCATGGCGACATAAAATCTTTCTAAAATGAAGATAACAGCATTTCCCCTAGCACCATTACTTAGAGGTTTTGACTATACCCATTTGTGGCATACTTGGCCCCGATTATCACTTTCCGCCAATATAATTTATAGGAATTGGTTATAACAAACCAGCGGGTTTAAACATTTTAGAACCTTTACAGGACTGACAACTTGGTCACCCTTTCACATACTTTTAAATTTCTTTGCATAGCGATTCAACAATAACAAAATGAATTTTTGGAAAGATTCGTGTAAAATCTACATGTCCAAATAAAGGATCTTCGTAACAAGAGAATAATATCTCTTGCTTCAATGATTCTGATGTCACTGATAAAGGGGTAGTTCTGTTGAACCAGCGTTTAGCAATGAAGTACCCCAGTTTTCAGAAGGTAAGAAACAATTTGACGTAATTTAGGAGATCCGGAACCTGGGGTTTCTAAGGTTTAAATTGTTGGTTTAAGTAGTGCATCATTTGTTGTTTCTGATCTACCTCCACAGAGACAACAAGCATTTGACAGTTTGCCTGTTTGTTCAAGTTCCTGTGGTTCCGAATAATCAACAGGAAAACGAGAAAGAACATAAGTATTTAAACATTTGGCTCCTAATTTACAGATAATAGTGCAATCTTATTCTTGCAGTTGCAGTGCCCATCTGGCTCATCTTTATGTGACATTGTTTAGATAACAGTGTGCGCGGTGGTCACTTACTATATTAACAGGATATCCATAAGTATAGGTAGGAAATTGTGTTAAACCATATCCTATTGCAGGTAATTTAAGTTCAGAGACTGTATATTCCTTACGTACTTATTCAACGCTCTCGAGCAGAAAGAAACTGGATGAAGTTCACCACCATTGGCTTATTGTAGGAGCGCGGCTTACACGCCTACACCGTAGGTATCCATGTAAGCTCCAGGGGTGTAATGAGCTAACATCGGAGCAGTCGTTGATGCCCTTTTGAGTTTGTCAAATGTTACCTGGGGCTTTTCCGTCCACTCAAAATTCTTATTTTTATGCGTCAGCAAATGTAGGGGCTGTGCAATAGAAACAAAGCTATAAATAAAACACCTTTTCAGTACATTTTTTACACAGACTTTGACATAGTCAATGAGCAATAGCTTTTAGGTTATCCTTATGAGGTTCAATTCCTTCCACACTTCAGAACCAACAGTTTAACACGTGACATGACTAAAAAAAACCTGATTTTATCTTAAAATTATGTCATTGCAACTGATCACTTAATAATCTGTCTTCAGTCACTTAGTAATCTGTCTTCAATCAGAATAAATTGGCCATTTGAGAAAGAAGAAATTGACATTCATGCTGACCGTCGGGTGTTAAAAAAAGGTTTGTAAGATTTGCCTTTTTTTTTTTTTTTTTTTTTTTTGCCAGAGGCTTGAAAATAAGGACTTAATAAATTAAAAGTGCAACACTATTTCAATTTCCCCAAATAGCATAACAAATCATTCAGTATGTTAAAGAGCGTCCATAAATAAACAAAAAATCTTTAACTTGTTTATTTATTATTTCAGGTTGTTGTTGTGACATTCTATAAGTTCTTTGTTTAATTGGTTTTTAATACTTCTGTACGTTAAATGCGTAATATATCAGTTTCATCATTGAATCTGTCACTTTTATTTCAAATTCTCCAATATCTTTTATCCTTAATTATTGTAATTTTGTAGCAAAGACTCTCTTACACTTAACCAAAATATCTTGTATCTGTGCCATGTTTTAAATTTCTTCCCTGTTCCAATTAGTGAACTGTATTAATGCTACGTCATGAATATGCGCGATAGTCGTTTTACCAAAAATGGTTCGGGACTGTGTTATTTCAAAAGGAAATCATGCATTCTGCTTGTACTTCACATACAGTTGGTGAAATATCAAGATGTTTTTCTGTATTATGGCAGTTGAGAGATCCAGCATAACAAGACCTGTGCGATTGGAGGGAATTTTAATGTTTATTTTCAAGGAAGTTAAGGGTGGTACCCGAATATCATTCAGGATATCTACAAATTCTGTGTCATCCACATGCTGGTAATTGCACATGAAATGTGCTTGTGCAGATGGGTTGCAAGACTGCTAATTCCCGAACAAAAGGACGTCGGCATGTAGGTTTGCATGCATTTGAAGATAATGTTACAGGAAGATGCAAGGTGTCTTTCAAAGGTAATCACTGTTGATGAATTATGACTACATCACTTCGATCCTGAAAGCAAACAGCTCAACTCTGTGTGGAAATCTCAATCATCACCAACACTAAAAAATGCAAGTGGTTGCTTCTGCTGGTAAAGTTATGGACATCTCCTTTTTCGCCATTCAAGAATTGGTTTACCAGAATGTTATACGCAGGTGTGTGCAGACACACAACTACACCTGAGCTATACTACGGAGATATACTGAATACTCCGTAAGACCATGTCACACGCAAAAGGCCAACAAACTGGATGCTGCATCAGGGTAATGCACGTCCGCCCATCGCAAATGTTTTGCTCAATATTTCACAAAAATCACTATGGCGTGTGTTCCATGCCCTCCCTATAGTCCATATTTAGCCTCTTGTGATGTTTTTATTTTTCCCAAATTGAAGAAACTTCTTCGTGGGAGGTATTTTCTACCATTATAAATAGTGATGTTGGATACGGCAACGATTCTGAAGAATCTGGCAGAAATGCGGAGACCGATGCATTGCTTCCAACGATAACTATTTTGAGGAAACTCGCCAAAATAAAGAGAACGAGTAAAGTGTGTATTCTAAAAAATTAAACTAATTTTTATTGAATTTTTTATTATCGTGGCATGTCAGTGAGCAGTCAGCATTTGATCTCTGTACTGTATTAAAAGACTCCTGCTTTGTCATTTAGTATAAATTTAAATGTCTGCCAAAAAGTTCCTGGTTCATGCTTATAGGCAGCAACATTATTCATACTGAGCGCTTATGTCGATTTTCCATAAGTATATCAGTCTCATATATAGTTTTATATCCAGGGTTATTGTTCAGTACGATCCATTTCTTCGGCCACCGTCTTACCGTAAGCTCCAGACACTGCACAATTTGAATAGCTGAAGTAAAGAATCTACTCGGCGTTTTCAATGATGTGACGCTACTCTTGATTACGGTGAATTGTACATTCACATAAGACAAAGCAAAAACTGCTCCCCCCAGTTGCGGACTGCCACAATACGCAAAGTATTGGAGTACATATGAATAAATAGAAAAGAAGGAAGAGGAATGTAACAAAGGAAACAGAAAACAAATACATATAAATAGAATGCAAATTATGAATTGGAGAGCTCATTATTTATTTATTGATTTATTCTGTAAGGATCTTATTGCTGTGCAGGTGGTGTCTAAGTAAAAATAATGACCCGCGTAGAACAACTATCACAATCTCTTTATCTTTGTTTTCTGTAAATTAAAGCTTTTCCAGATGGTGAAAAAGTGCCGAGAAATAGTACAACGGTCCAAAGACTTCTATATCCTGAAACGTTATATTTTCCCTTAAGTATGATATCGTGGTCATATAGATACTTTATTATTTTATTCTTGATTCACTCCCTCAAGTTGGCCCATACTTTTTTTAATATCTAATGGTAGGATCTATTATATCCATGAAATAGCAATCATATGGATTCTTCTTGGCAATGAACTTCTTTGAGCCTCTTCTGTGATCACTAAGCGAGTCCTGTGATGGCGAAGTTTGGAAGTGTTTTTTTTTTTTTTTTTTTCCCAAAAGAACAAGTACCCGGAAGCGTTTCTGTCTCTCTGTGGCAGCACCAGCAGATGTTGTGTGCCGAGTTCTGCCTGGTAGAGATCATAGTTCCAACCATTCGCACGAAGTGAGGCGTTTAAGATGTCGAATCCATGAGTTCGCCGGAGTGTATTCTTGATAAAGTCAACACCAAGTCCTTCCTGTGGGAGTTTACCCTAAGCATCTACTTCATTTTTTCGTAAAAGCTTTCTTAATCGTCCAGCGCCATAAAATTTAGATCGAGAATATTTGTTTTCGTTTTTACAGTCTTTTAGTTTATTTGCATTAAGGCCCTGGACGCTTTCGCCCACTGGGTCTCACTAACCTAAGAGAAAGGGATTGGCTGATTGAAAGAGAGTTTTGCATGTGTTTAGATGTTGTATATATGCTTCCGATCCGACTTTAAAAAGCAAAAACATTTAAGCATCATGTCGATGTATAAAATGTATTCAGGAATAGGTAGTTGTAGAATTTCTTTTAAATAACTTGAAATTATTTTGTTGCAATCGACAAGAAACTGCTGTCATTTGCGGTGCACTGAGTATTTTCAATGCAGACACTTTCGTTTTAATCCAATTGGGGCAAAAACTATGAAGAAAAAGTCTAATTTGGTTTTAATAAAATGAATAAAATACTAAAACGTTTACACAAGACTCCAAATGATGTAAAATGTTTATGCACTTTTAAAACAAAGTGTAATTTTGTAAAAATACATTTTACTTAACTTGTTGATGAAAAATATTGAACCTGTCCTGCTTCATATTCCTGTAATATAGTGAGTGTAATTAAAGTTAAAACGCCAGAGTATTAATTAATACGGGATTAGAATTAATACTTTAAATTTCCAATTTACATATTCACCTGAAGTAGTTAATTTCTGCTGTTGTCAAACTGTTAAATTCCGGACTCAAATCATAATATATTACTAGATATCTAATCATGAGGGAAATTTAAACATTAAGTAAGTATTAGTAACTAAAATTATCTCCTTGATTTAATAAAAAAGTGGATTATGGAATTCTGCAGTTCTGAACTAGATGTCCTATCTTGTGAGGTCTAGGTGAGTACAGAGTACACATTGCCGTTGGTTTCATAATATTCCTGGACTAATAAGGGTGACATGATAAATCTTTATTTTTCATCCAGAAATCAACTCCTTAACATAAGAAAATATGGAGTTCGTGTGGCAGGTAATGCGACTTGTGTGGAAGAATATTTTTTATTTTTTGTTCGACTTTTTTTCATCTAAGGTCTTGCACTTTTTAACAATATAATAATTTTTCCTGCACATTCTTCGCCTTGCTAGAATTCTCCCGAAACATTAAAATATAAATTTGTTAAAATATAAACATATCCATAAATACCGAGGGTGCCAAAAAATGTATACACACTTTCACAGCAGATATCTATTTAATATATTTCAAAGTTGTACCGAAAAACAACAGTAATGTGTAGCATGATGTTCTGTAAACAGACGTGACTCACGTTGTGATAGCGTTGCTACATGACAGGTAAATCAACTATGAACAATTGAAGCCAAGATTATGGTATGATGTACTGTAAACAGGTGCGACGCACATTACGTTATGCTAGCGTTGCTACAACAAAATGGAGCCAAGATTATTGTTTGAACAGCGGAAATCAATTTTGAAGTGCTATTGGAAAACTGAGAATGTTGTTGGAAGTTCAAAGGCAATGGAGACGTGTGAATAGAACAGAACCGCCAACGCAAGTAACAATTGCACGCATTCGAGACAAATTAGAGACTCAGGATACCGTAAGCAATGCTCACAAGGGCAGATCTGGGAGACCTGCCCCGCGTCTTCGACTATGGTTTTGGAACGTTTTGAGCACCCACCGCAGAAATCTGCAAAGCAATGTGCAAGTGAGACTGGGATTAGCATAATTAGCGTATGTCGTATTATTAAAACAGCAAAGTTGAAAGTTTTCATCCCAAGACTTTTGCATGCATTAAATGAAGATGACCCTGATCGGAGAATGCAGTACCGTGAGTGGTTTCAGAACATGGTGCAAGAGAATGTGGCCTTCGTAGGGAAAGTTGTTTGGTTTGATGAGGCACAATTTAAGCTGAACGGAACTGTTAACCGGCATAACTGTGTCTGCTGGTGTGCAAGCAGTCCATGTGTTATTTTGGAAAATACTGTTAATTTACCTGGAATTAATGTTTGGTGTGGCTTGTCATCTAGGAGTCTAATTGGACCATTCTTTTTTGAAGGAACATTAACTGATCCAGTGTACTTGAACATGATATGCACATATGTCCCACCTGCCATTTATACATTCTAAAAATGAGGAGTTTTACTCCCAACAGGATGGTGCACTACCACATTACCACCGAGACGTACGTGCGTAAATTGATGACAATCTTTCAAGGCACTGGATAGGATGAAGAGGTCCGATTGAGTTTCCACCGCGTTCTCCTGATCTAACTCCATTGGACTTCTACCTATGGGAAACTCTTAAGGGTGTTCTATACTATAGAAAAACAGCTATACTGGTAGCACTTCGGGAAGAAATTGAAACGGCATGTGCTAACACGTTGCTCAATCAGTAGTTCAGGGAACTCAGAAGAGTATCGACGCCGATGGTGGGCATTTTGAGCAACTATTGTAAATGTAAAAGTCTTAAGATGATTAGTGCTCATCATTTTCTGTTTGTGTGAATTCAGTTTTGTTATGTTAACACAGTTTTTTCTTTGCTTGAAGTATGCTACATTTTGGTACCCTCTGTATATACATATAAATAATAAGTAATGAAATATTTCATTTTAAATATTCGGAGTATTATCTAGTACGTATACAGCGGCAAAGCAAATAAAATTAAATTTCTAATGTTTGCTGCAAATATTTTTATTTATTGAGGCACTGTTTACAAGCTCTTCATCTTTAATTTGTCATTTATTTCAGTATGTAGAAATTAAGTAAGTAAATAACGGTCTTAAGAATTATCCCAATAATCTAATTTTTTCGTGTGGTTTTATAAACTTCCATAAAGTAAAAATATTTAAAATGGTTTAAATAAAAATATAAGTGGAAATTTTCAGACTTTTGGAATGTTTGATTTTTTTTTTTTTTTTTTTTTTTTGTATCCAGGAAATGGAGTCTCAAATAAATATCTGAACTCCTTTTCCCATAATGATGATGGAAATATACCACCCTTCTACGCATATATTTTCGTCAGTTACCAAAACACAGAATGGTTGCCCAGATCCTTTGGAATTTCTTCAATCGCTTTTTAAAAATCAATATTGTATGACATACCAAAATATTTTACTGTACAGAACTCTGAAATTAACGCATGTATCACAGAGTCATATTCACCAGAGCAAATGATAGGGGGAATGTTACTGTATATAATATAAAATTGAGAACAAAGAAAAACTATACTGCTGATTATAAATACAGTACAAATTGTCATTTTGCAGATTGAATTATGCATATCCTGAAGGTAACCTTTCCGTAGAGTCTACGATTCAGGAAAGTGCTTATAATGACTTTTAGAAAGAAATTTCTATATACTTTGTTATTTAAAAATAGCTTACTTCTTCTAAGTATTTTTAAATTCATTATTCCTAGAACGCCTTGTAGCTGAAAGTAGATTTGGCATCAAACTTGGATGTTTTATTTTATTATCCTGCTCCTATTGATATATATATATATATATATATATTTCTATTTTGATATTGTACTTGAAAATATTACTCACACAACTCCTGCTAGCACGAAGTGTAATCAAGAGTTAACAATTAACACTACACGCAACGAAAGAAATATTACAACCTGTCAATGTTTGAAGAATTGGATTAATTGACATCTATTAAGTAAAGGTTCTCGCCTAATTATTGGCCACGCAGAAGGTTAAACTGGTTTTACTAAAATGGATTACTTGTCCAAAGATATCTTTCAAGTTACTTTTGGTTATGGATAACGCCAATTCATATTCATATTAAATAACAGAGTTGGGTACTGACCCTCCTCACTGGGTGCTTAAAACGTTGCCCGTTTTCTGTGACACATAATTCACGTGTTCATTTGGAAACTTTCATCCACATTTATGTTCCTTTATGCAACTTAACTTGCCTTCCGTAAGTACGTAGTTTTTTTTATAAGTTCCAGTTTTTCAGGATTAGCTGCATATGCTATATTTTTCGGGTGTCCCAAAAATATACAAAGCACTAATTGTTAGGTCTGAATGGCGATCAGGTCATAAACCACTGCTGACAATTTTTAAGTCAAATATATGTGCAAATGAATTACCAGTATGAACTGTAGTGTTATGCTGTTGAAAATAAGCCCCAAAGAAGTGTCATTTTTACTTCCGAGGAACAGTGAAAAATTATATAACCTGTGGAGCTTTCTTCCTAAACCAAACCGGTGCATCAATCTCAATTTTGCAAGAAGCGCAAAAAACTTAAACCATTCTGAAATCAATAATATGAATTTAAAATTGTATCATCATATTGAGGGATTACCTGCAAATTATATTGTAAATCGTATTCTGATTTGCTCAAACTACCCTTGAGCTACTTTAAATAGTTCAGTAGGATTGATCAGCACTGATTGAGGATTGCTTGCACATGTTGATTTTTGGTTGAAAATAACAAATAATGACATCATGCAATACAAGATAGTTTAAATATGCATAGCTTTATTGAATTTACCACTGAATGTCCATTGGTCGGGCTTTCCAGCCATACTGCGTTACAGCAAAACACATAAAAACTTGTTAAGTTATTGTACTTACAAATGTCAGTACATATAAAATGCACTAACCGAAGGTCTATAAAAATACACATGGTTTAATGTAGTGTTTTTCTTGCATTAAACTCCATAGCCACATGTCATTTTAATTTCAATATGACCTTTATATACATTGAAAAGGCATCTCCTGTACCAAGACACTCATCCTACTGCCATTGACCCTGTCAAATTGCTTTACAAGGAGCTAAGCAAAATCATTTCTTTTTTCTAGGCTTGTTGAATGCACTAAAAGGATATTCTGTAAATTCAAATTATGCTTTTTTTAACCTTTTAACAATGAAGAATGTTCCTCTTGTTTTACGTTCACTCTTATAGCATATTATCACTTTTACCAAGTACACGACTTAACATTTTATCATCAATTTTTACCGCATTTCTTTTAATATCTTGAATTCCTCGAATTTTCTTATTTACAGTTGCCAAACTCTTAATGTCAAGCACCTTCCACTCCTAACCTAGATATTTTACCTTACTAATTTCTGAATATAGGTTCCTTTAGTTATTATATTCTGAATAATGTTTGACACCCGTTTTTACAAGCGGTGGACACTGATGATACGTCAAATGAAATGAGAAAATGGGAGAGGATATTTTTTAAGGAAGGAAATTTCCCAGGCCTAGGTTTGGGTATCTCTCAGACATTTGCCATTTATAAAAAGTGCGGGAAATGTGAAAAAAAAACTGTCAAGAAGGCGGTCCTAGCGGGAATCGAACCACAGAGCTTCCGCTCACGAGTCATGTCTTAAATACCTCAACCCTTCGGTAGGAATATAGTTGGATATATTCTTCCTGTCTTTGTTAAGATAGAGTATTTTCGTAATTAATGCCAAACATCCAATCTACAGGTAAGAATCTATATCCTCTCAGTGAAAAAAAGTATTATATTTAATTTGTTGCCTTGAATTTTGTAAGCCAATATGTGGGAGTACGAATAATGTGAGAATTTTTGTTCTGACCTTCAGCAGAGTAAGGTGTGTGCTGCAAAGAACTAATTCTTTTTGTTTTCCTAATAGTTTACCGTCCTCTGCACAACAGGTGTATATTTTGGTATTGCCAGGAGGGGAAGCAGTAGGTTCTCAACCTTTATACAGGGGGTTTTCCAAGACATTCGGTAAATGGGATTCTTATAATTTTGGTTATAAAAACAATGCATTGGAATTTACCCATATTATTTATTGTTGACTGAAAAGATGTACACATTTTATTTTTCAGGTTGGCAGCAAACCTGCTAGGTTTCGGCCGAAAACTCTTATTGTTGAAGTTTGACTGAAAAGCAATATAAATATCAACAGAATTCAGTTAAATTAAATTGAAATCATCTCAAACCCACGTCCGTAAAATTAATATACTTATATGGTTTTGGACGCAAAGCTAACAACTAATCCTTAAACATTACAGAAACTTAAAGAAAACATTCAATCAGAAATTAAGTTCATCAGTGCACAGGAACTGATAAATGTGAATAATAATTTAAAAAAAAAAACACATTTGGTGCCACCTCTCTATTTTTATTGCTAATGTGCATGTTTGTGATTTTACTGTTGTTGAGCATCAACAGTATTATTATGAGACTACTTAAAGTTGAACGGATAATGTGCATCAGGATGGAATATTTTCGTATTGATTTACTGGAAAGGTCTCCTTATTATCATACCAGGCTGAAATCACTGTTGTACAGGCATGCCTTAATACATATTCGGCATAAATAAACGTATGAATTAAACTGAAGGATATGCTAGGTAAAAGGTAGAAGTATGAACGTGTGCTTCTAATAATATAAATAACTGTTGGTTTGTGCTTATACTTTTTTTAATGAGTCAGTTGAGCAGCTCTGCATGTTGCATTTTTCTATAGTTGGCATTGGCGGCACTACTTTGGTAAGTGTGCGCGTAAGCCGATTGCATTATTATAAACAAAATTAGTCAATACTTTTTCTTCTCAGTCTTTCATTTCAATCAAAACTAGACAGGAACACGCCGGGAATCTTCGAACGGGTTGTCATGTCTATGTTAAAGTTGTTGAGAGGGATTTTGAGCAGTTGCTATAATTTGTAATAAATGTACAAAACGAAATAAAAAGTTTTGGGTTACTGTTCCGTGGTTTAACTTACACCAATTTCGGCACACATCAAGCTTAGTTCAATTTCCGGACATGGTTTCTTAAAAATAAAATTGCTCATATGAAGCATTTTTATCACAAATAATGTTAGGAACAAGTCGCGGATACTTCTACATATCTATGCCACTTGATAGCTTATAATTAATCATTTTTATTTATAAATTCTCCAACATAACACAAAGCATGATTACATAGACTATTTCACTCGTGTGACGTCATCTTAAAATCAATGAAACGAAACAAAATTTTGAATTTTGACCAATCGCAGCCGGATTACGGAGTAAAATTATCGAAAAAAAGTATCAAATCCGTTGCATCACGTGACGTGCATTTGACTTGTGGTCAGTGTAGCCAACCCTAATTCCTCCATATATAAATGCTGAACACGCATCACACTAGAGGCGCTGGGGAGCTATTGATAGCAACAAAAGCATGGACAATCGACAATCATAATGCAAAATGGAGGGTTCTTCAAAGCGTTTTGGTGATACAAATGGTGTGCAAATTGATCTTATCAGGAATTCCAAACCGCAGAATACAAAGAAAAATATAGACACAATATGTTACTTTTTATATTTTTACTTATTTTTTTTATCAGTTGGTATTAGAAAAACGAACGGTAGCTATTGTAATAGTTGACCTTTGTCCATTTCAGTCGCATGGTTTCTGAATAGAATAGATATAAGTATAATATTTTATACAAGTGCTAATATTCTGTGCGCGAATTTCACTTTTATTCTTATTCTATTCATGAAATAGTCCTAAGCCCGTATTTTGTTCTTCTCTATTGGCGTTCTTCTCTCGCAAGATTGCTTGAGAATTTTAAGTACAAATATACAATTTTTACAATTTTGTAAGCCAAGTTTAGAGGAATTATATTTGAATTCTTATTTTATTCACGAAAAAGTCCTAATAAACATCACTCGAGGGTCTGAGCTTTCCAGATAAATTCGCTCACTACGTAGGTGAATTTATCGGTAATCTCAAACCCTCTCGTGATATTTCTTGTGATAATTTTTAAGCTGAACTATTAAGTCTTTTGTCATTAACAATTTTAATACAAATAATTAAATATTTAATTAAATGCTTAGTGATTTTAATTTACTAAGAGAAAATTGTATTTCTCATTTTATCTCTAATATTAGAACTGGGATGTTCTGCTAAATAGTTTGTTGTTGTAAAATATATATATATATATATATATATATATATATATATATATATATAAGAGAGGCTAACTTAATTACCCAAATGCATTCTAAAGTCTTTATGAGGAATTCTACAGACTGGCAGTTCATTAGTAAGTAGCTCATAAATTAAATACAAGCCTCAAAGGATTTGCACATAGTAATACATAAAAGCTATATGAATGACATGTGGAAATGATAGGTCCTCTTTTTTGGTAAAGTGCTCATTTCGGTGCTATTATCACAACTTTAAAATAAAATAGAATTTTAATGCTAGAACAGCTAAGAATCTGACACCCCGAAAAATCTGAGCTGCGGAGAGGGGTCATTATGACCCCCACCATATAAACATGCAAAACTGTATTGTTTTATTTATTAATAGCTTTATTTGAATTTACAAATTCTTTCAGAACATAAAACAAGTGGATACTAAATTATGTTTAAGGATATAACTTGAAAAAGTTATATATCATTCTTAATTTGAAAAGTTAGCTTTTGTTTTTCAGTTCATGACTGTATTACACCTTCTGGTTTTTCTCAGTTAAGTACATTTATTTCAAGGATTTATAAAATGTTTTTCTGAACCGCCTATACGCATTTAGCAAAGATGATCTGCACCTTTCGTGCTCACTTTCCACACACGGCTTTGCGGCACTTATCACAAAAATCACTTGCCTTGTTTCCTTTACACAAGCTGGTTTGGCATTTCTTTCGCTTTTTGGAAGCCTTATGCCCTACATCCTCTGCCTCTTGTTGCTCTTCTTCCTGTGCCCCCCCCCCTTAGTATAGTTTATTCACCAGCTGAAGGATAAACTTCCTTTTTATCTTTCTGTCTTTACGTTTTTTTAGAGACCCACGCATTGATTGCTGCAATGTCCAGGATATTTCAGATAATTTATTTGCATTGTTCATCCTCTACGTGCTACTTTAGTTGAATATTTAGGAGTCATCTGGTCAGTGACATCTATCCCACATTTGGTGTTGTGGCAGAAGGTTATAGTTTCTGGTTTCTTCTATCTTCTTTGCTCACTATCACGTCAGAATGCAGTATACTGAGGAGTAGGACATTTTATTTTTCTTTGCTTCCTAAACAGTCAAGATACAATCTCTGCCATGAGTCGATCGCAGGGCGGTGGTGAAGTGGAGTGGTGCATTCGCCTTCTTTACCTCATTAGGAATTTCACGATGAATTTTGTTCATTTTCCACCAATTACATTTTCTTCTGTCGGAGTTTCTTGGCATGTAGAAGAGGTGTGAAAAAGTTGTCTGTCGTCACGTTTCTTCTTTGATTTAGAAACGGCTCCATTAGACATAGTATGGCATATTCTCCTAGAGTTTGATTCTCTGGACATGCATCATCCTTACCTAGGTATTATGAAACATTCCATATACATTTTGATGCTACATCTGCTGCGATCCAGAATTTCAGACCATGTTTGTGAGGTTTTTTAGGCATAAATTGGATAAACCTGCACCTTGTTTTGCTGGGAAGAAATTGCTCATCAATACTTATGTTTTACACTGAACGATAACAACGGGAACAGTTTTCCACAAATCTTTTCCAAAATTCAGATAAAAGAATGAAGTTATTAGTTGGGAATATTTCAGCTCTAACTGATTTTTTCTCATCAAATTCGAAGAAATCTGAGCAGTTCCTGAAATCAATCCAGTGGCATTGTGTCCTTGATGAGGGTAGGTCCTCAGGAACGCACCAAAGATCAACCTTTCGTACACATTACACCTTGAGTGTACATGATGGAGATCACCTTCTCCAGCTCCTCGTGTGAAACAGTCTACTAGTGCTTCAGCTCCGTCTGCGCATTGGGTTTTGTATGCTCCTTTATGAGACGAAGCATCGATTCATCAAAGAGTAGACGAAAAGCACTGATGGAACAGTCATCCACTCTTAGGATAGCAAATGTAGTGTGACCTCCTCACTCTTTTAGGACATTTACAGCAGCCCTTCTTCCTGATGAAGATGATATGTTAATAACCTCCCATTAAGATCTGTCCCTACCCACCATTTTCACTGTAGAGGAATCTAATGGAGCCTGGCCCTGCTGAGATGACTGAGGCGATGATTGAGGGAAACTAGCACTCTCACCCGCTTCGGATAAGGAATCCTAACTAACATTTACATCACTGTCACTAGTTTTTGGCATAAATTCACTACCCGAGTCTGATAGGCCAATTTCTGATTCAACGCCTGAACTCTCTAAAAAACCGAGCAAAATCTCGTTATCTGAAAGGCCCCTCTAACAGTACATGACGATACATGATTCAAGACCTCGGTCTTGAACACACAACAATCTCTAAATGGGAAGGTAACATTTACAGATAAAACTAATAATATACACACATGCCGGTCCCAACAATGAGCCGATATTTCTCTCTGCACATTGTTGATTATTGTAACTGTATTGTTGGTCATTTCTCGAAATTTTACTGCGCAGTTACGCTATAAATTTATAGGGGTCAAACTGACCCCTCTCGCTGTTCTAGGTATAGGGCATTAAATATGAATGAAAAAATAAGTCATTTCTATATCCAAATTTAACATCATAAAGAGGAAGAAAATAGAATAAATGTCACGATTTTTTCTGGGAAAATATGAATACCTGAGGAAACTGTTCAACTGTTCAACAGTTCTAGTGTTAATGAGGGAAAAAGTTTGGCATCCCTTTTATGGAGCAACATTTTTACAAAAATTGTTGGCTAACAGGCATACCTGGTTGCATTTCCTGCTCGGCCTTTGCCTGCATGTTTCTTTTTTTCCTTTTCTTTCTTGAGTTTTCCTTCATGCTAAAATGGAAAATATCAGGTAGCTTTAGTTATCAGCATTCTTAGGGCTCTTTTGCGCCATTCTTTCACTCAGCCTTCATTAACATAACAATGATTCAATCTCATAACATGTACACATGCCACTGAAAAAGAGGAGATAAAATCAAATGAATTTATTATAATGATATCCTATTACAATTTATGTAGTACCAGTTAACCAAAGCAGAGGCTGAATCACAACATGATAATTTTCAGTTGTGTGATGTGGAAATATACATAAAATATGGAATACTATGAATATACAGACACATTTCCTGCACAGATTTATTTTAAAACGCTCATTAACAATGAAATATTTTTAATGCCATTTGTATAATCTCAAAAAAAATATTTGGTCTCCACAATGATGTATTTTCAGCATATAGTCCAGTTTCAAAAGTGATATTATGTACGATTTTAAAGCTAAATCTTAGGAATTCTTTGTTGTTATTAATTGTGATAAGTACGTTTTCTGAATAAGAGATTAGGCAGTGAAATTACTATTGCAAAATAATGTCAATTTTGAGAAAGTGATAGGTACCAATGCTGCATATATGAGTGAATATAGTATTTTTAAGCAGTTGTGGTGAATTAAACACTCACAAAGACACATGCTAAAGCCTGTAGAATTCTTCTTATTTTGTTATTAGGTACTGATAGTTCTCATCATTTTATGAACTATAAACTTTAGGCTATAAGACAATGTTTAACTATTTGTGAAAAATATAAAAAGTGGAATTTGTGAAATGTATAAAACAAGTCTAACATTAGTTATCTTTTAATGATTCTATTATTTTTTCCAGGTGAAAAGCCATATCAATGCACTTGGGAAGGTTGTACATGGAAATTTGCACGTTCAGATGAGTTGACCCGTCACTATAGAAAACATACAGGACAGAAGCCATTCAAATGTCAGCTCTGTCAGCGTTCCTTTTCAAGGTCTGATCATCTTTCTCTACATATGAAACGCCATTAATTAGTGATAGCCTTTAATCTTGGCCAGTTGTTATCAGTTTCATGAACAATGCCACTTCAAATTTCCTTGCAAATCATGTATGTTTCACAGCAGCTAGTGTTCCTTTCCAAAATATGCATTCAGTGTTTAAGTAGAGTCCAAAGGCCAGTTAACATCATTTGGCTCTCTTAAATTTCTTGGAAGCATATAAATATGGAACTGAACTTTTCAAGGCCAGTTTATGTTCAGGAAGTTATAGGCCAGTGTGACAGTGGCTTAGATTTTCATGCCACATTTACAGCACTGTATCATAATGTTTTTGTTACTGTGTAAAGTTTTGTTACATCATATATTATCTCAGTGTTCATCCTATTTAAGTGTGATTTCAGTTTTGTACTCCTGTGTCTACTGGGAAAGGTAATGGTTTAGGTGAGGTTCTACTTCAAGACATGTTTTGTTTTCATTTAGCATAAGCAGACCTTTGCAGTTTCATCTTTGAATTTTAATAATTATATTAATTTTGATTTTTTGGTTTCATGTTGGCAACAATTGTATTTTAGATGTCACTGTCTGCCAGAACTCTTTATGATTTTATTGATATGATCATAGATTATATCTAATGATGTTGAGTAAAAATACCAACTGACATTTGTTATATTTTGTTTCTTTTCCACGTGTTTTCACTTCACAGTGTTGAGTTTCCATATGATGTATGCAAAAATTTGTTCACTAATCACTCTTAGGAATATAAGCCTGAATTAACTGAGAGACATTCGCTATGCAACCTTGCAAAAATGTTTCTATGGGCTCCTAAATTTGGAAGAAACAGGTCTTGTAATTTAAAATCACAGGTTATTTTTGCAACAGATTCATAAATGTAAAATCATAAAATCTCATGTAGTAATATTTGAATGCCATATCTATTTATTTTTTCTGTGATTTTACATAGCTGTGTGATAAAACTAATGCTATTTATTGATACATGTAGAGGCACTGACTATGTTATTTAGTCTCATCACTAAACTAATTACCCATGTATAAAGGGAAATTTCATTTCATCATATACGTTAGTCAGTCCATATAAATTAGTGGTATAACCACAGTATTCCCAGAAATGAATATGTTGAATACTCTGTTCCATTGTTTTGGATTGATATAAGAGACTGTGATTTATATAGAAACATTAAGCTTATGGAGAGTGTTTTGAAATGCAGTATAATATTCTAAAATATTTTTCTTGTTGTTGTATTCTTCTGCAATAATAAGAATGGAGTACAAATATTGGGCACAAATATATACTAATTGAGGAGAAGCATAAAATGAAATATTGTTGATAAATGATCCCTTTCTCATACCATAGATAATGGGTAATAGTTTTTCAGTCTATTTCTATATATAAGTAGAAAATTGATTCTAATTTATGTTGCAAATCAAACTCACTGGCTTTCAAAGTTCTTCAAGTTATCATTAATGTTTGATTCACAATCCATGGTAACAGCACTTTAATTTTGAGTAAACCTTTTAAGGTTTATTTGTTTGAACAAGTTAAAGAGCATTTACACATGTATTCACTATAAATACTGCTGAAGTTCCAATAAGTTGTGTGTCATTATGCTTCTCCTAGGGTCATCTCATTACATAATTATATTTAGGTGTTTGTGTGCACACCCATGTGTGTGTGTGCATGCATGAGAAACTTTCTCTCAGTTTTTTGACAATAATATTGAATGCCGTCCTATCAACCTGTTATTGTATATCAATTAGTCATCTTTTAAAGCTGAAATATTTATTTTGAGACTAAGTAAAAACATCAATCTCAGAATGACTAATTCTATGGCATTTTTAGCATTAAAATTCTAATCGCAGTAGCATGTTTGTCTTGAATAAAAATTAATTAATGGTATTGATCTGTATTGAAGGGATGTTTATGTAATTACTCTAATGAGAAAATAAATATTTCAAACACACATATATATTTAAAGAGGTAAGTGTTAAGTGCTACCTCTATTTAGTTTGTAATAGTTAATTGATTTATCATTTAATATGTTTTGTGAGCATTATGTTGCTGATGCAATTGTGTATTTTAAGTACTACTTTTAGCAAATAGTTGCATCTCCCACAATAGCTAAACATATATAAATTTTTAATATAATATAATTTAATATTGCCTTACAATTTTGGATGTCCTTGAAATGTAAACTGTCCATTCACATGAAATCTTTTACCTATTGAAATTTGCAGGACTTCTTATTTTAATTAATTATTATTATGCACTTCAATGGCATTTAAACAGCATGTTGTATTTAAACAAATGTTAAAATAGAGCGCTATTTTTTTTGTAATTTTGGCCATATTATTTTATTTTGATTATGTACATATACCATGCAATTTGTGCGCTTTCCTTTCATATCCTTTGCAATCCTCAGATTGTTCTTATTAATTTTAAAATAAACATAACTTTCAAATAAAAGAAAAGTGAGCAACTTTAATTTTAATTATCAAAAAAATGATGAGGAAGAGAAATACATTCTTCATTGATTAAAGTAATGAACATAGAGTAAAAAAACAGAAAATTAACTTTTGTTAATTTTTCATTGTAAGACTTTGATGTTTCATCCATTTTAAACCAATAAAATTGTTTGTGTTAGAAATAAATCATTACTGTGAAGAAAAACTCTGCAAAACACTGCCCCAGAGACATTTTCTTAGTTCCTTAGCCTTCTACATTTCTTCATTATCTTGTTTTCTCTCATCATATGTTTCGAAGCAGTAGAATGTCAAGATAATTAAGATACTTATTTACTTGAAATTATAGAGCAAACAGATCACTGTTGTTGCAACTAGTTTATATAAATGGCCTATGCGCAAAATAATAATAATAATAATAATAATAATGATGATGATGATGATGATGATAATAATAATAATAATAATAATAATAATAATAATAATAATAATAATAATAATAATAATAATAATAATAATATAATTCAGTTGCTAACATATAACAGATGGTGCAACACTAGCACTCCAAGTGACCAGCAGGATCCACAAGGCCTCTAGCAAAGCATCCAATTAGGCATTCAGTGGTAATATGTTAGCAAAGAGGTTGTGCTCATATCCAGCCTCTTTAAAAAAAGGAGTCCCATAAGGACTCCTGAACCAATACCATTTATCTTATATATTAATAATTTACCCTCAAATATAACTCATACAGAAACAGTACTGTAAATTATGTAAATATGATCTTCAACAATGAGTAAAAAAATAATGTTCAAATCAATATAAATGAAACAAACAATTATAAAAATGGCTAACTTATTACATAATCTAGACTGTGTTTATTAATTAGCTCTAGCCATCATAAATTTCAAAATCCCTTCAAGATAATTATTGAAAATCATTGCATAAGTAAGGTACAATTGCTAGGGGTCTGAATTGATTTTAATATATCTTGGACCTCACATATAATTCCCTTTCTAAACATTATTCAAACAATGCTATACTTTCAGAATACTCACCTCACTCCATGTTTTACAGTCAACTATGCATATATCCATTCAATTCAATTATATGGTATAATTCTATGGTACATATCCAAATGAACAATGAAAATATTTATACTTCAAAAGCAAATAGTATAAAAGTGATAAAGATAATTCCCTACATACTCCCTAGCAAATAAATATTCCAGCAGCTAAATTGTTTACCACTTATATATATATTGGAAATAATCTGTTTCATTCATCAGAATTGTAACTATTTTGAAATGAACTCTCAAATGCATGGCCATAATGTTAGAACAGCTAGTAACTTTATTTTTTATGAATATCACATAGTCCACTTGGGAGTTTATTTTTGGGATAACTAAGAAAGTGTACTAGGTAGGAACTTATGTCATATAAAGTAGGTACAGCATTCCATACTAGTTACTTCCTGTCAGCATACAGTCTTTAAAATGAAGAGAGTAAAGATTTATATTGCTATACAAATAATCAAACTTCATTAAGTCTTCCCTCATAAGATTTATCACCCACTTTAGACTCCTGAAAGGAATAAAATTAGATAAGATACTCAGAATAAAACAGATTATACATGATTAATTATCCTAATAAAAATTAGCATTGTATACATTTATTGTTTAGCTTATTCTGTATGTATGTCTAAACTTGAAAAATAAAGATATTCATAAAAAGCAAACAATTTAAAATTAAGAAGAATTAAAAAGGCAGAAATAAATTAAACACTTAAGAGTTATGCAAAATTAGTGCCAGTATTTCGAACATGCAGTGCTCGCTTTCAGGTATACATTTTGGTAGACCACTTTAATAGTCACCATATATTCTGCCGGACTGCTTTGATACTATAATTTATTTTATATGCATTGATATTTAACTCAATTTTGGCCAATGAGTTATGACACTTACCTTAGTGTATCTTTGGGAAATCTGAAGAATGACAGAGTCAGATACTTATTCTGCTATTGCTTCTAATTACAGCACTTCACCAATCCCCTTCACTCAAAGGCATTATTAAAATGCTATTAATAATCAATTTAATTTTAAAATTTTTTAGTAATGTAGTGTACACAACTTACTTGTTGGACTTGCTAAATTTGCTAACTACTCCAGCACTAGTGTAGTATCAGCCGTCACATATTGGTATGAAAACAACCCAGCTTTTTGGTTGCATACAATTATACAGTGATACTACAAGGTGCAGACAGCATAGCAGATCATCAGTTTTGTAACTGCGATGAACCGTGAGAGAAAATGGATTGTGGACGAATAGCAAGAAATAATTATTTTATCCAAATGTTTTATACGTTAAATATGGCCTGTGCATATCAGAACATTATGCTAAATTTAACAATAAAATGCATTAAGCAAATTATATTTAACTAAGGACTTGCAAAATCTGATGTAAAATATGGGAAATCATTTGTAAAAATGGGGCTGTACTGTAATTACCCATTTTTAGACCATTACAAAAGTTAGTTACAGATTTATTTTTTTACATTATCAAATGCAAAGTATCACATTCTGAAATGCACAATATTACATTGTTAAAAATACATTTACTGAAATTATCACAATATCAAGCATTTGGAGACTTCTTAAGGTAAATACAGATCCTTGATCAGCACAGAAAGTATATTGTGCTATGCATACTAACATTTCGAAAGTAGGTATGCCACAATTTAAGTAAATATATTCATTGCTTTTTTCCCTTATATTATATTAGAGATACTTAAATGCTACTACTTTAGTCAGTGGCTATCCTGTGCACTAACATGCAATGTCAACTCTTTTATAGTCAGATCCGGGACATGTGCAATTCCATTCATAAAATTGAAATTCTGCTAGTTGTAATACCTTTGACAGCAAAACCATTCTGTTTTTAAACTATAAATATAGAACTGCCTTTCCATAAATGCAACTATTAAAAAGAGAAAAGAAATTTAATAATCATATATATGTAAGTTTTGTGTTAATAAAATATAATGTTAACTTTATGTAAGAAATAGAATAATAATCGAAATTAAAATATTTTTGTGAAAAGTATACAAGACAAAGTATACTACCAAAATTTCCATAGATTCATGCAAAAACTCATAAAGAAACTGACCTAACCACTTGAATCTTGGATAATTGACACCTGTATTTATGACCATTGTTTCACATTTCTTACTTACATTGAGCTTCTCTGTAGATTGAAAGATAAGTAGGTTTTTTTTACTTAACTAATTAAATAAATGAATAACAGCAGGTAAAAGTAAATTTCTGCAAAGGCAAATATAATGTTCACAATACATGTTAGAATAAGTCAAATGACGATACACACTTCATTAATAAAACTTTTATCTTTTCGGTGCTTTTGAATTTACATATGCATAAAGTTAGATAGCAATCTGTTTTATATTAAAAAAAATATTTAGCTGGAGTGTCACTGGAAAAATCAATACCACAACAGATAAAAGTTAAAAGTATAGTTGAAGGTGGGTTGGAGATGACAGCTTTCAAGAATATATTGTAATATGTTATGCTGAGTGGACATTTTCTCAACTCTCAAATATTGATATGAATATTTCAAAGTGATATTTCACTAATAGTCAAACTAAAGTGAAGTGTCACACACAATATGTATAATACATAAATATAATCTTAAGATATAAATAATACTGTGAGATTTTGTACTAATGATATATTTTGTATTATTCAGTGGGTATTATGGATTTAAATATTCATTGGATGAATTTATTATTGCAATTCTTGTGGAAAATGCTGAATGGAAATGAAGCCTGATTATTAACGAAAATATGTATGCTTGAGGGTGATTGAATCATATGTGTTAGAAGTTTGTAATAAATGTTGTATTAATATTAAAATATAATGATATGCTATTGTACATGCACGCCTCCTATGCTATGTATGTTACATGTCTTTTATTTGAGGCCAGTAAATTTCCATTAGATCTCACATAACAAAACATTAGACTGATTTTTTAAAACATGGCATTGAAAGTCAACAATGGCATAATGTCTTCCTTCCATGAATAGGATTTTTGAGTTGCAGCACTTCTATATTTCTTTTGCTATTATTTTTGTGTGATCTCACAAGCTCAGAATTCTGAATGCTTATTGGCTAAGAAAAATATCAACCATCGTTGTGAAAGAGGTGTTCTGGCAATCTATTATCTTTAAAGTTAAACACATTTATCATGATTACTGATTTTTTAAATAATGATCAAAATTGTTATATTATTTGTTCAAAGATCCAAAGATAAAGAAATTATTCTGTATGCAATTTCTTTAAAGAAAAGATGCAGTGCTTTTGTCACTTTTTATGTTCAATAACTGATTATAACATATGATTAATATGTAATATATACAGTGAGGCATATTTAAAACCATCTATTTGCCATTTATTGACTTGATCCTCCTTTCCATTGCCAGCATTTAGCAACATTAGATTTCACCTTTATAACTTGAGATAAAATAATTTAATTATGTATGCTCCCCTCTTACAAAAAGAGGATGAATGTGAGGAAAACTGGACCTAATTAGGTCTATTAGTGCAGGAGTGATGGGTGTAAAGAGGAAGATATAGATTGTGTGGTGCACAAAACAGGCAACACTTCCAGTTATAAGAAGGGTGAATATGCAATTTGTACATTTTATTTGCAGTACTCCAGTTTTAAAAAGGTGAAAATTATTTCATGGTACAAAATCTTTGGAGATGCTGGGGGTGGAGTAGGTCATGCTTGTAAGTGGCCAATTTGTGAATGGAGAGTTTTAAATGTGCCTCACTGTATGTAATGTGTATATATTGATTTTCTTTGTTTTATGAATGGAAGTTCCTCTTCAAAAGTCAACATTTTTCTTACAAATACTGAATGCAGTTTCCCATGCTATGATCTAATGAGTATAGTAAAATACAGTAGAATGTGCATTTAATTTGATATAATGAATTTCAGCTACTGTGATTCTAACATATCATGAAATCAGGCAGTCCTATTTGATGTTAAGATGATAGTGCATCACAGAAAGGAAGTGTTGCAACCAATAAACTGATGAAATGAATGTCAGGGGCAAAATTTTGTCTGTTGCCTATGGACATTTATTACACTTCTAAAGCACATTTATTTAAACAGTACTAATATCATTATAAACAGTTTGTCATATATGATATTTCTCTTGTCAGTATGTATAAGCAGCTTAATGAAAGCAACTCTACATTTTGTGCTAAATGATAGACACATTATCATAAATTTGTGCTTTATACCAGTAGATTCTTATTTTTTAATTGGAGAGACAGCTTTAAATATTTTACATATATACAGTATTCAATACATTATATCAAAAGATATGATGCAAAATGTACTGTTATCTACATATATTGCTATTTTTCATTATCAAAACAATAAAGAACAATTATTATATGTGTTGAAGTTGAGGAATATATAGCAAATTATGCATGCATTTTGATAAATGCTTCCAGTTAATTTTATTGATGCTCAATATTTTATGAAATAAAATGAAAGCTTTAGATCAAAGAATATTCAGCTTCAGAGAGAGGTCTTTTTCCCTGTTAAAATATATGATGTATATATGTGTGTGTACATGCATACACACATACATACATTTCTTTGCATTCCATTTTTAACTCACGGAAAAGTTTGTAGCATTTTGCACAAGGCAGACAGCATACAATTATTGCCACAGCTGCATTTTATACTGTAGAGAGAGAAAGACATTTAAAATTATTATAATTCATTAAATTATGGGTCTGAATGTTATTTGTACCAAATGTTCCAAATTGTATCATTAACTACTTCACAAAATGTCAGATCATACTCAACTAGAATAAAGGGAGTTCTTTCCATAAAAATGCTACCTTGGAGTATATATGTTAGTTATTATGCTCACTGTGCCCTGTGGTCCAGAGGTTCTTTTAAGAATGATACCATACACTGATAGCTTTGCATGTTGTAAAGTACATTTTGAATGTTCAGTTCTTTCATAATAGCATGTAAATAGCTATTATGCATACAATTGAAATAAATATGAATATTTATGAATATGTAGAAAGACATTTTCTTGTAAATGAGGGACCGCCATGGGTGGCTGAGGTCGTTAAGACACGGACTCGTGAGCAGGAGGTTCGAATGGTTCGAATACTGCCAGGACCGTCCTCCCTGACTTGAGGTTTTTTCCAGGTTTTCCTCAGTCCTCACAAATGGCAAATGCCGGGGAGTACCCTAAACTTAGGGCTGGAACGATTCCTTCCTTAAAAATAAATCCTTTCCTAATATATCATTTCATCTCATGTATCATCAGTGTCCATCGTCTGTGGTGCCTCTGTAGCAAAAATGGGTGTTAAACACTATTCATTCATTTGTAAATGAGAGCACAATGATTAACAGAAGTCATATTTAACTCTCTCCCTCTCTCCACATTATTATACTGTGCACATTTGGAGAAAAGCAGCTGATAGTATTCAAACAATTAAAAAAATATTACAGGGATAATATTATGGAATGAAAGTAAAATTTCAATGCTTACTAAAATAATATGTTTGGTCTGAAGTGTTTTCATTGTCATTTTGTGCATATATGGGATTTTGGTTGTTATAAACAGAAAATTGCAAAGAGAATATGATATGTTTATCTGCGATTATACAAGTACATATCATTATGCACTTAATGTGAGGAGTGAGAGTATTTTAGCATTTATTCAAACAAAACACATTCATTTTCTTTATTTATATTGTACATTTAAAGGCAGAGGCATTAAATATCTATTAAATGTTGATTTATATATAACTGCACCAAAAACATTCTAGATATTGACTATTAAGCAATATATGGTTTACACTTTCCTTTATATTTTCCATTTTTACCCTATTCATAGTTTGTTATGCAATAGCCAAAACCAAGGAGATTTTTTTGTTTATTTATGGACGCTCTTTAACATCTCAGGTCATCAGCGTCCAAGAAGGTTCCATATAGGTTATCCTTGCATTGAAAGCTTTTAGTTTCAGAGATATTAGACAAAATATGATAAAGCTCTACAATTTAAAGAAACATTATAATAAACAGGAACATTTACTGCCATTAGAAGTAATACAATTTTCTAACAGAAGGGTTTAGATTTTGTTTACCTAGGGGAAAAGAGACAATAAGGTATTATTGTACCATCATAATACATTCTTAAAATTCACAAGGTGGGGATTAGAAGAGGTCAAATGGGTTGTGAAAGGGAGTTTCGTATCCCAATAGAGAACAGAAGGCTTTTACCTTCTTCTGCCATTAACAATTAGTGTGTGTTAATTAGGGAACTGTTCATTCCATGCAGAAAACATTGTTTTAAATATTTGAAGGAGATAAATAACTTTCTGATATAGGCAAGCAACCTGGACATATTAAATGTATAGGAAAACAAGTTTATGATGTTTAAATTTAACCAAAATAATGCATGAGTATAATGTTGGCATATAACATTACAAGAATTGATCATATGATACTTAAATTGGTTACAAATGTTACAAATGTTACAGAAAATTAACATGCAATCCATAAATTCAAATTTATAATTATGGCAAAATCTATTCTCAAAAGGGTAGTTGTGACTTATGATTTTGTTTTTCATTATAAAAGAGAACTGTACCAATAATATAGTCAAAAGTTCCATCACCAAAACTGTGACCGCCTATATGTATAGAAAAATTTAGAATGAAATTAATGCTATTACAGACACATAATACTTAATTCATAATAAGAGAATAAATACATAGAAATGAATGTTGAATAGCTTACTTTGTAAGTATTGACTCCAGCATCAACCATATGACAAGGATACTTATTGAAACTAGCATGATTATAAACCAAGAGGCAATTTTTATGTTTAGCTTAAAAAAGAAGCCTTTCTTGGATATTATCTACTGTAGAGGATGCAGATATTTTGGGAATTCTATATTCAATAAGAATTTTTTATAATTTGTAATAGCCACTGCAGTTGTTTTGCTCTCAACTTGTCTAAAATAGTTATCATTAGTCAGGTGAGTAATCTTTCTATATATTAAGGGCCCATGAACTATTTCATTGCTTTTCTTGGTATTTAATTGAATTTGGCTTATATCTATGCATCCATTTAAACATCAATTATTTAATTTGATTTTCTAATACTATATTGCCTGCATCCTCTCTATATTTGGAAGCCCAGGAAATTGATCAAGTTATGGAATCATACATTTACAGAATAAAAGGTATTTGTATAGATTATTTTTACATAGGTGTACAACAATAAGGAATATTTACCAATGAATAGGTAATTTCATTTATTCTTTGCATTGGCTTGGTACTCCTTGGATGAACAACAGTAAGATGTAGCACACTTAGCCCATTGAAACATGTAGACTTCTAATCCTACCCCTCAGGTTAGGTTTTTATGACAGAAAATGGTTCCCAGTTAGGTTTAGGCAACAAAACCCCTCTCCCAGATCACATTTGAATAACTGGATATGTATTCCTGGGATGGTCTCCTTGTTGTTGCAAGGGATCCAATACCAGACAGTGTAGTCTATAGTTGGGTGCCTTATAACCTGAAAATATCCAGGAATTAATATTCATAATTCATGCCCTGAAATGAATGAAAAGTAAGGTGCTGATATATTATATATGCAACTATAGTGCATATTATGTATTAATAAGAAGCAATATGTGCCTTATCTCTGCATAACATCTGTTATAGTGGTACAGTGATCAGATAATTAATCATAAACATTTTTACTTTGAGGTACCTACACAAGTAATTTGTAATTTTGAACTAAGGTACAACGCTATTCAGAGATGTAAGTATTTAGTCATAATTCCCATACACAAGGCATTGCAAAATATTTTTTTGCTGGAGGGTTTTGGGTGAGGTCTAACAATTTTTAGACCTATTATGTTTTGTTATATTTCAAATTATCATTCCAGTTATTAAAAGCTTGTATGCAGAGATATGTTAGAAATGCATACAATTTTGTTGTAACAAAAAGCAAATATAAAGCAAAATGTATAAAGTGGCATTATGTTTGTTAAAAATGTGTTTGTTAAGTAAATAAGACAATACTGAACTCTTGGAGAGAGTTCACATTTAAGATTTCCATATAATTATTGTTGTGTATAAAAAGTAAGGTCTATAACCTTGCATTTAGTTTCAGTGCCTTTATAATTTATTGTAGTTTACTACTGTATTATTTTTATAAACCACCTTACTTGTATATATTATATTGTATGTATAGTAACTAAGCTCAGTTTATAAAACAATAATAATTATTTGGTATCCTGGTATTGTTTCATGGCCAGTTATTGTGGACTTGCTGGAAATCTATCTGAATTAAATTAATATGTTAAAGCAATGTGTTAGTGTGCAATTCATTTCTGGAAATATTTAACACATAAAATAGGATGTAGTCCTATTCCTGCTGTTTTTTCCCTGTTCCTCTCACCATTATTCTACATTCAGTCTTCCCCCACTAAGTTTTTGAAGTATTTACTACTTTAGGATAATGTTCAGATTTTAAATTTTTACCTGCAGCTAACTTGTATATTTTTTGAAATGTGTATAAATGCAGTGAAGTACCTTATTTAGTTGTTTTTAAGTAGTGTTTAGCTCTCCTTTTCATACTGAGGTATCACAAGCTGTGAAGACAATGATACATTAAATGCTGGGAAAGAAATTTGTTTAATTGGTTAACAGAGTGTTTGAGAAGACATATCAAATTTCAAATATCTCTGCTTCTAAGAATAATACAACTCATTGGTTAGGGTTAGGAACACTTTTCTCTAAACTGATAAAATTTGAATTAGAAAGTTTAAAAGACGTTAAAAGCTAGTAAAGTTCTTCTCCGTTAGACGTAAGTTATTGAGCTTTTGTTATATAAAACGTTTGGAAGTGAATTTAGTGTTCAAACTGTATGCTCTTTAGATCAAAAGATAATTTTTGTAATTGTTTACATGCTTAATTCAGTCTGAGTACACCTCAGTGAGAAAATGGAGTATTTAAACAGTCATGATAGTTCTTCATTCCTCCTTAAGATGTACCAACTTAGATTATATGCCAGCACTAGTTCATCAGTGGTGTATGACATATTTTCATCATCATCATAGTCAACATCCTTGTCGTCGTTGTCCTCGTAGTCATTATCATCACAATCGAAAGCACGCCTAGTATTCTCCTTGCTATTCCGGAGGCCCAAAAGTAGATTCTTTCCACTCCTGAGAAAATTTCTTGAAATCGTGAGTCTGAAGGATTGAGGAGCTTCTTAACCGAAGAAATATCATATCTGGTTTGAAAAGATATTACACCAAGATAAGATTGTCTGGATGTCCCATGACGTTAAGCACGAAAACCCGCAGTGACCTTTTAGTTGGCAACTATTTGTTTAAGCTTCAGTAGTAAAAACGGGCGTTAAACACCATTAATTTCGTTTTCTTTAAGCCTTAATGGTGGTATGTTATTTCAAACTCCCTCTTTTCCATTCCTTGCGTTTATTTATAATGCCATTTTTTTTTTTTTCAAACAAGTTAGACTGCATTTAATATACTCAGGTTTGCTTATCCAATTGGATACTTTTAAATTTTTGCCTCCAGTGCAAAGAAAACAACAGCTACTGCCACAGTTTTCTGGCTTTTACACTCTGCTCTTATTTTGGCGTTTGCATATAAATATTTTCCTTCCGTTTTACGAACAATGCTTAAAACTTGATAGAACAATAAAGGTAAAATATACCCCATTACCAATAATCCTTTCCGACATGTCTGCATATTATACATGAAAATATGGTTATTACAAAAACATATTACTTATGTAACTGGGTATGTCGCGCACTTGTAACTTCCCAACAATATAATATTTTTGTTAACATTCATTTGGAGTGATATTTACTCACGTTAATTAACTTACCGCCATTGATCAGTAGTTGACGCCATTTGTATCAATAAGCATGTGTACATGATCAAAGAATGTTTTCATCTCCTGGATTAAATGATGATGATCATTGTTTATAGGTGCAAACTACTAAAGCTATTAGCGCCCAAACACACTAAAACTGCGCCAATAATAAAAATAATTAAATAATCTACCTACACTAATATATTGTGCAGAAAACAAGCGACATAAGCAAGTCGACCAATACAAATAAAATCCCTTTAACAAATAACAAGGGCAAAAGAAATTCAACAATGTAAAAAGTACTGATCATAAAATACACCAACAATAGTTGTAAACTAAATGGGTTTAAAATGCGCTAAAAGGAAACCGTCACATATAAAATCAAAAAGTTATACCTCGCTCCAGAAACAACAAATACGCACAACTTGGACACATTGGAGCAGTTTCACCTTTTAAAAGATGGTGGTTACTAAAACGACAATGCCCAATACGCAAAAGTGCTAAAATTACTTCTTCGCGACGAACTACACAAGAACAGGTTAACAAATTAAAAGGGGAAGGTTTGCTTTGCCAAAATTTGTTTCGGAGCAAATACCATTCTCGCGCCAGCGGGAGAGAACTTCTCTACTTAAAAACTGAGTAAAATTCTCAGAGTAAAAACATTATTGGATTGTGGAAGGGTCTAAAATAGCGCAATTTGCTGCAACATCTGCGGCTTTATTGCCGTGAATTCCCACATGGCCAGGAACCTATAGCAGTGTTATGTTCACGCCAGCGTCATCTAGCGCAAACACTGCGTTCTGGAACTTCTATACAATAGGATAGGAGCTGTACAGTTTTCGAATGCTCAAAAGAGCACTCAAGAAATCAGAGCAAATTACGAAGACCCTCAGTCGCTGTTCAGATTTTTATAAAACCGCTGAATAAATAGCGTAAAGTTCTGCCATAAAAATAGATGTAGCACAGTTAAGACCAATTGAAAAACTAGAATAATTAAAAACGAAGGCACATCCAACTCTTGTGACCGCTTTTGAGCCGTCAGTATAGATGAAATGGCATCTCGAAAATGAGGAGAGTATAGCGCTAAAATGTCGATGAATAATGGATGCTGGAGTGGATTATTTAGGACAAGACGAAAGCCCTAGATGAATTAGGGCCTCTACTAAAAGCCAAGTGAGATAACAAGCTTCCCCGGATAAGAGAAAAGCTAGCAAGTTTACGTCCAAAGTCCTTAACATTTCCCGAAAGCGATAGCTGGAGCCAAATACCTAGCAGCGTAAAAGTTATCAAACGACATAATACTCAATCGTGGGATGACAAGGTTGAGCAGCCAATCGGCAACCGCATCCAAAGAGTAAAATATCTCTAGGATAAGATAGAGGATTCACCAGATTCCACGCATAGAATGAACACACAGGGCTCGTAGGAAATGCTGATTTAGCGACACGGATTCCCCGGTGATGAATCGGGTCAAGGTGAAGAAATACTGAATGTTATGCAGAGCCATAAACATAGCAGCCATAATAGAGCTTGGACCGGGCGATAGAATAGTAGAGGCGCAAAAGGGCCGTCCGGTCAGCTCCCCAGAATGTGCCACTTAAAACACATAAAAGGCATAAAGAACGTTCCCACCGGCCTTTCATTTGTGGAATGTGCGATGACCAGCAGAGCTTACTATCAAAAACCTAAGCGAAATAAATTTACTTCGTCTAGGAAAGATAGTGCATCTGAGCCTAGTTGGAGAGATTGCGAAGGACACTCCTTGCAGCGCCAGAAATCCGTGCATACTGTCTTTTCACCAGAAAAACGGAACCCCTGGTTGACACTCCAAGCTTAGAGACGGTCTAGACAGCATTGAAGGTGGCATTCCTAAAGAACAGCACCCTGAAAAGAAATAAAAGTCGCAAAGTCATCAACAATAAAGATGATGTTATCCCTAGCGGTAAGCACTCTTTAATAGAACTAATATAAGTGGGAAACATTGTGGCAGTTAGTACCAAACCCTGAGGTGATTCATTCTGCTAAATAAAACGAGAAGATATAATATAACCTTCGCGTACATTTAAAAACCAGTCTTTCACGAACTCCTTAATAAAAACTGACAACCCACCACATATATGCTAGTCATGAAGCTTACGAAGGATACCGCTTTTCCAGCAGATATAGATTTTCTCCAGATTAAAAAAGAGGCAACAGTTTGGCACTTACGTACGAAACTGGCCCTAATAAAAGTGGAAAGAGAAACCAAATTACAGACAGAAGAGTGGTGACGACGAAAAGCTTATTGGAGGTTCGTCGAATCTGCGACAATTCATAATATACCATCACATAAACCGCCCGTTAAACATTCGTTGCATCACTTGCATATGCAATTGGTGAGGGAAATCGGACGATAAATGGAAGGAAAGGAAGATGAGGGTACTTTCCAATTTATTGTTTTGGTATTACAGTGGCCAGTCGCCAAGCACACCGAAACTTTCTGTCAAACCAGATACAATCAAAAATCTGGAGTAAGAAAGCCATATGCTGATAGATGCTGCAACATAACAAAATGAATACCATGTGGTTCCGGAGCGCAATGGCGAAGGTACATAGCCCATTCTCCTATTCCCTGACTGAAAATGGGACATTATAGCACCCCATGATTGTCGGAGGCAACGGAAAATCCCTTCGACTCCACTTGCACCTTAATTGTGCAAATCGTAGGAGGATAATTAGCAGAGCTCGAAATATCAGCGAAAGGGCGCCTAATATATTGGATGTCCATAAGAGTATAAAGTGCTCGGTGTTGTACCTGAAGACAGAATGTGGGTGAAAGCCTAGGCTTACCTGAAACGCGGCGTAGCTTATTCCACACAACAGGCGAAGGCGTTTAACCGAGAGGAAGCGAAAGCAATCCAAGATACCTTTTAGCTTAAAACGAATCATATTTTTCAACATAGTGTGAGGACGGAAATCTCTCAAAGCACCTCGGCTTGCACATAATGCGTCCCAGCATTCTCGGTCCACCAAGGAACAGGAAAGCGTCTGGGGTGGGAAGACGACCAGGTAATAGCTTGATCTGTGGCAGTAATGAGAACGGTATCAGGGGTTCATCTATGGCATTAATAGATATAAAAATCATACTCTGAAAATATGACTAGGGATTTATAAAGGAGTCTTTATAAATCCCTTGTTGATAAACCACTTCGGTGCGCGCTGTAAATGTACGTGGGAAGACACAATATGGATCTGGCACGGAAAATGATCACTGGAGTATGACGTGCCAGGTAAAAATTAACGGAAAGAGATGCGGAAGAGGTAGAGAGATCCAATTGCGAGAAACTGTTTGTACTATTGGAAATAAAAGTGGATTGACGTGTATTAAGTAAAGTAAGATTAAGTCGATCCAAAGGGTCTGCTTCCCTGCTAGGCCTCGTATACTCCGCTGAAGAACCCAATGGGGAATGGTTCAGCGTTAAATTACCCCAGAAGTAGAAAAGAGGGAGGCAGCTGGGAAATAAGATGTTCTAGATCAGCCGCTGAGATAGTAGCACATGGAGGTATGTAAATATTATAGACCGTAAATCTAAAACCGGAAAAGCAAACGGCAGCTGCTACAGTCTGTAAAGCAGACTGTAGACTCCGTGGAGAAGTGTATACGTCAACTCTGATGAGAATTAAAATTCCACCAAGATTGAGATTGCCGTCTTCTGGTGAAATGACGAATCGTACCGAAGAGTAGCCGCGAAGGACACTCGAGTCCTGTGGTTGCAGCTTGGTCCTCTGAAGACACACAAGCGGAGAGTTCGTCGACTGTAAAAGCAACTCCAGTTCAGGTCTTCGACTACGGATGCCACGTGCATTCAACGAAAGGATAGCCATTGTACAAGTCTGGAATAAAGGAACAAACAATTTACTTTTTTGCCGGTGCAAGACGAAATAATCGTCCTTCCTTTAGATGCGTCGGGCTAGTGCATAAGCAGGAGCAGGCACATCCTACCTCTGATGGAGGGCTCTTCCGTTGACAGTGGTGTTGCAATCGGTTGGAGAAGAAAATGGGCGGTGAGGGCGACCGCCTAACGGGTTTGATCCTTGAGTCATCCATCCTCTGTGAAGGAGAAGAACAAGGAGTCTGCTTCCTTTCAGCAGTAGTGGAGTCTTTATATAGTCAGTCTTTGTATATTCCGTTTTGAATTTAATGACCGGAACATAAAAAATACCGTTCTTGGCTTCTCGGTAGAGCGCTTGGCGGAACTTGGTGCACTGGGGACCTGAGTAAAAACGTGCTGCTGTCACACTTCTGTATCGTAGAAGAGGCTACAGAGCGTATGTATTGGTCTTAGGTATCACAGGCTGGCGAGCTTAAAAGCGTTTTCGGGCCTCAGAAAAGGACAACTTTTCCTTTACCCGCAGCTGCTGGATACACCACTCTTCGCGGTAGCGAGATAAAGCTGGGTGATCTCCGTGGCAATTCACGCACACGGGAACGGAGTGACACGCTCCTTTACGACTTTCTTTACATGTTGCGCATATTGAATCAGCACTCTTACAAGACAAGCGAGTGTGGCCAAAACATCGCATACTGAAAACATCGCATACTGAAAATATACGGGCGCATCTTTATAACCTCGTATCCAGCTTTATCCTCTGCGGTATATCAACCCTATTAAAAGGGAGGAAGGATATGGGTCGACTGTACACCTTTCCTCTTTTGTACGCGATAAACGGATGCGACGCCTTGTTCCTCCAGGTAAAGCTGAATTTCAGTACTGGAAATGCCGTCGAATATGCTGGTGTTAATAACTCCGCTCGATGAATTCTGCAAATGTTTACCAAAAAGATTAACATTTGGAGGTCGCCCCATAGTAGAGAATTTTGTAATCTGTAAAAAATTAAAAGAAAACAGTACTTCACGTAAATACATCATTGGAACATATTTTTAATGATTAGGAAGCATTTTCTGGTGTTTGGATACATTTTGAACAAACTATTTCTGTTTTTCATCCTTTGTTAGTCTCTTCTTGTACTTTTGAATCAGTTTGGCAGCGTGTTCTGTTGTGTCATTTACTGAGAGAAACGATCATGGAGTTCCTTGAACACTAGATAATTTGATCTCTATATAAGAGCTTTCTGCAGGAAAAATTGAGATTTGACTTTCCCCGTTTCACTCAATACATAAAATACATAACTAGTCCTATCTGCGGTAAGATTATCCAAATTCAGGTCTCGCGATTCATCCGTAATATTTAGTCGTCGAGGAGTGCCAGGTATCCGTAGGCGCTGCATCTTTTTCTTTGTCTCTATGGTTACTCGTCATAAAAAGGGCTAGTGTATCCAGAAGAGCAGGAAAAAAGCATATGTGCAGTTTGGATATTTAAGAGAATTAGGAGTTTGATATCATTATAATTATATAATATAATAATATATGATAATATATAATATAATTAATATTTCGAATACGGAGAAGTTTTTCGTTCCACTCTTTAATGTAAACGAATCTTACAAGTAGAACAAAATTTAAAATTTGTTGCTCGTATTAGTTTAAACTGAAATCGGAAAAAGAACAATTTCAATGGAATCAATATCTTTCCTTATCCACCGGGCATGGTGAGTTGGGCCAGGAACTCGAAATGAATCGTAGTATAGAATCCCTCCACCAAAGAACAAGAGAGTTAGGAATAAGAATTCTTTATAGTTACATCTTGGTTGCTTAGCTTTAAAATTGTGTGGCAAATAATCCAGCACCTTTTGCCGCAATGTTCTCAGTACTAGATCCTGGAGTAGTTCGTTTGGTACTGCACAGTAATTATACCGATTTATTGATGAATGTCTTTCTCAGAACGTGTAAAGAGTTGTTTCTGGTCTTGTATATGTAATGAAAATACAGTAAAATACATCCGATAGGATGTCTTACAGGACAATATGAAGTAATCCACACTGACTCGGAAACCGAGAGCTTCTTCAATACTAATGCAAGTTTCTTTGTGAAGCCCCACGTTACTACGTATATTATAAAATAGTATATTTTTAATATGATATTCCAATTTTTAATAAATGTATACATCTAAGTCTGAGGTTCTCTAGTTTTATTTTAACTTTTGGAATGCCCAGCATTTTTGCATGTCATTCAGTAATAAATTGGCAATTTTGTCAACCCTTCTCCAACACACAGATTATCTGGCAGGATTTTTCCATCTCAATGAAAAAGAAGAGAACTCACCAAAGAATGGTTTTTGCCTTCTACTGCTGCTCTTGTTTTCTTCAAGAACGCCCAATTGGTCTTCTATATATCGTTAAGTCTGAAAAATTATGCTGACACCTCAACAATGGAATATTTACAAAGTGATCCATTGTCTGGAAGCTTGACTCTATCCAAAGCATAGGTGACTTGAATATGTTTGTGGGTGTACTAGCTGGTTATGATGGTTCACCCCCAACAGAAATTATGTTTAAGGGGCAGATAATGATTTGAACTGTCCACACTCATCTTTGTTCTCAAATTCGTTAGGTGATGAACATGAAACAGAAGGAAGGTCAGTTACCATACCTTTCATGTAGAAATCCATTTCTTTATACCAAGCTCTCTTTCTTCTATCTCCTTCTCGTTGTCTCTCTTTGCTTTCTTGTGCAGCTGCCTTTTGATCGGCACCTCCCATGTTACAAGAAAATACGACCTTCTCTTTGCTTTTGAAGAAATATGCGGTCCTGTTTATTTTCGATATCTTTCATTGTATGTTCCGTAGAAATATTAAACAATTTGTTTAGATCTCTCTGAGACCACTTTTTAGCTGTCTAGCTCTGGTTTTTTTGTTTGTTTTTGTTTTTGTTTTTTTTTAAGGTCATGATATTTCTCTTTGGAAATTTTTGAACACATTAATATGTTCTCTGACGTTGGAGTTCTCTCACTCTCCTATTATGAAACTGCAGTTCCACAGGCGACTTTGTAACTATCAGGGAGTGTCTTGCATTCATCTAGGTGGTGGAGCTGTACACATCGGAGGGTACGCATATTTAATTGACGCGGTAATCTTGTTGATAAATCAGAGACTGGTTTCCTAAGAAGCCCATTTGCAGGAGAATATCCCAAACTAGAAGGTGTTTTCATTCAGCTGGAAAAACATACCCAAAATAATAGACTGAAGCGATCGCTAAATTTTATTTTATTACCCTCAATTTTAATACAATAGTTGCACCAACACAGAGGGCGAAAACACGACATTGGAACTAATATTGGAGTAATTTCAATTTTTGCCATACTCTTGTGGATTACAGGGTATACATAAATGGTGCGGTTTCCACAGTTAATGAAATATTTATATTTCACTTACACTTGATCAACGTACACTGTCAGCGGGGGAACTGTTCAAGATTCTCAGGAATATTGCGAGGCCGTGGTGACACTTTCCAAGATGGTGTGGCAGCAGCAGAAGGTTCTCCATCACAAACTGTCAGTTTCACATAGTTATGTTAGTTTTGTGCTATGCGTGGTTTTTAAACAGTACAAGAAATTCGTCCTGCATTGTAGTCACAGGTATAGATACTCAAAATGTAGCACGTAAAAAGTCATCACCTGCTCCACGCTAGTTTGGAAACTGGATCCATGGCCCGCAATAAGCCTTGAGAAGCAAACTGCTGGTAACTCACTGAAAACTTGGACTATTTCCGCTGCTGTTAGTGCATGACATGTGCGGACAAGAGTGCGTTGTAACAAAATTGGAGGGGGATCCTTAAATCGTAATGACGTCATACAGCAGCTTTAGGTACTGATGATTTCTTAATTGAAAAGCTTAGTTTACGTTTTGTATGTCGCTCGTATGATAAGAAGAAGTGGAGCCAGTGCAACGATCCCAGCTGTAAGCAACGTTGTCAAAGCATTTTTCCTTGGCAGTCAAACAGGCAAGAACATTCAGCGGAACACATGAACGCGTATCATGTAAGGTGAATACTGAAAGTAGCTCTTGCTTTCCTAAATATGGCAACATTTGGTGTTGTAGAGCTTCTGCGCGCGCTTTAACGATCACTTTAATGTAAGGACGATAGAAACGAAGTAAATACGCTAGAGTAATGGCGGTGATCCGACTGAAGCCCTGATTAGTAATTAATCATTCTTAGTGCTAACGTGAACCCCTAAGGACACCTTTCAGATTCCCTTGCATTTCCTTTGATGTTATAAATTAGTACTACGGCAATGAGGATTATGAGCGAGGCTGTTAAATGATTACTACACGATATCGCCGTAGTTCTTCAATCCTGGAATCAACTATACCTGTCCTACCTCAACGACATAAATATTAGGCAGGTATCAGTGCTACAGCATACAAGGTGTGCTACACAATGCAGTGTTACAAGTCTTGCTCACGTTCTAATAAAGGAAGGTTTAAAGAGGGATGGAAGGGTATAAACTTTTGTTCCTAAAGAGGAAAATGTTATGTGCTTCCTAACTACAATTTCATGCTGCATATTAAGTTCAACTATTTATATAATATTATTTTTAGATAATATTACGTAATTCATTTTCTCCCAACGTAATGGTAAAAAGAAAAGCGAGTGTCTGCCCAAAACTCAAAAATTCTTAAAAAAAAATGTTTTCTATAAATAAAAACTGCTTTATTCAATCTTCACGCAAAGAATAGTTCGGTCGCCGAAACCGCGCTCAAGATTTGGTGTAAATAAATTTAAGTCAATCTTCGCTATTGAGAGTACCTGCCTACAGTTGCCAGAGGTATCTCATTTGTTGACTCAGTATACTCAGACATGGTTGTTAAAAATGATGTGCAGTTCATGATGGTGCTTCCCGAAAGGAGAAGAAAAATGTATACACCACACAGGGACTGTTAATTAATGCAGGTTCAAAGAGTTTTACAGGTTTAAAATAGAAAATGTATAATGGCCTACTCATCAGTTTCTTACTAAAGCAGCACAAAGAAGAGGGGGAGTTGTAATTAATGTTGAAAAGATGAGGATTTTTTTAAAAATATTCAAGTTGGTGTTGCAGATAAGGTCGGCATTACCAAGGTCGTTAAAGCATCAAACACTTTCCGGGAAGTTCTAAATGCAACTAAGGGAATAGAGGAAAATGCAATAGAATTTCCTAAGCATACTGCTGCCCTTCAAGACTAAATCTCAAAGGTCAGAACTATGATACTTTCCTTATGCAATTGGTGCAGTGGACTGAGTCCATATATTAATGAGGAAGTCAAATATACACGAGGATGAATTTATAAACAGAAAAATGGTTCCCGTGTCAATGTACAGATTACTTGCAACGCAAGAAAGAAGTTTACCAGTTGATACCAGGTGGCCCGACTGTATGCACTACTCCCGGTGTATGTATAACAACAACCGGTATTACTGAATATGCACTTTTAATTAGGTAGGCGGGTTATAGAATTGCGCAATGGTTAATGACGCTATATCAGAATCCCTTATACGAGCTCAGACAGCGTGCAACGAAAACTTTGCAAAGGAGAGAGTAATAATTGAATTATGTTTCGGTCAAGTTAAACGGAAGTTTCTGAGCCTACAAAGTAAGATTAGATTACCCACCGAGAAAATGCCTTCAATGATAGCATGCTGCATCATTCTCCATAATGCTGACAAACATTTCTGGGAAGTGGAAGATTTTGAAATTTCCGAATTACGGGGATGGTGGCGAAAATGATGCAACATTGGCAAATGCACATAACTTGCCAATATTTGCAGATCAAAAATAATTTATGAAACATGTTCAAATTAACACCTAATTAAATCTTTTAAATTGGAAACAAAATATGTTATATAAAAATGCATGGTGTTGGCCATATTTACTGAAGAATGTTGCGAAATATAGAAATCTGTGCGGTACACGAATATGCAACTTAAGTTGTGCACATTTTCTGAAAAAGAAATACGCGTATCAGAATTATATGTATAATAAAAAATGTTTCTAAAAATAAAATGCACGCAGTCTATGGAGCTAATGTGTGAACAGCAGGAGAATTGCTAAACGACTGCCGTTAGACCGGAATAGTTTGGTAAAATAAAGGAAAGACAAGGAATGTGATTGGAGAAACGAATCATATGGAGTGAACATTGATGTTGTTATGCAACACATTGGACATTTGTAGGTGAAAAGTGCGAGTATATCAATGGTTGATTGTAGTGCTGTGAGCACCTTTTAATAGGAGAAAAGACTTGTTGACAAATGGAGTTAGTGAGTCCCAAATTAAGTCCACGTCATCAGGTGGGTTTAGTCTAAGATCCCTCGAATCTATGGACGCGATGACGTAACGCCCGTGGTCGTTAAGTGTTTGTAAACGACGGGAATTACGCAAGCACTTCCAGATGACGGTGAGCATATTTGTTGAAAGGAAAATATTAGTAAATAATAAAAAAGCAGTGGAGTGGATAGAAAAGAAATGTAAAGCAGCTTACCTTTAGATATATGTAAACAGAAGGAGAATTGTTAAACGACTGTCATTAGACTGGAAAAAAAAAAAAAAGCCAGGAAAAAAGGAATATGTTTGGAGGAATGGATAATTTAGAGATGGGTCAAGTGAAATGTCCAGAAGGGTGCTGGATGAGTGACTAATGTGAATGCGTGAATGGAAGAAAAAAGGGAAAGAAGTACGAATTTTGCGGTTGAAGAAAGAATGTTGGTATAGGACCATAAACAATCCTTTCACGCCGGATCACTGATAATATAAATTTTGGCTATAAAGAAGGAATGTTGGTGGGGAACGGGAATTGGGCTGTATGGGTGCTGCGGTAGATAATTGGCGCCCGCTGATCGCAGGTCTCACCATGACTGCTGCAGATCACCCACACTCTTTTTTCGACGAGACTCCCTCGAGGGCGTTTCGCTGTATTTAGGCGGCTGTGAGCTAGCCGTCGAGGTTGAGTGAAACGGAATTCCGAAAGTGACGACAAATGACGCTTTACTGATACAGTTTATTCTTCTAACGTGAATATCCGAGTGCACTCACGTCTCTCGTCGAACCCCAGGAAGGACATCTTGGTAAACGTGTATATTTATTGCGCTGACTAAAAGGTACCGAGTACACAGGAATTATTAATTTAATTGAGTTGTTAATGCAACTCAACTGTTATATCGGCAGTTAACTTGGTGACTGAGGCTCAAATTTAGTCGCCGGAACTGGTACTTGGTACTTAGGCTGCTCTTCCACTGATCTTCGCGCGACGGCGGCCACATGTATCTGGGCCTGGAAAATTCTAAGACTGCCCCGTTTTGAGAAAAATCTAGCCCTTTTATACACAATGTCAAACGACGTCATCCATGGGCAACGGCATGAAATATTCCCGCCAACTTTGTGTTAACGTGTCTGATAGATGAGTGCTTAACTCATTGAATTTTATTTCTTTTCACTGGAAAATTTTGTTCAAGCCAAATGCTTCGCTATTCGTCATAAGATGAATTTAAACAGATTTCATACGTTACTATCTACGACTCTTTACTCGGACTTCTGCAACTTTGCCGCGTGTTTGCTCTCAGGCAAGGGCTTTTTCAACCCTAGCTGCATACCAAAAGGAATTACCTTTGCATTGTCTGACTTTTGCCAAGACTTTCTGAGTTTGGAGAGTGGCGAGAGCTTTCCCTTACCTGGTAACATTTTATACACGTTATCCCGTAAATACTGTGAAAATTATATTTATGAATGCATTTAAATACGATGCAATATTAATTCTACATATGTCATTAAAGTTCCTCCACTGAAAGAAAATGCATAACATACTTGCAATTAAATACAGAGTTGCTTATTCTACAATTATTGATTATTTTAATTACTCTATAATTGACGGGAAACCAGGAACAGCTTCAAGGTACAGCTGTAAATAAGCGTAAGAGTTATAATAGTATGAGGGTTGAAATGTTAGATTGAAAGCTGGAAAATGACACCAGAGGAGTGCGAACTGGTTGCGGCTTTCAGCGTAATAAACGAAGTAGTCGAAAGCTTTCACGGCCGGAGTGAGACTTATAACTAGAAGTTTCTTCCGGGCTTGAAAAACGTGGTCTGTTGGAGCTAAACGTCGGACCTTCGCCCAGAAGACTCAGACCGCGCCACTGAAGATGTCCTCCGAAGTTGGGGATGAAACGTTTGGCCTCCTTAGCTCCAACAGACCACGGCTTCCAAGTCCGGAATAAACTTCTAGTTATAAGTAATAAACGAATTTAACAATTATTTTTAAGATCATTTTGTGTTCATATTTGGGGAATGTGAAAACGGGGAATGAATTTGGAAGTGCGGGGTAGAAAGGACACGTGGAGGGTGAAACGCAGATTACGATGATTATTATTATTGTTTAATGGGCGCTGAGAATGTACATGCGAAGGGAGGATGTGAATCTGACACGGATAATGATATTTGGAGAGCAAATCACATAGAACGTTCCGGGTAACATGAACAGAAAGAGAGACTGAACAGAAAGATAGATCCAGATGGGATAAACTGAATGTGCTATCAAAAAGAAAAGTAGGCTGACCGGTATTGAGCAGAGTACGATTGTGGCAATTTAAAAAATCTGCTACCTCTAATTCTAGCACACTCCATGGTGCGCATTAAAGTCCTCCAAAAGAAGGAAAGGGGTGGTAGCCAGGAAAGAAGATGATCTAGATCAGCCAGTAATTGTAGCAGATGGGGGTATATAATAGTGCAGACTGTAAAACTGTGGCCATAAAAAATAAACAGTAGCTGCTGTTGACTGTAGAGGAGACTGGAGACTCAGGGGAGAACAAATACATGCCATTTCTGATTAATATTAAAACTCCGCCACGCGCGGGAGACTATCTTCAGGAGAAAGATCGAATCCCACTCAAGAGTAACTGCGAATATGGATTCAATGCTGTGGTCTAAGTTTAGTCTCTTGGGGACATACAAGCGGAGAATCAGTCTCGACTGCATAAGCAACTCCAGATTAGGTCTTTGACTATGGAGTCCACGTACATTCCTCGAAAGGATAGATAGTCTGTCCTGGTGGTGTAGTGGTACTTGCCTCCTACACCCAAGATCGCGGGTTCGAACCCGGCCGGGACTTATGGATTTTTTCGGGCGTAAAAATCCTAAGTATGGCTTCCTTCAGAACGAAAGTAAAGCCGTGGGTCTCGTGTCGTACCTTTACGGCACGAAAAAGAACCTCAAGCCTGAAAGAGAGGCCTCTGAGCAAAATTTGTCGGCCGTTTCACGCCCTGAGTTGAATGGGACGCTGATGACCTGAGATGTTAAAGAGCGTCCATACATTAACCCATAAAAAATCCTAAATATAGCCATTGTGAAATAATAAAGGGATAAGCGTATCAACTGTCAAAACTTTTTCACCCGCACAGGACGAATCAACCGTTCCTTTTTAAGACGTGTGATACTCGGTGGTTCAGCTGGAGCAGGCACATCCTGTTCCATCACATCCTCAGAGGAAGCGCTCTCCTGCTGAGAGAGATCAACCGATTCCAAAACCTGCAATCGGTGGGAGGTAGTAATAGGCAGCGACGGTGACCCCCTAGCGGGATTGCTCCCAGACCTATCATGGGAGCTGAACTTCCGAGGAGGAGAAGGGCTCGATGTCTTCTTCTTTTGATCAGGAGTGGAAGTTTTTTTTAAAAAAAAATGAGTCCGTATATATGTTGTTTTTCTTTGCATTTAATACCTGCAGCATTAAATACAACCGGTTTGGGCTTCATGGTAGAACGCTTGGCACAACTTGGTGCTGTGCGGGCCTGTGTAAAAACAAAATCACTTGTCTGCGTACTGCCGTCATAATTCTGAATTGTAGAATTGTAGGTACAGCGCTGTATATACCAGTCTTAAGTACCACAGGTAGGAGAACTTGAAAGCTTTTCCGGGCCTCAGTAAAGGATAGCTTATCCTGATATAAAATCACACCTTGCTCCAAAATTACAAAAACTAATAAAACGGAGCACTCGCTCAACACCAAGCATATCATCGACTAGTACTTCCTAAATAGAGAAGGGAAAACCCTGGGACAGTCTAAAAGCCGCTAGATGAGGTCATTCTAGCAAAATGTGGTGCAATGTGCAAGGGGGTGAGAATTAGGGCATGCTGGAGCTGGTTCCCTTTAAAAAGGTGACGGGTTCTAAAACGGCAATATCCAACTCCTAAACGTGCTAAAATTACTTCTTTGTAACAGACTGCTCGAGAAAACGACAGTTAAAAAAGGGCTGATGTATATTGTCAAAGCTTATTATATTGGAGTGAACGCCATTCCTCGTGCCAACACGAGAGAACGCTTCTACGTAAGGAATGTTTAAAATCGCCCTAAAAGGCAGGGTCTAAAAGGGTGGATTTAGCTGCGACATCTGCGGCTTCATTGCCTGGAAGTCCCACGTGTCCAGGTACCCATAGCATTGTCACGATGACACCAGCGTCAAAAATCTTAAATACTGCATCCTGGATCTTCTGTACAAGTGGATGGTAGTTGTACAGATTTTAAAAAATCACTCACAGTTACAGAACAAATAACACTGTCCCCCAGCGGTTGTTCAGAAATAAATAAAATCGCCCGATAAATAGCATAAAGCACCGTCATAAAAATAGATGTCGCAGTTCTAAGACCAAACGCCAAATTACCTTCATCAAAAACACTGGCACATTCAACACCTGTGTCAGATTTCGAGCCGTCGGTATAAATAATATTGCATCTAGCAAAGGAAAAGAGGAACTCGCTAAAATGGCAAAGAATAATAGGTGCTGATAGTACAGTACGTAAACCCAAGATGAACGAGGGCCTCTGCTATAAGCCAAGGGGAAGAACAAGTTTCCCCGGAGAAGAAAAAAGCAGGAAACTTTGCGTCCAAAGTCTTCAACAGCTGCCAAAAGCAAAAGACAGCAGTCATAGGAGAAAAAGAGCGAGCAGCGTAAAAATCTGCGAGCGACACGTTAAAAAAGACCCATTCGTGAAATATTGAGGTTGCGCAGCTATTGGACAACCATAAGCTCCAAGTAAAAGATCCGTACGACAATACAACATTATTCTGCAGACTCTACACATAGGCTAGACACAGCACTAGTTGGGAATGCTTTAATGGTGACACGGATGCCCCGGTGATGAATGGAAGTTAAGGAGACGAAGAAGTTAAGGTCGCGCTGAGCCATAATATACGAATCATCAGGTAAACTCCCCAGAAAGTGCCACTTAAAACACGTAAACGACAAAGATAACGTCAAATTTGCCTCTTAGTTGAGCTATATGCGATGACCAGCATAATTTCCTATCAAATACCAAGCCAAGGAACCTAACTTCGTCTGCGAAAGCAAGAGCGTCTGGGCTAAGATGGAGAGACGGTGAATAGTACTCTTACTACACCAGAAATTCATGCGGAAGGTATTGTCCGCAGAGAAACGTAACCTGGGGTTTACACTCCAAGCATCCCGGCGTTCGAGTCAGCATTGGTGGCAGCGTTCCAAACTACAAGTTTTCCGAGAGGAAAGAAAAATGGCAAGATTATCGACAAACTAGGACGATTTAATCCCTAGAGGTAAACACTCCCTGATGGAATTGATGGCGATGGAAAACAGTGTGACACTAAGTACCGAGTCCTGAGGTACTTCATAAACTGCTGATTAAAAATAGACATCCAACGAAATATGCGCCACTCATGAAGAGTACGAAGGAATCCGCTTTTTCAACAGGTACCATAGGCTTTCTCGAGATCAAAGAACACGGCGATCTTTTGGCACTTCCGCACAAATGAATGCATAATATGTGTGGAAAGAGAAACAGGATGATCGACTGAAGAGCGATGACGACGAAAACCGAACTGTTCGTCAATAGGTGCACCGAGTCTAACCACCACATTAGCGCCCATTAATCAAGTGTTTCGTCACCTTGCTAACGCAACTGGTGAGGGAAATTGGATGGTAACTGGAAGGAAGCTGTGGGTCCTTTCCTGGTTTAGGAACAGGAAAGATAATGGCAGCTCACCAAGCTTTGGGAAATGTGCCATTATATACACGGCTGGGATAATCTTGGAGAATCGTCGCCTTGAGAAATGAGTTACTCTGTGACATTCTAAGTATCTCCACCAAAAGAGATCCAATACGAAGCGATATGCAGGATTTTTAGGCCCAGCTATGGTGTCAATGTCCTTCTGATTAATAAACCGGTTTACCCGGTTAAAGGACTGACCGTCTTCCATTCGACTAATGACTAAGTAACGAGGAATATCTTGTCGGTTACTTCTTTTACATCCAATCTTTTTCGTTTCATTTGTATGAAATTATTTTCTTTAACCATTGCAATTTTATCCTTCACCATTGCAACTGCCTACGATGGTAGGCTTCTTCCTTGGCACCACTCCGGCTTAGTTGATTTTTCCAGGCTTGAACAAAGTCACCATATGGTTAAACCTCGCCGGATCCAGACAGAGGTACGGAATTGCCTACAGGAAGTTTACAGTTCTTGCAATGGCCCCTCCCCTAGCCTGGCCTTTACCAGGGGTTACGATCCCGTCGCACATATTAACCAAGTGCTGGGGGTCACGTAGTACCCAGTCAGTTACCTTTTAGCGTGTCAAAAACGGGGGAATCCATTAAACTAAGAAGAGTGAGGTGTAAAAGATAAAAATTAAAATATTGGCGACATGAAAGGTGTCACACACGCTGAGTGGAGATCTGCCAGAGCAGCACGGGGTTTCGGAGTCGCTACTCCCCGTACACAAAAGTTGTCCCCTGTGGGGCGAAGGAAAGATGAAAAATATAGTTAGTATACAGGTAAAGTGGCAATAAAGGATAAGGAAACTATGGAAGAAAGAAGGATGGGATCGGAGGATATGGTGGAGAGAATGTAAATGAAGTTGGATGAAAAGAAAGGAAAAGTGAGGAAACAATATGAGCTTGTTTATAGAATTAAAGTTAGCGTAGAGAAGGGTTATCAGGAATTTCCGGGTTGAAAAGGATAATTGCAAAATTGCGTAAAGCCCGCACAAGTGGTAACGACCAATAAAATTTGAAAATAAAACAAATTCGTACGATAGGATAGAGGGAAAAGAAATAGTACCAATTGAATATAACATAAAATGAGGTTAGTACGCATTAATGTATAAAAGTACATAACACAATTATAGAAATAAAAAGGGAAATCTACAGTTGAAGAAATAACGAAAAATTTAAGGACGAAAAGGGTGAAATATAGGGCAAACAATAAAAATGTATTTGTAACAGTATAAATACATTTCAATAATATTTCATAAAAAGGGCTTCATGATGACTATTGCTTAGAGGGCGCAAAACTGCTAATTAAATAGCGCACAAACACATTAAAACTGCGCCAACAGTAAAATAAATAATCTATTTACAATACATTCAGTGTAGAAAGCAAGCAATTTTAGCACATTGTGCACAAAAATAAAATAAAAACCCATAATAAGGGTAATATGGCAAACAATAAACAAAAAGCTGTACTAAAACACAGCAGCCATAGCTGAAAACAAAACAGTCTTGATATGGAAATGGTCTAAAAATGCCGTAAAAATAAAATGACATAAAAGAGAAACCTTGCTCCAAAATCTACAAACACATATGAAACGGAGCACTCGCTCAACAGCAACCACATCATCTGCAAGTATTGCCTCACTATAGCGGGCAAACCTATGGAATGTCTAAAAACCGCAAGATGATGGGATTTAAGAAAAATGTCTGTTACACCAAATAGAATTAAAAATGTGGAGCAAAAAGCATTGCTTTCCTGTGACAAATGCTGCAACATAGCAACACGAATGCCGTCAATCGGCTGCAATATTGAGAGGTAGAAAGTGATGCTTCATTACCCTGGCGGTAAAAGAGACTTTATATAACTTCCGGTTTTCGGAGGCAAACAGAGATCTCTGGGCTCAGCCTGCTCTTTAATCATGCGAAGCAATGATAATTAGCGGAGCTGGAAACCTTAATGATAGTGCTCCCTAACGTATTGGCTGTATCTATCGAAGTAGCAAGTACTTGATACTGCACCTTAAGACCGGCTATAGGCGAAATCACAGGTTTGCCTGCAACGCGTTGAAGCTTATCCCAAACAATACATGAAGCGGTTAAATTATGAAGTGAAAGCAATCCAAAACGCCTTATTGCTATTCCTAATTACTCGTCGGCATTTGGCGCGCAGCTGTTTATAGTGAATCATATTTGCTCACGTAGAGTGGCGAGGAAAATCTCGCAAATCATCTCCGCGCGCACTCACTGTGTCCCGGCATGCATCATTTCACCAAGTAATCGGAAAGCGTCAAGGGTGGAAGAAGACCGGGGAATAGCCTGTTGTGCGGTTATAATGAGGACCAATCGAGGTGCTCGGTTATAGCGTCAATAGAACAGAAAGATAGATCATAGTGTGATAAACCGAGTGTACTCTCAGAAAAAAAAATTGGTTGACCGGCATTGAGCAGAGTGAGATTGTGGCGATCAAAGAAGAGTATCTAGATCAGACGACGTGATAGTAGCAGATTGAGGTATGTAAATATTGCAAACTGTCAAAACAAGACCATAAAAATTAACAGTAGAGAGGACCGGAGACTCAGGTGAAAACTATACGCGTTATATAAGATTAATATTAGAACTCCGCCATGCGCGGGATTGCCATCTTCGGGAATGAGACCTAATCTTTCCCAAGAGCGCGTGGATGGAATAATCCTGTGGTCTAAGCTTAGTCTCTTGGAGACACACAAGCGGAGAGACAGTCGAGCGTAAAAGCAACTGCAGATCATGTCTTCAACTACGGAGTCCACGTACTTCCACGAAAAGAAAGCAGTTTTTAATAAATAAAGGGGATGAGCCTATCAAGTGTCCAACGTTTTGGACGGTGAAGGCAAATCAACGCTCCTTTCTTCAGGAGCGTGGGGTAGGTGCTTTAGCCAGAGCAGGCCCATCCTGCTGAGCGGTCTCCCGCTGGGAGGAATCAACCGATTTCAACACCTGGAATCAGTTGGAGGTAGATATATGAGGTGATGGAGACCGACTAGCAGGCTTTCTCCCCGACCCATCATGGGAGCTTGACCTCCGAGGAGGAGAAGGGCTGGAAATTTTCTGTTGCTCAGGATTTTTTTAAAACATCAGTCCCTGTATATGTAGGCTTGAATTTAATATCTGCATCATTAAATACCACCGGTTTGGGCTTCACGGTACGATGCTTAGCGGAGCTTTGTACTGTGCGATCTGTGTAAAAACAAGTTCACAACTCTGCGTACTGCTGTCACATATCTGAATTGTAGAACAGGCTACAGCGCTGTAAGCACCGGTCTTGGGTACTACAGGTAGGCAGCTTGAAAGGAAAGTTTTTCCTTTGCCTGGAGCTCCTGGATATAGCGCTCTCCTGGACAGCTGGGACAGTCTCGGGACGAAGCTGGGTGATCTCCGCGGCAGTTTACACAGACTGGAGCAAATGAATATGCACCCTGGTGACCATCTTGGCCGCAGGTGGGATAAACGGAAATAACACTCTTGCAACACATGCGAGTATGGCCAAAACGTCGACAGTGAAAACATTCCATGGATATGGGAATGTACGGGCCCACCTTCGTTATCTCGTAACCACCCTTAATCCTCTGCGGCAAGTCAATTCTATTAAAAGTGAGGAAGAGAGTAAGGGTAGGCTGTACTTCTGCTACCTTCCTCGTCTGCACGGTATAAACAGATGTGAGCCTTGCTCTTCCATATTTCCCTGAATCTCGACATCATTCATGCCGTCTAGATTGGTATTTATTAACCCTCGAGAGGAATTTACCGTCCTGTGTTGCTCGACACGGATCGGTTATCCGGGGAGACTTATCGCCTCGAGTAGTAAATTGATCTGCTGTTCTCCCAAAGCCCCCACTAATAAAGAGCCATTCTTTAATCGCGTACAAGATTTGAGAGGACCTGAGATGGAATCGATACCCTTTTGAATAATAAAAGGACTGGCACGAATAAACGACTGCCCTTCATTCATTCCACTAATTACCAAGTAACGGGGGAAACACTTCTCAATTATTTGTTTTACCTCTACTCTCTTTCTGTTAACCTTTAGGTGAGAATTTTCATGTGCATAGCGAGTTCATTCTCTCACCATTGTATCTGATTCCGATGGTAGGCTGCTTCCTGGGCGCTACCCCCACTTAGTTTACTCTTCCTGGCTTGAACGAAGTAACCTCAGTAACCTTTCTAAGTAGAGCCAATGGAACCCAATCGCATGTAGGAAGTTAACAGCTTTCGAATTGGCCCCTCAAAGGGCCTGGCCTTTACCTGAGGATTCGCTCCTGTCCTACGTAATAATCCAGTGCTGAGAGTCGTGCCATTACCTAGTCATTTTTTACCGCGTCAAACACGGGGGCATCCATCAGACTCAGAACTGGGAAATCGGAAAAATAAAAATTAAAACAAGGCCAAATAAAAAGATGTCAAATAACCTGAGCAGGGACCTGTGGGATATGCTCGGGTGCCTCGGGATTGCTATGCACCGTAACCAAAAAGTGCCCATAAGGGGCGAGAGCATCTGGACTAAGATGGAAAAACTTACTCTTTACAGCGCCAGAAATTCATGCAAACTGTCTTCTAAACAGAGAAATGGAACCCTTGGTTTGCACTCCAAGCATAAGGCCGTCTAGACAGCATTGGAGGAGGCGTTCCAAAAGAGGTGTTCTCCATGAGGACAAACAGCGACGAATGTATTCTTGGCGGTAAATACTCGGTGATGGATTTGATAGCAATGGAAAACAGTGTGACACTAAGTATAGAGCCCTGAGGTACTGCGTTCATTTGAATAAAAGGAGATGATAAAACGGAGCCTACGCGAACATAAAATACCCCGTTTTTTATAAACTCGTGAATAAAAACACACATTCGAACACAAATATGCCATTTATGAAGCGCGGGAAGAATACCGCTTCTCCAACAGGTAACATAGGCTCTCCCCAGATTAAGGAAGATCGCAGCAGTTTGCCACTTTCTTAAAATTCCCTCCATGATATGGGTGAAAAGACACAACAGATGGTAGATTGAAGAGCGATGATGAGGAAAAAGCACTGAACGTTCGTCAAAAGGTGCCTCGACTCTAACCACCGCATAAGCCACTCTTTAATCATGCATTCCATCAACTTACAAACGCCACTAGTGAGGGAAATCGGACGGTAACTGGAAGGAAGCTGTGAAGGTTTAGGTATAAGAATGAAGGTGGTCACTCGCCATGCGCTCGGAAAAGTGTCATTATACTAAACAGAATGAAAAATCTGAAGCAAACTAGCTTTGCCTTCCGCTGTTAAATGTTGCAACATAGCAACGTGAATGCCATCTGGCTCAGGTGCGTAATGCCGAAAAGTAGAAAGGGCATGCTCCAATTCCCTGGAAGTAAAAGGGACGTTATGTAACTCCTGGTGTTTCGGAGGCAAAACAGAATCCTCTCTACTCAACCTGCTCTTTAATAATGCGAAATGCAGGAGGATAAATGATGGAGCTCGAAACATCGGTGAAAGCGCGCCCAAATTACTGGTTATAGGCCAATACCTAGGCTTGCCTGAAACGCGGAGAAGCTTATCCCAAACAATACACGAAGGCTTTGAGCGGTTAAATAATGAAGCGAATGCAATTCAAGACGCCGTTTTGCTATCCTTAATAATTCGACGGCATTTAGCCTGCAGTTGTTTGTAACGAATTATGTTGCCTGAAGTAGGGTGGCGACGAAAACCTTGCAAAGCACCTCGGCGTGCATGCAATGCATCCCGGCATTCATCTTTCACCAAGGAACCGGAAAGTGTCTAGAAAGATAAGACGACCGGGGAATAGTCTGATCTGTGGCTGTAATGAGGACCATATCGAGGTGCTCGACCAAAGTGTCAATAGAAGGAAAATTACACCTTGAAGAGATGGCTAAAGAACGGAAGAGAAGCCAATTCGCCTTTTCAATAACCCAACTTGGAGAGGGCTGAGAATGGCCGTAGCAGACAGAATATGTATCTGAAAAGGAAAATGGTCACGGGAGTATAAACCAGAGATGACGTTCCAGGTTAAATGTACAGCAAGTAAAGCGGAATAGAAAGATAAGTCCAAATGTGAAAAACTATGAGTACTGCCATAAAGAAAATTAGGTTGACCAGTATTGAGCAGAAGATTCAGGCAGTCTAGAAAGTCTGCTAACCTGCTACCCATTGCATGTTTCATAGTAGAACGCAATAGGGGATGGTACGCATTAAAATCCTCCAAAAGCAGGACAGGGGGTGGTAGTTGAGATAGAAGATTATCTAGATATACCTCTGCGATAGTAGCAGATGGGGATAAGTAAATAATGCAGGCTGTAAAAGTAAGGTCAAAAAGGTAAACTATTGCTGCTACAGTCAGTATAGAAGTCTGGAGGCTCACGGAAGAACTGTATACGTCATCTTTGATGAAATTTATAACTGCATTTATGCGCGGAAGTGCCATCTTCGGCAGGAAGATCTAATCTCTCCGAAGAGTAACCGCGAAAAGTGAACGATTCCTATGGTATAAGTTTGGCCTCTTAAAGGCACACAAGGGGGCGAGTAAGTCGATCGTAAAAGTAGCTCCAGGTCAGCTCTTTGACTGCGCAGTCCACGCATGTTCCACAAAAGGATAGCCATTGTTAAAAACTGCATGAAGATAAAAATAAAGAAACACCACCTTACTTGTTCGTCAGGCCAGGACGATTCAACCGTCCTTTTTTAAACGCGTGAGTCTTGATGGTTTATATTCGGCAGGCACATCCTGCTCCATGACATCCTCAAAGAGAGGGGTCTCCCCCTGCGAAGAATCAACCGATTCTAACACCTGGAATCGTTTAATGGGGAGAGAGGCGGTGACGGCGATCATCTAGCGAGCTTGCTCTCAAACCCATCATGGGAGCTTGACCTCCGAGGAGGAGGAGAAGGGCTCGATTTCTGCTTCTTATCCACGGAGTGGACGATTCCAGAAAAGTCATTGCGGGTGTAAGCAGCCTTTGATTTTATAGCCGGAGTATGAAAAACAACAGGCTTCGGCTTCGCAGTAGAGAGTCTGATGGAACCTGGCGCACTAGTTACCTGTGTAAAAATCAAGTAGCGGCACTCGCTTCTGGATCGGAGAAGCCACAGCACTGTACGTACTGGTCTAAGGTAACACAGGTAGACGAGATTGGAATCGCTTCCGGGCCTCACCCGGATCTCCTGAATATAGCGCTCTTCTTGATAGCGAGGGCAATGGAATGATTACTCTTATAATACATGCGATGTGGCCAAAACGTTGGCACTGAAAATATCGCATGGGGCTGGGAATATATGAACGCACCTCAAATACCTAATATCCAACTTTAATTCTGTGTGGTAACTCAACCTGGTTAAATGTGAGAAAGAAAGTACGGGTCAACGGTACTTTACCTTCCTTTCTCGCTTGTACACAACAGAATGATATTATTCTTTGGTCTTCCAAACAAATCTGGATCTCCGAGTTGGACATGTCATTAAGAACATTGGTGGTAATAATTCATCGCGACGAATTGAGAGTCCTATGTTGCTCAACAGGGATCGGGTATCCGTGAAATATCGTTGTCTTGATCAATGAGTTATTTTCAGACAGCCCTAGTGTCTCCACAAAAGAGAAACATTACGAAAATGCGTACAGGACTTTACAGGTCCAGAAATGCCATAGTACTCTTTCGGATAATAAAAGGGCTCACTCCGCTAAACGACTAACTTTCTTCAGTGCGATTAGTAACTAAGTAACGAGGATAAAACTGCTCTGATACTTCTCTTACGTCCACTCTTTTTCGTTTCTGTTGAATGTGAGAATTATCATTAACCATAGCAGTTTTATCCTACAGCAATGGCACTGTCTCCGATGGCGCCACCCAGACTTAGATGACTTGTCCTGGCTTGAACAAAGTCACCTCAGGTTCATACGTCCCAGGGTCCAGACAGAGGTACCCAAATGCCTACAGGATGTTTATAGCTCTTGCAATGGCACCTCCCCAGGCCTGGCCTTTACCAGGGTATACGCTCCTGTCCTACATAAAAACCCAGCGCTGGGAATTATGCCATTACCCGGTCATTTTTTATTGTGTCAAACACAGGGGCATCCATCAAACTAAGAAGAGGGAGGTGTAAATAATAAAAATTAAAATTTTGGCGACATAAAAGGTGTCAAACACTCTGAGCTTGGACCTGCCGGGGCAGCTCAGGTGCCTTGGGGTCGCTACATCCTCTACCCAAATGTGGACCCCTGAGGGAACTCCTTAATCTGTTACATTAATACATCAAAGTGGATACATGGAGTATGATGTATTAATTTTTGTTCTTGTCACTCACATTTCAGAATAAAGTACCTCACTTGTTTATTATATATTAACATTTTTTATTTTTATCTATACTAGAAAATTTTGAACATAGAGAAGCTAAAATCTTTTGGCAGTAAGTTTTATGTTTGTGATTTTTGTATAAACTTAACTGGTAAAATAACATATTGTGAAGAGTTCTCCATGACTTCTAACATTGTTTAGATTACTGGTCAGGGATCCCAATATAACTTAGCCTTCAAAAACTCCTGTGGTATTTTATGAAAAAAGGTTATTTGGGACCAAAAAATATGTACCATTTACCTTCAAATATTGGTGACCGATTTGCTAGGAATTGAAAATGTAACAACTCTGAAAATGTAATGAATTCTTTGAATAATATTAATATGTACATACATTTTAAGAGGCAAAAGAAAATATGTTACTTAACTTTAAAATTTGGGAAGATGTTAGTGAAAGGAATAGTATATTTTCTACCAAGATAAGCAAAAATTGAACAAATATATAGTAAAGTTGTAATGCTTCTTTGAAGGAAGAGTTTTTATAATTGCAGCTTAGATTGTAGTTTCTCAAAATATCATAAAATAAAAAGTGAAAAAAGCACCCCAAGTATTCAATCTTAAATCTTGGTAATAGAACAATTAAAGTAAATGTGTCCTGCATTATGTAAAATGCTGAATTTTCTAACTATTTTCCATTACTATTTAATGGTTAGTTGAATGAATACTGACAGAGCAATATGTAATTGCAATACAAATATATTTACATTTCATGAAAGCTAATATTATATTATATGTTTAGTACTATCAAAATAATACACAGAACATTTGAAAACATCAAAGAAACAAAATATTAGTAAATTTTATTGAGTACTGTTAGTGATTTTACTTATATTGTTAGTCTATTTGTGATGAATTTCAAGTCTAAGATAAAGATTATAAAATGCTATAATCAGCTTTCTTTTTATAAGCACCTGCTTATTTCTATCAGTAAATATTTTTATACTTTCCTTTTAGCATTGTTAGAATATGAGCAAAAACTATTTTAGAAAGTTACATTAATTAAGTTAGGCATTTACTTTACTTTGCTCTGTAACATTCTAGCCTTATATATCATATCAGATAATTCTGAGTAGGCCCTAATTTAATTTTGAATTACCAGTAACATACTAAAGTGCTTATTATAAGAGATAATTTCTTCTTTCCTACTCTGTTATAAATTCGATATATTATTTTAGATGTAATTGTGTTAAAGATGAACAAGTAATTCTTATTTTCATATTTTAGTGAATTTAATTTTCTATTACAGCAATTTACTAGTCCAGTCACTTTACCAAATCGTATCAGCCAAGGCTTATGGTCTAGCAATTGTTATGCTGCTAAATGTTTATGCATAAATATATATTATTCAAAATTTATAATTATGAGTTAAGGAAAACACCAATACATAATAATACATTTTTTTGGGCAGTGGTGGCATTTATAATTAGCATCTGCTTTAGCTTATAACTTTTACATTATGGCAGCATGGTACCATACATTAGTGCATAGTTCCAGGATAGTTTTGTTCAAATTAATGTAAATAGTGGGTTACATCCTACCTTAGCAATTGGTCGCATTTAGTTCAAATTGATGCTGTAAACTTAGAAAAATACCTTCAGATCATGATGTATCCCAAGGATCCATACTGGGATCTGTCCTATTTCTCTTAATTTATCAATGACTATCAACACATCTGCCACTTGCAGAAATGGTACTGTTCACTGAAAATGCAAACCTTATGTTCAAAACTATGTTAATATTATCTTAACAAGCCAAAATCATACGTACCATTGATCAATTGCAAAATTGGCTAAGTGCAAATAAAGTATATTTGAACATTAAACAACTGTATTTGTGAAGTTAAACCCTCTTAATGATCTATGCAGCTCTTTCATAATTACCATAAATGACAAACAAATACACAGGTCTAAAACCATACAATTCTGAGAATTGTGGAAGAATCTATCTTGTCAAGGAATAAACACATTGAAGAACTTTCTGTGAGGCTTAATCATTTATGCTATGCAATGAGGGTATTAGCAATGCATGAACTTTAGATGTATTAAGAGCAGCATATTTTGAGTGTGTTCATCTAATTATTTCATATACAATACCCTTTTGGGTTGCCTCCCTTAAGCTATACAAATTTCATTCTAGAAAATATAATTTTAAAAATTATGTAATAGATACAAATTTAGTATAGCAGTAAACCAGTATTCACGGAACTAATATTCTTGCCACTACCGCCCATTTTTATTTTGGAAACTTTTCATTTGTTTCACTCTAAAACATAAAACTTTAAATGAATGCATATAATAATCACAACAGAAGAACTGCAAAACACCTGCACTTAAGCCAACATATAAGTGCAAAGAGCATAGACAGTGTCATTCACAAAGAGCTGATTGTTTGTTAAAAAATTCCAGAGACATTAAAATAACTCAATTAAGACCAACTTAAAAGAAAACTGAGTGACATACTTCTGGAAAAACAAGTTTTTAGATAAACCTACAACCTGATTAATTCTTGGGGGCATCTCATTGTCTCATTTTATTCTATCTCCTTCAGGCCTATCCATTATTATTATTATTATTATTATTATTATTATTATTATTATTATTATTATTATTATTATTATTAACGTTGTTGTTGTAATATTACCATTATTAGTTATTGTCATATCATTAGTATTGTGTTTTGTAAACATCAGTACCACAAGGGCTTTAGTGTTATAAGTATGTAATGCTAATACATGACAGATTTTGTGTATTCTATGTATAAAATGATGTTCTTTCTGTATCTGTGTATATCAAATTATAAAACGTTTTCTGTATTTCTGTACTTGTGTTTATTTTATTGTGTATATCATTTTTGTATGTGGTGTGTGCATTGTATTGCATGTTTGTGAAACCATGAAAAACAATAACATTTCACTGGAAGATATCCAGCAAAGTTTAACAGGGAACATTTCTTTTGTAATTTAAATAAAGTTTGTATGGAAAAAAAAAACACACAATCATGTGTCGATAAATACATCCTTACACACTTTCATAATTTTCGAGCATCTATTGGTGACTAAGCAAATTGATGATTATTATTTAAGGGAGCAAAGCTGCAACGGTCATTAATGCCCAAACATATTAAAACGGTGCCAATAATAGATATAAGTAAATCATCGAAAGAGGAAAAAAAGAAGCCTTCGGTAATTCGGTATAATTTGAGCCACATCCGCAATTGATTTTCTAGGTTTTGTAGTATGGGCCCATCATATATTCACTGTAAAAACTGCGCATAAAACAAGCGACAAACACAAGTTGGTCAATTGCAAATAAAAATCCCATCAACAAATAACAAGCCTGTTTTTTACTTTGGCCGTGCATATGTAACAAATTGGTATCCACGTGGGTGGCCAAGGCGTAAAGTGGCGGACTCGTGAGGAAAGATCTACGGTTCGATTCTCCCCAAGTTCGTTATATTTGAGTTTCTTCCCCAGGTTTTCATCAGTTTTCACAAGATGGCAAATGCCGGGAAGATACTCTGGCCTACAAAGTTTCTTTTCTAATAAAATAAAAGAGTTTCCCGATTTATCATTGACTCTCGTTTATCATCAATGTCACTAGTTGTGACGCCTCGATGGTGCAAATGGGAATTAATCAATGTTTATTAGATATTTAAGATACGAAAAGTAAGATCGTAGTATTTTGAGTTGCTTCAAAGGGTACTTAGTCGGCGCAGGAGAGTAAAGGCAATTTGTATGCATTTTCAATGGCTAAATAGGTATATAATTTATTTTCCCTAATCATAAGATTCTTCTCTAAAGATCCCAGTTGATTATGTAAATTGTTATTAATACACTAAATTAGCAACTCTCTGCACGAATCCATTTCCAATCTTGCTCCATTTTTCTTCTTTTATTAGAAATGAGATGGATTAAAAATCGTGTTTACTTCAAGACAGGTACAGGCTGCATGTAAAATCGAACCTCAGTATAGGTTTTGTGGCTTCTTAAAGGTCATATTGTGAAAATGAATGTCACACGCGCGCTAGAATATCGATAAACGAAAAGAAAAGTCTAAGGGTGACCTCTAGAGGGTGCGGCCTCTTATTCGTCGTGGGTGTCTCCCACTTGTTGCTCATCTTTGTCGTGACTAGCTTAGATGTACCCAACACGTATCCATAGGTATAATTTGCCGAAAGCTCTTTGGTTGATTGGGCGTGCTCACTACGCCCAAAATGTTTGAACCTTTGAACGATTGCAATTGTTGCTGCTGGCAATGAAAATTTGAACTGTAAAATAACTATACACACACACACACATATATATGTAAATAATGTAATTAAGTCCTGTACAAATAATTAATACATTGTAAGCTAACCTTAGCAAGAAATTGAATTTTTTCCTCAGCTATAATATGCAATTGTATGAAAAAATAAGAAACCTAGTTCACTATGATATATTTGAAAAACATGGGAAGAAATTATTTAAAATTTTCAATTTGCATTCATACCCCTATATATTTGCCTCGAATACAATATTTTCTAAAGTCTCGGATGTCGCTTTAGCACACATGAGTAATGATATCATTGACACTTCTTTCATGAACAGGTATGTAAAGTTAACAATACTTACCTAGGCGTACTTTACGTCAATTAATCACGTTAGCAAACATTATTTTCAAGAGAACTTATTTTACCTGCATGTCCGCCAGTGAATTGCGCTCGGATTAAGCAGATAAATATATGGAACACTCCAGCTTACAAAATATAAAAGAAAAAGCAACACACATTACTGTGTACGTTTTATTAATGCAAGTTTTCTAAATGCAGTACACGCAAAACTTGGAACAGTATCACAAGTCGTTGCAGTAATTGCAAGCCTACATCTAGGACTTCAATGTCTGTTACACCTATATGCAATTTAAGTGCAAATAAATTAATTTTTAAAGCAGAGTTCATTTATAACAATATTCACAACGGTCAGATAAACAAATGTGCAAAGATTATTCCCCCCAAATAATTTTAGATATTTAGGATGTTTATATTATTGAGACTTATAATATAATCTTTGAAAACATTATTAACCATTGCATTAGGTACAAATCATGAAATATTAAAAGTAGGGAGTGTAGGAAGTATTATGGTTGTCGTGGTCTAATATAGAGAATGTTTTAAATATTATAGTAAAAAATTCTGCTCACCGACTTTGGGACCATGAAAATCATTACTGATAAAATTTGTTCGCTTGTGGTCATCTGGAGCCCACTCATTCACCTCTTGGTTTACTTCTCAGTAACTTCTACTAATCATGTGTTTTATTCCTTTAAATGACTGAATTGTTGTACTAGTTTGATAGCATAAAATATTTTTTATAGTCGTTTAACCAAATAGTCCATAGGATTTAAACTAATTTTGAAATGTGACCATAATTGTATGGTACAAAATATTCGTCTTATTTTGGGTAGCTAAGAGTAAATATGACCATTTCTGCTAAGGAAATATTACTGTAAGGTAAAAATCAAATTATCTTGTCTAAAGAGTAATTAAAGGACAGAGCTTGTCACAACTTTTTTTTTTTTTTTTTTATAGCTCCGGATATCCCTCAACGGTTTTTAGAATTTTACTTAACTAGGAAGTATTTTCTCTTCAACTGGGACGAAATGGTTAAAGCTAGCAGTGATTTAAAAATTAATTATAACATTTAGACAAAACTTTCATCTTGTAGAAACGAAAATTATAGGATTGTTTTTCGCACATATATACTCTTATTTTGAAAAGTTGTTTACATAAAATAGAAAAACTAGTTATCAATACTAAAGGATGGTCGGTTCATCTTAGCTAAAGCTGATAGAAAAGAATTTCAAATTTGGATTTAATGGAGTGCAAAGTAAAGAAAATTTAACAAAGTGATTGCATGAAATTGTTATTCTTTTTCTGTTCCTCTTTCCTGATAAAAAGGTAGACTTTTATAGCAGGTACAAAATCTGCACAGCAGGCGTCAAAATTATTCAGAAACATTACACTGGTATGTGAGCAATTTTGCTTCAAAGAAATTTGGTATATTTTTAGTTCCCTATTAAGTGTAATCACGAAACTCGTGTTTAGCTTTGTTTAATTATGCCCAATTGTTGATAAATATGAGGATTCAAGTGACTACTTATTGGTAACAATTTTATGTAGTTTGTCATTACTTAATTAAACTATTATAATTACGTTAAAACTAGTAATTGACACATAATTGAACCTTAAATTCTATAAATTAAATAGAAGTATTCATTATTAACCAGGTCAACTCAACTTCATATATATCATACGACATTTTTTTTGGAAACATGTAAAATATATACTTAATATTTGCATTTATTATAATTTTTATTCAAGCTGGTGGGCATTAGCCACTTTGTATTTATTTTGTGAAAAAAAACCCAGTAGTCTACTTGAAATTTGAATGTATTTAAAGAACAGAATTCCAGAGAATCTGGGGATAAACGTGGGCTTTCATGGCCGATGTCAATTATGTGACCTGAGTTTTCCGAGCTGTAAGGCCGTGGTCCACTGGGATTCTTCCCTTTCATCTTCCCAGACGTTTCGTCCACTACTACTACACGTCTTCAGTAGTATGGTTGCCATAATCTTCTTGAAGACGAGGCAGGGACTGACTCGTCTTTTGTTTTTTATTTTATGAGGCGGCCCACACCCGCCGCCATTGGTGGCATCTTCCGCAGAGGCTACATCGCCTCCCCATGCTGTTAGTGACTAACATGCAAATTGGGTGCTGCTACGTGCATGTTAGTGTAGTAGATGCAAAGCTTGTGGGTTGGAATTAGGAGTATGGCGGATCGGATTCCGCATAAGCACCCAGGTTATTAAAGATTATTTACCATACCAGCATGTAGTGCAAGCGAGTGTGTCATTGTGAATCCCCGGTTGTAACCATGACGTGTCCTGATCACAGCCGGGAGATTAATCGCTACTGATGTAGATGAGTGTTAGTGGTGTTAGTAATAGTGTTAGTTCAGCTTAAGAGTGGTGAATTGGTTGAGGAATGGAGTGTATGTTGCAAGTATTAAATTATGTGAGCTGGTGGGAGAGGGTTTGGTTATTTAAAGGTGGTAGTTAGTGTTTAGCTTCATTAATTTGGAGTAACAGGTTAGTAGCTAGTGAGTTAAGTGATTGCATGCAATGAATTAGGTAAGTGATGGTGTAGCAGGACTTACCCTAGTGCAGGTATTACCAAAGTAGATGTTGCTTTACAGGAGTTCCATTCTGTTCATTAGGAGTTGTGTTTGGCTATTCAACATTGGTTGGCATCGTTCCGTTTCTATAAGAACAAAGATTAGTTTGGTGGCTTGTTTTAATAGCCAGCTTAGCTGAATGGCAGCTAAGAAGTTGTGTGTCCTAAAGCGGCACAAGTCTCGCAAGGAGCGCTTGTGCTTCGACGGCGTCATCATCCTTGTGTAGTGTACGTTCAAACAGATACAGTTGTCGCTTGTGTGTTGTGGGTACTTTAGTGGTTTCCTAGGGTTTTAATAAGTGGTTATGGTGTTTGGGGAGTTGTGAGTAAAGATAATGAACAAGTTTCTTAGTAAATTCTTTAATGGCATGTATTTTACGCTCTTCATGTAGTATAGCAGAGGGTGTGATTAATGACACTTTGGCAATCATTCGCAGTACATTATTCTGAAAAGTTTGTAGCTTTGTCATGTGCGAAGGAGTCGCGTAGCCCCCCCATACCGGATAGGCATATGTCATTAGTGGGCATATTAGTGTTTTGTATAGCGAGAGTCCCGTGCTCAGTTGTAGATTGTTGCTGTAATGTATCAGCGGGTATAAGTTGCTCAATTGAGCTCTTGCTTTTTTGACGTAAGTGTTGAATATGGGAGCCCCACTGAGACCCTTGGTCCTTTTATTAGTCCTAAGTAAGCGGCTGTCTTTGACCATTTAATGGGATTACCGAACAGTTGTAGTGGAGGGAGCTGGAGGTAGCAGTGCGGTGCAGGTTTCTTTTCATAAAGACAAATGACCTAACATTTATTATTATTAACTGTTATTCGCCATTCAGTGAGTCATTGCTCAAGTGTTTGCAGTGAATGTTGAAGTCATCTGTGAATAAATTGAACTTTGCCTGATTGTTCCATTCGAGCAATGTCATCTGCATATAGCAGCAGATTAGTGTCGGTTGTTTATGGCATGTCATTAATGTAAATGGCTCTGGTTATGGATTTAGTCATTTTTACTATTGAAGGAAATTGGCGTTCATCGAAGTAGTTGGCAATTAGTTTTATCATAGTGTCCGAGAAGCGGTAGAATAAGAGTTTACCAGACTGTCAAAAGCTTTTTCGATGTGTAAGAATACTGTCCCTATGGATTTGCGGTTCTTAAACGCATGTTTTTTTGTGCTCAGTGGCCCTGGTGGTGGAGTGTCTAGGTCTGAAACCAAATTGCGCTGTAAAAAGAATTTTGTGTTTAATGAGGTGTGAGTTCAGTCGCTTGGGTATGACTTAGTAGTTTAGCAAGAGAGCTTAGTAAGCTGATTGATCGATAGTTGTGTGGAATCGATGTGCTTTTGTTTTTTTTTTCTCTCTCTCTTCTTTCCCATATTTTTTTTTTTTTTTTTTTTTGGAAGTGAAGGACTGTAGCATGTCGGAAATATGCTGTTTTTAAGTGTATAGTAGCAGATGTCATCTAGCACGCAAAGTGCTCGGGCAGTGAGGTGCTTGAGAGCTATGTTGGGAATTTTATCAAACCCAGAGGCTTATTTTAAAGACAGGTGGTCAATTAATTTTATTTCTGGAGGGTATGTCTTTCGTATGCGATTGTGCATTGTCTTCAAGAGGAGTTCTTCAATTAGTTGCTCAGTTTCAGCAATGAACTGCGGAGAAGAGGGAAAGCGTTCGGCGTTAGGATGACTTGAAGGGCACCCGCTAGAGTTTCATATCATGATTATTGTTTAAAGGGCGCAGAACTTCAAAGTTCATTAGTGCCCGAACACACCAATACTGTGCCCAGAGTAAAACAAATAATCTATTTACACTAAAATTTAGAGCAGGAAATAAGCAACATTAGCACTTTGGGCAGTAAAAATAAAAACCCCATATCAAATATCAATGGTAAACTGGTTAACAATAAACAAAAGACTGGCACCACAATACATAAACAAAAGGAAACACAACAGTCTCAAATGGTCTAAAATGCCATCATAAATAAAATGATATACAATCACACCATTTTTCAAAAAAAACAAACACGGATAAAATGGAGCATTTGCTCAATAGGAACCATATCATCTACAAGTACTTCCTAATAGAGCAAGGCAAACCCAGGGAAAGTGTAAAACCCGCTAGATGATGGTATTTCAGTAAAATGTGACGGTGACTAACACGGCAATGCCCAAAAACGAGCTAAAATTACTTTTTCCGAAGAACTGCGTGAGAAGATGACCAATTAAAAGGGGTTGATTTACATGGTCGAAGTTTATTATCTTTAAGAAAACTCCATTCCTTGCTCCATCACGAGAGCACGCCTCGACGTAAAGAATGTTTAAAATCCCCTGAGTAAAAATGTTGCTTAAATTCAGCAGGGTCTAAAAGGGCGGATTTCGCTGCGACGTCTGCGGTCTCATTGCCTGTGAGTCCCACATGTCCAGGTACATATAGTAGTGTAACGCTGACGCCCGCGCCCAAAAGCGTAACACTGTATCTTAGATCTGCTGTACAAGCAGACGGTAGTTGTACAGGTTTTTAAAAGATAAAAGGGCACTCAAAAATCAGAATACATAGTACTGTCTTCCAGCCTCTGTTCAGGAACAAATAAAACCGCCTGATAAATAGCATAAAGCTCAGCCATGAAAATAGAAGTCGCAACGCCAAGACCTAAAACTAAAAATGGAGGTAAAACTACCTCCTTAAACACGAAAGCACATCCAACACCTGTGCCCAACTTTGAGCCGTCGTAATGAATGAAATTGCCTCTCGCAAATGAGGAGACTATCTCGTTAAATTGGCAATGAATAATTGGTGTCGCTGTCTTTAGGACTTAGACTGAACTTAGGACAGGACGTAATCCCAAGAGGAAGGGGGTTTTGCTAAAAGCCAAGGGAGAGAAGGGTCCCCGGGTAAGAAAAAATCTGGTAACTCTATGTTCGGTTTCTTGAACAATTCCCGAAAACGAAAGCCAGCAGGCCTAGAAGTAAAAGTTTGAGCAGCGTAAAAAAGCGAGCGACACATTTAAAAACGTCTCATTTGTAGGATTTTTTTCCTAATGTTGTTAAAGGCCAGTTTTTTATTACTCAGGCACAATAGGCGGTCATTCGTGGGATGTCGAGGTTGCGCAGCTAATCGATAACCATAAGCACCATTTAAAAGGTCCCTACGATAAGAAAGGGGAAGTTCTCCAGACTCCGCATATAGGCTTGACGCAGGATACGTTGTGAATGCTCCGATGGTGACACGAATTCCCCGGTGAAGAATGGGGTTATAGCGACGAAGAACTGGAAGTCGGATAGAGCTATTAACTATGCAGCCATCATCCAGTTTGGACCGGATTAGAGAGCGGTAGAAACGTAAAAGAACCGGCCGGTCAGCTCCCCAGGTTGGACTACTTTAAACTCATAAAAAACAAATTGAACGTTCACACCTGCCTCTGAGTTGCGCTATATGCGATGGCCAGCATAATTTCTTATGAAATACCAATCCAAGGAACCTAACTTTGTTTGCGAAAGCGAGAGCATCTGGGTGAAAATTGAGAGAAGGTAAAAGATACTCCTTACAGCAACAAAAGTTCATGCAAACGATCTTCTCAGCAGAAAAAAGGAACCCGTGATTTACAATCCAAGCCTAAAGGCGGTATAGACAGCATTAGAGGCGACGTTTCAAATACAACAACACAAGAGAAGAAAGAAAAATGGCAAAATTGTTGACAAACAATGGTAGTAAGCACTATGTGATGAAATTAATAAGGATAGCAAACAGTGTGACCCCGAACCTTGAGGTACAACGTGACTATGTCACGCCATTACCCAGTCACTTGTTACCGCGTCAAACACGGGGCATCCATCAGACAAAAAAAGGGGGGGGAGTAATAAACAGTAAAAATGAAAATTGAGGCAAAATAAAGAGGCGTCAAACACGCTGAGTAGGTTGTATGTCTCGGTGTCGTTACGCCCCATACGCAAAAGTGGGTCCCTGAAGGGTCAACTTAAACGCCAATCCAAGAGTCCCGTTATTACGGGTCACCACGCGAAACAAAAGTCCGCCAAACTCCGACTAACTTAAAAGTTACGGTTCTTTTGTGCGGTTAAAATGGCGTCACCCTAACACATACAGTACCGCAAAGACAGAATATTATTGCACAGCATTTCAATCATGTTTGGAGCTTAACCTGGGACCAGCATTGCAAAGGATGCAGGGACACTTTTTGCAGAATCCTTCCATCATGTTACAGCACAATGCTCGGGCACACGTAGAAACGCCCTGTAGCTGGTCTGTGTCGTCACTGGGGTTGGGAAATTATTTTCTCTCCACCATATTCATCAGACCTAAGCACCTGTGATTACGACTTCATCCCGAAGATGGAGGAACCGCTTTGTGGAATACTATCCCGAAATTCTGTAGGTATTAGATCACTCCACCAAGAACATCAATAGCATAGATGCTGCAATAGATATACTAGGACTTTTACATCGCTGACAACGGGTTATTGACAATGCTGATGATTACGTTGAAGGATTATAGTAGTTTCAGACAGGTATCACTTTTGTATTGGTAATAAGTAAATAGTTGCCACTATTAAAGTTGGAACTTATGTACATTGCTGTAATCCCATTTTACGTTAAACATATGTGTATAATTTAATCATGACTTGCACAAAAATGTCACGCACAATGTACGGTGCTGTAATAATTGGTTTAACGCGTTCTAAGGTAGGAAATGTCCTATCACCTCTTTGGTTTGTGAGCGCGATTCACTCGGTCAATGTATGCGATTATCCCACTTGCCTTATTGCTGTACAACAGCTGTGTAAACAAAAAAAAAGTGTCCAGACGTGACTAAGAGTAGAATTAGCTTTTTGAGGGTTGGCGTTGTAGTCTCATTGTCACCATTTTTGCCGTGACATCGACCATGTCGTTCAAAGTGTAACGAGTTAAAATTATTTATAGTCCTTACTTTGCATTCTTCCATTAGAATAATACATAATTTACATAATTTCATTATTAATTTGTTTATTTTGTTTACATTAGATATATATTACATCTAACGCCGAAAAGTTTTTCCATTAAACTTTTTCGTACTTGTAGGCATGTATAATGATTTATGCTCAGTTCCATATATTACCGACAGGGGTCGTCCATCGCTTTCACCCTATAACGACGTATATATTCGATTTCTAGTAAAGGTGTTGCTTTCTAACTATAATTTCATAAGACAACATGACCTACAGAGCAGGGAACATTTTTGGTATTCCATCGTCCCCTTCGAGGAGGTGGATGGTTGTTGTTTTAGGGCGCAAAGCTGCTTCGCCATTAGCGCCCGAACACAATAAAATTGCTCCAATAATACAAAATAATTAAATAATATTTCCTATATTGAAATACAGCGCAGAAAACAAAAGCAAAGAGCACGTTAGTCAGTAAAAGTAAAATAAATAAACAAATAACAAAGGAAAATGTACAACAAAATACAGAGTGCATACTGTAAAAATACAGCAACAATAGCCGAAAACAACATAGTCTAAAAATGCGCAAAAAAGAAATAAACAAAACGTAGCACTTAATTAGAATATTAATACCTTGCTCCGGAAACCGCAAAGAAGTCTAAAACAAAAAAATCGCTCGGCAGCAAAAACCTCGTGCACAACAGCATCCCAGTCGGTCCTGGTGGTGTAGTGGTTACCATACTTGCCTCCTATACCCAAAACGCGGGTTCGAACCCGGCCAGGACCGATGGATTTTTTCGGGCGTAAAAATCGTAAGTATGGCTTCCTTCGGAAGGGAAGTAAAGCCGTGGGTCCCGTGTCGTACATTTACGGCACGATAAAGAACCTCAAGCCTGAAAGAGAGGCCTCTGAGCAAAATTTGTCGGCCGTTTCACGCCCTGAGTTGAATGGGACGCTGATGACCTGAGCTGTTAAAGAGCGTCCTTAAATAAATCAATCAAAAAAAAAAAAAAAAAACAACAGCATCCCCAAGAGTGGAGGGAAAACACAGAGATGTTGTGAAAGGCTGCAGATGGTGACATTTAATTAAAATGTGACACACTGTATAGAGTTGGCCACAATGTAGATAAGCTGAAGCAGGCTAACCTTAAAAATGTGTTGGTTAATAAAACTACATTGCCCGATTCGCACGAGCTAAACTACTTCTTCTCGATGAAGTACATGAAAGGAGGTAGAGCAAGTAAAAGGGAAAGATTTACTTTTCCGTAGTTTGTTCTGTAGGAGCAAATAGAGTTCTTTGCTTCATCGCGAAAGAACAACTCCAAGTAAAAATGCACTGCAATTTTCAGATTTTTTCAATTTTTTCAATTAAATTGTTCTATAGGTTGTATTTAAATACTTTGGTTAATTTTAAGATGGCTTATTCATATCTAAAGCTGGTTTCCTAGGTTTGGTTGTATAGGCTCACCATATTTTCACAGTAGGAATAAATGTACATACCGTATAGATATAATTTCCGCCAACAAATGAAGAAAGTGGCTCGTAAAATGCTGACCAATAACTGAAGGCGGTGTACTGATATCGAACAAAACGTCGGCCCAAGATAAATGGGAGCCTCTGTTAATAGCCAAACGGGATAAAGACCCTCTCCTACTGCGAAAAAAGCAGGTAATTGGACGTCCAATGTGCTCATCATCTTTCGAAAACGATATCCGGGTGACGTTGGAGATAGAAGGGTATAAAATGTCAAGCAAAGTAATAAAAAGTGGCCCATTCGTGAGATTTTTTTGAATGGTTTATTTATGAACGCTCTATAAAAGCTCAGATCATCAGCTTCCCATTCAACTCAGGGCGTGAAACGGCCGAAAAATTTTGCTCAGAGGCCTCTCTTTCAGGCTTGAGGTTCTTTCTCGTGCCGTAAATGTACGACACAAGACCGACGGCTTTACTTCCCTTCCGAAGCCATACTTAGGATTTTTACGCCCAGAAAAAAATCCATCGGTCCTGGAGGAAAGTATGGTAACCACTACAGCACCAGGACCGACATTCGTGAGATGCCTAGGTTCTACAACCAAATATATTTTCGAAAAGATAGAAAAAACTCCACTTATTGGCATGTAGGATTGACACAGGGCTTGCAGGTACAGTAGCTCTTATGGCTAGATGATTTTCGCGGAGATAAATCAAGTCAAAGTGATGGAGCACTGGACGTTGCGCCGAGCCTTACTCAAGCCAGCCATATTCGGATTGGGATCGGATTACAGATTGAAACAGCAACGTCATGTCAGCTTTCCAATATGTGAATTAAATAGACGTAGAAAACATAAAGTTCACACCGGGCTTTCGGTTGTGCTTTATACAGTAAGCAGTATAGCTTCCTATAAAAAAATCATTTAACTTTCATAATAATAAAAGCGTTCGCATGGCTAAACCTTCTGTGCTAATAATAAGTAAGTAACGAGGGAAATACACATTAGTTGCCTATCTTAAATTCATGTTTTTTTTTTTTTTTTTTTTTTTTTTAGTTATATGGTAAATATGTTCACTGCTGAGGAAATTATTTCGCTTAAACTCCGACGAGCTGCGATCGAAGACTTAGGACGTAAGCACAAGATGAACGGGGCCCTCTGCTAAAACGCAAAGAGGTTAAGAAATTTCTCCGCTTAAGACCGAGCAATGTAAAATGGAGCGATCGACACATTAGAAACCGCTCATTCGTGGTATATTGGGGTTGAGAAGCTAGTTGATAACCATTAACCATCAAGCAAAATACCCCTACGATAAGAAAGGGGAAGTTCTCCACAATCCGCACTTAGACTTGACCCAGGACTCGTAGGGAATGTTCCAATGGCGACACGGATTCCCTGATGACGAATGGGGTTAAAGCGACGAAGAAGTGAAGGTCGCGTAGAGCAACCAACTACACAACCATAATCTAGTTTAACCAGAATAGAGATCGGTAGAAACGTAAAACATCCGTCCCACCAGCTCCCCACTTAAAAGACGTAGAGAACGTTTACATCTACCTCCGTGTTGCAAATTATGACCAGCATAATTTCCTTTGAAATTCCAAGGAACCTAACTTCGTCTGCTAAAGCGAGAGTATCTGGGCAAATTTGGAGAGATGGTGACTGACATTCCTTATCGCGCCAGAAATTCATGAAGACGATTTTCTCAGCAGTGAAACGGAACGAGTAGCTTACACTCCAAGCATAAAGGCTGTCTAGACAGCATTGGAGGCGAAGTTCCAAAAAACAAGTTCTTCGAGTAAAAAGAAAGATTTTAAAATCGTCGAGAAACAACGACGAATGGGTTCCTGGCGATAAACACCTAGTGATGAAATTGATAGAGATGTACAGAGCCCTGATGTAATCCGTTCGCTTCAATAAAACCTGATGAAAAAACTGAACCCACGCGAACATTAAGAACCAGGTCTTTAATAAAGTCCTGAATAAAAACAGACATATGCCAATCACGAAGAGTAAGAAGGATACCGCTTATCCAATAAGTATCATAGGCTTTCTCTAGATCAAGGAATTTAGGGATCGTTTGGCATTTCCGTGCATATCCGTCCATAACGTAGGTAGAAACAGATACAAGATAGTCGACCGAAGAGCGACTACGACGAAAATCACACAAGGCATTCGTCCATAGATACCTCAACTATAAACACCACATTTGATGTCCGTTAATTATGCGTTTCTTTGCTTGCAAACGCAACTGGGCGGAAAATCGGAGTAACGAGAAGGAAGATGTGGTTCCTTTCCAGGCTTAGGTATAGGAATGACGATGGCTACTCGCCAAGCGCTCGAAAAGGTGCCAGTACACCGAATACAATTAAAAATCTGGAGCCAAGTAGCCTAGCCTTCCGCTGACAAGTTCTGCAATATAGCAACATGGCTACCATCTGGCCCCGGTGAGCAATGCTGCGAGGTGGAATGGACACGCTCCAATAATTCCCTCGCAGTAAAAGGGAGATTATATTCAGATTATCGGTGGTAAAGGAGAACTCTCTCGACTCAACTTGGTCCTTAATTGTACGAAACGTAGAAGGTAATAAGCGCAGCTCGAAACATCAGCGAAAGTGCGCCCTTCGTATTGGTGATGATGATAATTAGGGCTTATGGGGCGCAAAACAGCTAAGATCTTTAAAGCCCAAACACACTAAAAGATGCGCCCAAATGTAATAAATAATTAGCTGATCTACACATAATCAGTGTACAAATTAGCAACAGTAGCATTTGTGCACAATAAAATAAAACCCCAATACTAATTACAAGGGTAATTGACACAATTAACAAAACCGGTACTAAAACACTGGTGCAAGAGCTGAAAACATAGCAGTCTAACAATGCCCTTATATTGTAACAACAAAAACCCCAAAAACAAATAACAAGGGTAATATTGTCAATAAACAAAAGACTGGTACTAACACAGCTACAAGAGCAGAAAACACAACAGTCTTATAATGATCTAAATTTAAGACATAAAATCCCCATAACAAATAAAAGGGGTAATATGGTCACCAACAAACAAAAGATTGGTCCTAAACCAAGACGTAATAGCTGAAAACAAAGCAGTCTTATTATGGTCTAAAATTGTAACAATAAAACCCCACAACAAATAACAAGAGTAATATGGTCAACAGCAAAAAAAGCCTGGTAACAAAACATATTAGTATAAGCTGAAAACAGTGCTAAAAAGGTTCACAATGCCATCATTAATAAATTATATAAACCACACCTCGCACCAAAAACCGCAAATACGGATAAAACGGAAAACTACCTCTATAGCAACCACATCATCTGCAAGTATTTCCTCAATAGAGGAGAGCAAACCCAGAGGCAGTCTAAAAGACGGTAGATCAGCGCATTCTACCAAAATGTGACGCACTGTATAGGGGTGGTCACAGTGAAGGCATGCTGGAGCTGGTTGACCATTTACAAGGTGACGATGACTAAAACGGCAATGTCCAATCCTTAAACGTGCTAAAATGATTTCTTCGCGACAAACTACGCGAGAAGAAGACCAATTTAAAAAGTGCTGATTTACATTGTCGAAGCTTATTATCTTGGAGTAAACCCCCTTCCTCGCACCAGCACGAGAGAACGCCTCGACGTAAAGTATGTTTAAAATCCCCGGAGTAAAAACGTTACTCATACTCAACAGGGTCTAAAAGGGCGGATTTAGCGGCGATAACTGCGGCCTCATTACCTGGAAGTCCCACATGTCCAGGTATCCAAAGCAGTGTCCCTCTGATGCCAGCGTCAAAAGCGTTACCACTGCATCCTGAATCTTCTGTACAAGAGGGTGGCGTTTGTACGGATTTCTAAAAGATAAAATTGCCCTCAACGTGTCGGAACAAATAACACTGTCCCCCAACCGCTGTTTAGAAAAAAAAAACATAATAGCACGATAAATTGCATAAAGCGCCGCCACAAAAATAGATGTCGTGGTGCTAAGACCAAACGTAAAACTATCTCCATTAAAAGCAAAGGCACATCCAACACATGCGTCACATTCCCAGTCGTCGGTGTAAATAAAATTGCATTTGGCAAAAGAAGAGACAATCTCGCTAAAATGACGACGAATCGGTCGTTTCGACGCTGCGGATGAAACCAACGGACAGGACGTAAGCCCAAGATGAACGGGGGCCTCTCCTAACAGCCAAGGGGGGGAAGAGGTTTCCCCGGTTGAGAAATAAGCAGGTAACTCCACGTCCAACGTCCTTAACAGCTCCCGAAAACGAAAGCCGGCAAGGTTAGGAGTAAAACACAGAGTAGCGTAAAAGGCAGTAAGTGACACATTAAAAAAGGGCTCATTCATGGAATGACGAGGTTGCGCGGCCAACCATAGGCAGCAAGTGACACATTAAAAAAGGGCTCATTCATGGAATGACGAGGTTGCGCGGCCAACCATAGGCAGCAAGTAAAATGTCCCGACGATAAAAAAGGAGAGGCTCTCCAGATTCCGCGTAGGGAATGCTCCAATGGCGGCACGGATTTCCCAGTGATGAATGGAGTTCTGGCGATTAAGTACTGAAGATCGCGCTGAGCCATAAAATACGCAGTCATAATCTAGTTTGGACGGGATTAAAGAACGGTAGAAACGAAAAAGAACCGTCCTGTCAACTCTCCAGGATGTGCCACTTAAATCACGTAAAAGACACAGAGAACTTTCACACTTGCATTTGAGTTGGGTTATATGTGATAACCACCATAATTTTCAAATACCAAACCAAGGAACTTAACTTCATCTGCGAAAGCAACAGCGTTTGGGCCAAGATGGAGAAATGTTGAAGGATACTCCTTACAGTGCCATAAATTCATGTAGACGGTCTTCTCAGCGGAGAAACGGAACCCATGGTTTACACTCCAAACATATATACGGTCCAGACATCATTGGAGGTGGCGTTCCAAAAAACTTCTTTCCCCTCGGAGAAGTTCTCCGAGGTGAAAGAAAGTAGGCAAAATCGTCAACGAAAAAAGACGATTGGATTCTTGGCGGCAAACACTCATTGATGGAATTGATAGCGATAGCAAAAAGTGTGCAGTTAAGTACTGAGCCCTGAGGTACACTGTTCTCTCGAGTAAAATGAAAAGATAAAACTGAACCCACGAGGACATTAAAAACCGGTCTTTCATGAATTCCTAAACAAAAAAGACATACGACCACCCATAAGCTAATCAGGTAACGTTGGAAGGATACCGCTTCTTCAAGAAGTATCATAGGCTTTCTCCAGATCAAAGAATACGGCGACCGTTTGGCACTTCCGTACAAAACCATCCATTATGTGGGTGGAAAGTGACACATGATGGTCGACTGAGGAACGATGACGCCGAAAACCGCACAGAACGTTCGTTAATAAGTGCCTCGACTCTGACCACCACATAAGCTGCCTGTTAATCATGCTTTACATCGGACGGTAACTGGAAAGAAGGTGAGGGTGCTTTCCAGATTTCGGTATGGGTATGACGGTGGCCTTGGAAAAGTTCCACTGCACCAAATAGAACTAAAAATATGGAGTAAAAAAAGCCTTGCCTTCCGCTGACAAATGCTGCAACATTGCAACATGAATGCCATTTGATCCCTGTGTGCAATGTCGAGGGCATGCTCAAATTCCCTGGCTGTAAAAGGGTCATTATAGCACTCCTGGTTGTTGGAGACAAAACAAAAACCTGTCGATTCAACCTGCTCTTTTATTGTGCGAAATGAAGGAGGATTGTTGGCGGAGCTCGAAATATCAGCGACAGCACGCTCTAACGTATTGACAATATCAATTGGAGAATCAAATATACGATTTTGTATCTTTAGACCAGGTATAGGCGTAAATGTAGGTTTACCTGCAACGCAGCGTAGCTTTTCTCAAACTACAGAGGAAGGCGTTGTACGGTTAAAAGAGGAAGAGAAAACAATCCAAGACTACCTTGTGCTCTTCTTAATCACTCGACGGCATTTAGCGAGCAGTTGTTTACATCCAATCATGATCTCCAATGTAGGGTGGCGACGAAATACTCGCAAAGCACCTCGGCGTGCACGCAAAGCAACCCGAAATTCGTCGGTCCACCAAGGAGCCGGAAAGTGTGTAGGGCAAAAATACGACCGGAGAATACACTGATTAACGGCTGTAATCATGACCGATGTGAGGTGCTCAATCTTGGCGTCGATGGATGGAAACTCACTCCCTGAAAGGATGGCTAAAAACGGATCAGATGCCAGTTTGCCTTGGCAATAAGCCACTTCGACGCGCTTTGAGAGTGTGCGTGTGAACACAGGAGACATACTTGACACGGAAAGTGGTCACTGGAATGCAAATCAGAGATCACATTCCAGGTAAAATGTACAGCAAGCGAAGAGGAACAGAAAGATAAGTTCAAATGAGAAAAACAGTGAGAACTGCCAGAAAGAAGATTGGGGTGACCAACATTGAGCAGAGTAAGCCGATGGGGATCTAAAATGTCTGCCATCATGCTACCCCTGGCACATTCGGTAGAATAACCCCATAGGGGATGGTGCGCATTGAAATCCCCTAAAAGTAGGACGGGGGGTGGTAGCTAAGGTAGAAGGTTATCCAGATCGGCCACTGTGACAGTAGTAGATGGAGGAAGGCAAAGAGTGCACACTGTAAAAAGGAGGCCAGAAAAGTAAACTGTAGCTGCCGCAGCCTATATAACAGTCTGAAGGCTTAGTGAAGAAACTGTACACGTCATCTCTGATGATAATTAAAACGCTGCCATACGCAGGCGTGTCGTCTTCGGGAGGAAGATCAAATCTCACCGAAGAGTAACAGCATAGAGTGAAAGAATTCTGTGGTCAAAGTTTAGTCTCTTGGAGACACACAAGCGGACAGTCAGTTGAGAGTAAAAGTAACCATAGTTCAGGTATTCGACTGCGGAGTCCACGCACATTCCATTAAAGGAGGTCAATGTTAAATGACACAAAATAAATAAAAATACCACCTCACTTTTAGTCGGTCAGGACGAATCAAACGTCCTTTCTTCATTCGCGTGGGACTGGGTGGTTTATTTGGAGCAGGCACATCCTGCTCCATGACCTCCTCAGAGGAAGGGCTCTCCCGCTAAGAGGCATCCACTGATTGCAACACTTGGATGTAGAAAACGGTCGGATTTAGAAATAGGCGGTGATGGCGACCGCCTAGCGAGCTTGCTTGTTTAAGGGGCGCACAACATCTAAGGTCATTAGCGCCCAAACACTCTAAAACTGCGCCAGAATGAAATAAGTAAGATACACAAAATATACGTAGAAGATAAACTGTAGCACTTTAGGCAATGGAATACAAACTACATAACAAATAATAAAGGTAATAACACATTGAGGCAAACAAGACCTTTACTAAAAAAACTTCGCTGCAGGAGCTGAAAACACAACAGTATTTAATGGCATAAAAGGTAACTATAAAAACTCCCAAAACAAATAACAAGGGTTAACTAATCAACAATCAAATGGCCGGTATTAAAACTCAGCCGCAAGAGCGGAAAAACACAAAAATCTTGATGAAGATTATTACTTAAGGGCGCAAAACAGCGATGGTCATTAGCGCCCAAACACACTAAAAACTGTGGCAGAATTAAAAAATAAATAATAAACATAAATACAGTGCACAAGTTAAAGAACAGTAGCACTTTGTGCAATAAAAGATAACCCCCATAACAATTAACAAGGATAAAAAGGTCTACAAACAAAAGACTGGCACTAAAACATAGCCGCAAGAGCAGAAAACACAACAGTCTTGTAATAGTCTAAAAATTATCAATAAAACCCCAAAACTAACAACAAGGGTTATATTGACTAAAAAACTAATAAATACTGGTAGTAAAACACATTAGCAAGAGCTGAAAACAAACCAGTGTTATAAAAGTCTAAAATGGAAACAATAAAACCCCAACACAAATAACAAGGGCAATGTGCAACTAAATAATTAAAGACTGGTACTAAAACGATTCAGCAAAAGCTGAAATAACAAGTCTTTAAATAGTCTAAAAATGCCGTCATGAGTAAAAATATAGAACATCACATCTTGCTCCAAAAACCACAAACACGGATAAAACGGAGCACTCGCTCAACATCAGCCACATTATCAGCAAGTAACTCCTCAATAGAGGATGGCAAAGCCAGGCAAAGTTTAAATCTGCCAGATGATGCCAATCAAGTAAAATGTGGCACACTGTAAAGGGGTGGTCACAGTGAGGGCAAGCTGGAGCTGGTTGACCATTAAAAAGGTGACAGTGCCTAAAACGGGAATGCCCAATTCTCAGACGAGCTAAAATTACTTCTTCGCGACGAACTGCGCGAGAAGTAGTCGACCAGATAAAAGGGGCAGATTTACATTCCCGAAGCTTATTGGCGGGTATTAAATCCCACTCATGGCGCAACAGTGAGAGGATGCCTCAACGTAAAGAATGTTTAAAATCCCCGAAGCAAAAACGTTGCTGGTACTCAGCAGGGTCTAAAAGGGCGGATTTAGCTGCAACATCTGCGGCCTCATTACTTGGGAGTCCCACATGTCCAGGCACCCATAGTAGTGTCACCCTGACGCCAGCGTCGAAAAGAGTGAATACCACATCCTGAATCTTCTGTACAAGAGGGTGGTGGTTGTACAGATTTCTAAAACTTAAAATGGCACTCAAAGTGACGGAAGAAATAGCACTCTTCCCCAGCCCCTGATCAGAAATAAATAAAATCGCCCGATAAATAGCATAAAGCTCCGCCATAAAAATAGATGTCGCAATGTTAAGACCCCTCAGGGGCCCAATTTTTTGGTTACGGGGCGTAGCAACCCCAAGGCATCCGAGCTGCTCCCGCATGTCCAGGCTCTGCGTGTTTAACTCCTTTTTATTTTGTCTCCATTTTACTTTTATCTTATATATCTACCTGCTTTTAGTCTGCAGGATGCCCCCGTTATTGACACGGTCAAAATGTGACTGGGTAATGGCGTGACTCCTAGTACTGGGTCATCATGTAGGGTGGGAGCGTATCCCCTGGTAAAGGCCAGGCCCGGGAGGGGCGATTGCATGAACTGTGAACTTCCTGTAGGCAATTGGGTACCTCAGTCTGGACCCGGGAGGTTTGATCCTGAGGTGACTTTGTCTAGGCCAGGACAGGTCACCTTAGCCGGGGTGGCGCCCAGGAAGCAGCCTGCCATCGGAGACAGTTGCAATGGTGGAGGTTGAATACGCTATGATGAATACTATCTCTCTAATTCAAATAAAACGTAAAAGAGTGGACGTAAGAGAAGTAACGCAGCAGTCTTATCCTCGTTACTTGGTTATTAGTCGCACTGAAGAAGGTCAGTCATTTAGTCAAGTGAACACTTTTAATATTCAGAAGGGAACTGATGCCATTTCTGGGCCTGTAAAGTCTTGTACATGATTTCGTAATGGTTCTCTTTTGTTGCAGACACAAACATTGCCACAAACTAACCCATTGCTGAAGGCGACGATACTCCACGGATACCCGATCCGTGTTGAGCAACATCGAACTCTAACTCGTCGTGAGGAGTTATTACCACCAATTTTCTTGATGGCATGTCTGACTCGGAGATCCAGAGTTGCTGGAAGACCAAGAAGTCACATCAGTGTACCGTGTACAGGCGAGGAAGGAAAGTGAAGTGCAACCCACCCGCACTCACTTCCTCACGTTTAACCGAGTCCAGTTACCGCACAGGATTAAGGCCGGTTATGAGGTTATAGAGGTGCGCCCATATATCGCCAGCCCCATGCGATGTTTTCAATGCCAACGCTTCGGCCACACTCGCATGTCATGTAAGAGTGCTCATCCCATCTGTAGCACATGCGGTACTGAAAGTCATGAGGGAGCCTGTCCATCTACTCCCGTTTGTGTGAACTGCCGCGGTGACCATCCAGCTTCGTCCCGCAATTGTCCTCGCAATCAAGAAGAGCGCTGAATTCAGGAGATCCGGGTGAAGGAAAAGCTTTCCTTTAGTGAGACCCGGAAACGATACCACTCTCGTCTACCTGTAATACCTAACACCGGTAAGTACAGCGCTGTAACTAACTTCTCCTATCCACAAGCGATATAGCAGCCCGAAGACCTGTGACTTGGTTTTTACACAGATCCCTAGTGCGCCAGGTTCTGAGAAGCCGAAACCTAGTGTTTTTGATGCTCCAGTTGTTAAATTAAAGAATGCTTACACGCACACTGACTATATGAATTCGTCCACTCCGATTGATAAGAAGCAAAAATCGAGCCTTTCTCCTCCTCGGAGGTCGAGCTCCCATGATGGGCCTCCTCCTCTCACCACATCCAATCGATTCCAGGTTTTGGAATCGGTTGAGTCTTCACAGCGGGAGAGCCCTCCCTCTGAGGATGTGATGGAGCAGGATGTGCATGCTCTAGATAAACCACCAAGTCCCACGCGTTTGAAAAAGGACGGCTGATTCGTCCTGGACCGACCAAAAAGTAAGGTGGTACTTTGTTTTAATACTTTTATTTAATTTTAACAACGGCTATCCCTTCTTGGAATGTGCGTGGACTCCGCAGTCGTAGACCTGACCTGGAGTTACTTTTACGCTCGAATGACTCTCCGCTCGTGTGTCTCCAACAGACCAAACTGCGCCCGCAAGACACTTTTACTTTACGCGGTTACTCTTCGTTAAGGTATGACCTACCTCCCGAAGATGGCACTGCCGTTCACGGCAGAGTTTTCATTTTAATTAGAGATGACTTGTACAGTACTTCATTACAGCTCCAGACTCCTTTACAAGCTGCTGCAGCTAAAGTTCATTTCTCTGGCCTTAGTTTTTCCATCTGCAGTGTTTACTTGCCTCCGTCTGGTACAGTCACAACGGCTGATCTTGATAATCTCCTTTTTAAGCTCTCACCTCTTGTTCTACTTTTGGGGGATTTTAATGTGCACCCTCCCCTATGGGGTTGCACCTCGGAGTGTGCAAGCGGTAGCCTTTTAGCCGACTTTCTGGATGGTCACAATCTTGTACTGCTCAATACTGGTCAACCTACATATATTTCAGACAGTACTCATAGTTTCTCACACTTGGACTTATTTCTTTGTTCTGCCCCACTCTCTGTACATTTTACTCGGAATGTCCTCTTTGATTCATACTGTAGTGACCACTTTCCGTGTCAGATTCATGTACTCTCTTCAAAGGCACGTCCTCAGCGCGCGCCGAAATGGCTCATTTAGAAGGCGAATTGGCCTCTTTAGATCAATGGCCGAATTTTCAAGGTTAAATTTTCCTTCGAACGACGCCGTGATCGAGCACATCGAAACAGTCATACTTCATGCCGCAGATCGGGCTATTCTCCGGTCGTCTTGCCACCCCAGACACTTACCGATTCCCTGGTGGACTGATGAATGCCGTGTTGTGCTACGTGCATGTCGAGGTGCTCTACGAGTTTTTCGTCGCCACCCTACTTCAGCAAATATGATTCGCTACAAACAATTGCTCCAAATGCCGTCGAGTGATTAAGGATAGCAAAATGCTTCTTGGGTTGCTTTTACCTCTTCTTTTAACCGCACAACGCCTTCATCTGTAGTTTGGGAACAGCTACGTCGCGTTGCGAGCAAACCTACGTTTACGCCTATACTCGGTCTTAGGTTACCCAATCGAGTCCTTACTACTGCGATTGAAGTTGCCAATATTTTACGACGCACCTTCGCTGATGTTTCGTGCAGCGGCAGTTACCCTGCATCATTTCGCGTACTAAAGGAGCTGGTCGAGACGAAGGGTTTCTGTTTATCCTCCGACTAGCTGGAGTGGGGAATGGGGATTGGGTGTTGGGAATGCTTCAATACGGATACCCCGATACGGATACCCCGGTGATGGATCCGACTAGCTGGAGTGCTAAAATGTCCCCTTTACCTCCAGGGAATTGGAGCATGCGGTTCTGATTTCTCGACAATGTGGGTCAGACGGTATTCAAGTTGCTATGTTGCAGCATTTGTCGCCGAAAGGCAAGGGTTTTTTATTACAGACTTTTAATTTTATTTGGTTAATGGCACATTTCCTAGCGTTTGGCGAGTGGCCACCGTCATGCCTATAACAAAGCCTGGAAAGGACCCACATCTTCCTTCCAGTTACTATCAGACTTCCCTCACCAGCTGCGTCTGCAACGTTATGGAACGCATGATCAACGGGCGGCTTATGTCGTGGTTAGAATCGAGGAATTTATTCACGAACGATGAGTGCCATTTTCGGCGTCATCGCTTCTCAGTCGACCATCTTGTGTCTCTAATCACCCATACGATTTGTACGAAAGTGTGCAAAGATCGCTGTGTTTTTCGATCTGAATAAAGCGTATGATACCTGTTGGAGAAGCGGTATCCTTCGAACGCTTCACGATTGGCACATACGTGGCCGTATGTGTATTTTTATTCAGGAATTTACGAAAGACCGCGTTTTTAATTTTCGCGTGGGATCAGTTTTATCATCTAGTTTTATTCAAGAGAACGGTGTACCTTAGGTGTCAGTACTTAGTTGCACGTGTTTGCCATTGCTACCAATTCTATCAATGTGTGTCTACCGCCAGGAATACAATCGTCGTTGATGGTTTACGATTTTGCTGTCTTTCTTTCCTCTTGCAGAACTTGTCTCTTGTAACGCGGCCTCCAATGCTGTCTCGACCGCCTTTAGACTTGAAGCGTGAATCACGGGTTCCGTTTCTCCCGGAGAAGACCGTCTGCATGAACCTCTGGCGCCGTTCGGAGTATCCTCCACCATCTCTCCATCTTGGCCCAGACGCTCTCTCTTTCGCAATGAGGTAAGGTTCCATGGCTTGGTTTTTGATAGAAAATTATACTGGTCACCGCATGTTGCACAACGCAGAGGCAAGTGTGAACGTTCTCTATGTATTTTACGTGTTTTAAGTGGCACATCTTGGGGATGTGACCGGACTGTTATTTTACGTTTTTACCCCTCTCTCATCGGTCTACACAAGATTATGGCTGTGTGGTTTATGGCTCTGCGCGACCTTCTGTTCTTCGTCGCCTTAATTCCATTCATCGCCGGGGATCCGTGTTGCCATTGGAGCATTCCCAACCAGTCCTGTGTCAAGTATATGCGCGGAGTCTGGATAACACCCGTTATTTTATCGTAGGGATGTTTTACTTTAGGGTATGTTTTACTTTCTGCGTATGGTTGTCGACTAGCTGTGCAACCTCGTCATCCCACGTATGGGCCGTTTTTTAATGTTGTTCGATGGATTTTAGGCTGCTCCGTCTTTTACTCCTCAGCCTCCTGGCTTTCGTTTCCGGGAGCTATTAAGGACGTGGGACGCGGAGTTACCTGCTTTGTTCTTAACCGGGGAACCTTCTTCTCCCCCTTGGATTTTGGCAGAGGCCCCTGTCCATCTTGGGCTTACGTCTTGCCGAAGGTCTTTGACCGCAGCACCCATAATTCCACGTCATTTTAGCGAGATTGTATCTGCTTTTAATGGTTGGAATTTTATATATAACGACGACTAAAAATCTGACACGGGAGTGGGATGTGCCTTTATTTTTAATGGCGCTACTTTTACTTTTGATCTTAACGTAGCGACGTCTATCATTATTGCGGATCTTTATGCAATTTAACGGGCGTTTTTATTTGTTTTTGACCTGGGGCTGGGAAACACTGTAATTTATTCCGAATCTTTGAGTGTCGTTTTAACTTTTAGAATTCTGTACAACCACCAGTCTCTTGTACAGAAGGCCCAGGATGTAGTGTTAACGCTTTTTGATGCTGGCATCAGGGTGACACTACTATGGGTACCTGGACATGTGGGACTCCCCAGTAATGATGCCGCAGATGTCGCAGGTAAATCATCCCTTTTAGACCCTACTGAGTACGAGCAAAATTTTTATTTTGGGGATTTTAAACATTCTTTACGGCGAGGCGTACTCTCGCTGCGGCGCGATGAGTGGTATTTAATATCCGCCAATAAGCTTCCGGAATGTAAATCTGCCCCTTTTAACTGGTCTACTTTTTCTCGCGAGGAAGTGATTTTAGCTCTTCTGACATTTGGGCATTGCCGTTTTAGTCACTGCCACCTTTTTAATCGTCAACCAGCTCCAGCTTGCCCTCGCTGTGTCACCCCTTTACATTGCGTCACATTTTAACTGAATGCCATCAACTGGCAGCTTTTAGGCATAGCCTCGGTTTGCCCTCCTCTATTGAGGACTTACTGGCTGATGATTTGGTAGCTGTTGAGAGAGTGCTCCGTTTTACCCGTGTTTGTGGTTTTTGGAGCAAGGTGTGAGGTTACCAGCCTTAAATTGCTGTGTTTCATATTGCCCTTGTTATTTGTTTTCCGGTTTTATTGTTACCATTTTACTATTTTAAAAGACTGGTGTGTTTTCAGCTTCTGCTGATGCGCTTTACTACTAGCCTTGATTTGTTATCCTTGATATTGCTTTTGTTGTTTGTTTTGGGAGTTTTATTGCTGAAATTTTAGACCTTTATAATACTGTACTGTTTTCCACTCTTGCTGCTATGTTTTAAGCCAGTCTTTAGTTAATAGAACATTTTACCCATAATGTATGATATGGGGTTTTAATTTATTGCGCAAAGTGCTAGTGTTATTTGATTTATGCACTGTATTTGTGTTATTTATTTCAGTTTTTAAATATGGCACAGCTTTTCTTGGTGTGTTTGGGCGCTAATGATCATAGCAGTTTTGCTCCCTTAAGCATTAATCATCATCAGCAACGGTAAGACCATACGTAAAACTAGCTCCATTAAATACAAAAGCACATCCTACTCCTTTGTCATATTTCTAGCCGACCTTATATATAAAATTCCAACCATTAAATGAAGAAACGATCTCGCTGAAATGACAGCGAAAGACGGTCGAAGACTTTGGACAGGACGTAAGCCAAGGATGACCTGGGGCCTCTGCTGAAAGCCAAAGGGAGATGAATTTTCCCCGGCTAGGAAAAAAGCAGGTAAATCCGCGTCCAAAGTCCGTAACAGCTCCTGAAAACGAAAACCAGGGGGTCTAGGATTAAAAGACCTAGTACAATAAAAAGAAGCGAGAGACACATTAAAAACGGCTCATATGTGGGGTGACGCGGTTGCACAGCTAATCGACAACCATAAGCACCAATAGAAACATCCCTACGGGAAAACAACGGAGGTTCTACAGACTCACATAACCTTGACACAGGGCTGGTTGGGAATGCTCCAATAGCGACACGGATACCCCGGTGATGAATGGCTCAAGGCGACGAAGAAGGGAAGGTCTGCTGAACCGTAAACAACACCGCCATAATCCACTTTTGACCGGATAATTTTTTTTTCATTGATTTATTTATGGACGCTCTTTAACATTTCAGGTCATCAGTGTCCCATTCAACTTAGGGCGTGAAACGGCCGACAAATTTTGCTCAGAGGCCTCTCATTCTGGCTTGAGGTTATTTTTTGTGCCGTAAATGTACGACACGGGACCCACGGCTCTACTTCCGTTCCGAAGGAAGCCATACTTAGGATTTTTACGCCCGAAAAAATCCATCGGTCCTGGCCGGGTTCGAACCCGCGTTCTTGGGTATAGGAGGCAAGTATGGTAACCCAACACCACCAGCACCGACTTTGACCGCATAAGAGAACAATAAAAACGTCAAAGAACAGTCCGGTGAGCTCCCCAATATGTGCCACTTAAAACACGTAAAATAAGAAGAGAAATTTCACACTTGCCTCTAAGTTGAGCTAGCCAGAAGCCAGAAGCAAGTGCAGGTCACCTGGGACTTCTCCCAGGTGGATGTCATTTGTCAGCAGTACCTATCCGCTCGAGGTTTACCTGCTCAATGGATTTAGAATAAATTATGTGGAACCAGGATATGGATGTGGTTTGGGTTGTGCAAGCGGCGCGCGGTACTGCTCGGCGGTCGCCCATCCAAGCGGTGGCCACGCCCGATGCTGCTTAACCGCGGTGTTCAGCCGGGTTATGCAGCATGGTTGCCGCTTGCGGGGGCTGGTGTGTGTAGTGTAGGTACCAAGTGAATAGATTTGATCTGGGTCAATTGTGGTGTGTGGTGGGATGTGCGAGCGGCATGTGGTTTTCCTTGGTGGTCTACCATCCATGTAGTGGCCACGCCCGATGCTGCTTGACCTCGGTAATCAGCCGTAGGTCACAGCATGGTTGCCGCCTGCGGCGATCCGAGTTTTTGTTCAGGTTTAGGCTGGAGGCCGGCCTGTTTATGAACCTTGGTGCTTTTTGCTTTGTTACCCAAGAGGACCCATAGCATCCTTTGGCAACCTGTAGGATTTATATCTTCTAGGAGCTCGATGGTTGTAGGCTCCTAGAGCTCTGACCAGCTCGTTCGGGTGGTCCATGGTGACGTCGTGGAGCGTTTGGGCTCTCTCCCGTATAACGTCCACGATGTACGGAACATTGGAGTGGTCATGGAGGATGTGTGATGGGAAGCGGCGGTCTGTACCGTATATAACCCTAAGCTCCCGGTTCTGCAGGACTTGAATCTGTCGGATCGTGGACGGAGCCGCAGATCCCCAGATTTTGCATCCGTACAGTACCATAGCCGGTATTATGGCACGGTAGACGCGCAGGTTTTGGGACAGGTTCATCGATCTAGAGCTGAGGATTGGGTACAGCTGCCCGAGAGCAAAACGGCCTTGATGGACTTTAGCAAGCACATGCTCCTTGAAAATCAAGGAGCGGTCCAGCCAAACCCCGAGGTACTTCGCGCTGCGGACCCAAGGGATCCGCCGGCGATGCAGCACGAGGTGCCGCTGGCGCCTCCGGCGTCGGCCCTTAGTGAGGAGAATCGCAGAGCTTTTCTCCGGATTAATGGCCATGCGCCATTTTTTGCTCCAGGCCTCTGCTTCCTTGAGCTGTTGTTGTACTGGTCTGATTCCATAATTTTGGTTATTATTTTGACTCAGAATTAACAGATCGTCTGCGTACTGACAGGTTGTGGTCTGTCGGTGCGTGGGGAAATCGGCCATGTAAGCTGCAAAGAGCGTCGGAGACAGCACGCTGCCCTCCAGCACCCCCGCGCCAATGGGCCTTACTGACGAGAGCCTTCCTTCCACCTTCACCCGGAAGCTGCGTCCGCGAAGGAAGTTAGCCACCAGGGAGATGTAGAGGGTGGGAATGTCGTGCTCTAGGAGCTTGTAGAGTAGGCCATTTTGCCAGGTAGTTGAGAACGCCTTCTCAACGTCCAGAAGCACCGCTACCGATTGGGCCCTCACTTGGAAACCAAGCGAGACTTTCTCGGCAACTCGCAACAGCAGCTGTGACGTCGAGTGCCCAGGGCGGAAAACAAACTGGTGATTAGGTAGGAGTTGCCCCTCCTCGAGGTGAGGGCGGAGCCGGGAGAGTAGAAGTCTTTCGAAGACTTTGGAGACAATAGGAAGCAGGCTGATGGAGCGGTAGTTGTCTGGATGGATCGGGTCCTTGCCGGGTTTCAAGATGTACACCACCCGCGCCTCCTTCCACGAAGAGGGGAAGTAGCGGAGGTAGAGGCATGCATTGAAGATCCGCGTCAAGTGGATCACGACCCTTCTGGGAAGGTGCTGGAGCATTTCCGCATTGACGCGGTCCTGCCCAGGGGCTTTGTGGATTTTTAGGTTTCGGATATGGGTGACCACCTCTTTCGGGGTGGCTATCGGGATGTGGAAGGACTCGTGGGGGCGTCGTTCTTCCTCTAAGAAGGCCGAGACGACTTCCTCCACGAGATCGGTGTGGTCATCGTCCTGGGGTTCCTCCCTGGGTTGGAACTGAGTCTCCAGATGGTCCGCGAAGGCCTCCGCCTTTTCTCGGGGATCAAATACTAGATGCCCGAGAAAGCGGTTGTGCAGGGGGTGCTCGTGATAGGCCTTATCTTTCCGTAGGCTTCGGACGATCCGCCACGGTTTCCTCTCTTGGAGGTCTGTGTGCCGGAGCGTGTTTTCCCAGGCTTCTGTTCTGTGTGTCCGTAGGAGACTTCTCACCAGGGTTTTGAACCGCCGGTGGATGTCTCCTATCCTGGGGTGGCGGAATCTCTGCCATAGCTATATGCGAAGACCAGCATAAATATCTATCAAGCACCACGCCAAGGAATCTAACTTCGTCTGCGAAAGTAAGAGCGTCTGGGCCAAGATGTAGAGATGGCGGAGGATAGTCCTTACTGCGCCAGAAATTCATGCAGACGGTCTTCTCTGCGGAGAAACAGAACTCGTGATTTAAACTCCAAGCGTAAAGGCGGTGGAGACAGCATTGGTGGCGGCGTTCCAAAAGACAAGTTCTCCGAGAGGAAAGATAAATGGCGAAATCGTTAACAAACAACGATGATTATATTCCAGGCGATAAACGCCCGTTGATTGAGTTGATAGCAATGGCCAACAGTGAGCAACTAAGTACCGATCCTTGAGGTACACCGTTCTCTTGCATAAAACTAGATGATAAAACTGAACCCACGCGAACGTTAAAATCCAGTCTTTCATAAATTGTTGAATAAAAACAGACATATCACCACGTATATGCCAATCGTAAAGCATTCGAAGGACACCTCCTCTCCTGCAGGTTTCATCGGCCTTCTCCAAATCAAGAAATATGGCGATCGTCTGGCACTTCCGTATAAAACCGTCCATTATGTGACTGAAAGAGACTCAAGATGGTCGACAGAGGAACAATGACACCGAAAACCACGTTGAGCGTTCGCCAATAAATGCCTCGACTCCAACCACCAAATAAGCCGCCCGTTAATCATGCATTCCATCACCTTGCACACGCAACTGGCGAGGGAAATCGGACGGTAACTGGAAGGAAGGTGTGGGTCCTATCCAGGCTTAGTATAGGAATGACAATGGCCACTCGCCAAGCGCTAGGAAATATGCCATTAAACCAAATAAAATTAAAAGTCTGTAATAAAATAGCCTTACCTTCCGGTGTTAAATGCTGTAACATAGCAACATGAACTTCGTCTGGCCTCGATGCGCAATGCCGAGAGGTAGAAAGGGCATGCTCTAGTTCCTTGGCGGTAAAAGGAACTTTATTGCACTCCTGATGGTCGGAGACAAAATAGAATCCTTTCAACTCAACCTGCTCCTTTAACGCGCAAAATGAAGCAGGGTAATTGGCGGAGCTTGAAACATCAGCAAAGGTGCGTCCTAAAATACTGGCAACGTCAATCGGAGTAGTAAGCACTCGATTCGAAAACCTAACACCAGGTATAGGCGTAAATGTAGGTTTGCCAGCAACGCGGCGTAGCCGTTCCCAAACAACAGACGAAGGCATTGTGCGCTTAAAAGAAGAGGTAAAAGGAATCCAAGAACTCTTTTTGCTATCCCTAATGACTCGACAGCATGTGACGTGAAGTTTTTTATAGCGAATCATAATTACTGAAGTAGGATGGCAACGAAAAACTTGCAGAGCACCTCGGCGCGCACGCAACGCATCCCGGCATTCATCGGTTCACCAGGGAACCGGTAAGTGTCTGAGGTGACAAGACGACCGGGAATAGCCTGATTTGCGGCATTAAGAATGACCGTTTCGAGGTGTCCGATCACGGCGTCAATCAAAGGAAAATTTAACCCTGAAAATTCGGCCAATGATCTAAAGAGAGGCCAATTCGCCTTGTAAATGACCCATCGCGGAGCGCGCTGAGGATGTGCCTTTGAAGAGAGTATACGAATCTGACACGGAAAGTGGTCACTAGAGTATGAATCAGAGAGGTCATTCCAAGTAAAATGTACAGAGAGTGATGAAGAACAAAAGGATAAGTCCAAGTGTGAAAAACTATGAGTACTGTCTGAAATATATGTAGGTTGACCAGTATTGAGCAGTACAAGGCTGTGACCACCCAGAAAGTCGCCTAAAAGGCTACCCCTTGCGTAACCTGTGGTGGAATCCCATAGGGGATGGTGCGCATTGAAATCCCCCAAAAGTAGGACAGGGGTGGAAGCTGAGACAAAAGATAATTAAGTTCAGCCGTGGTGATTGTACCAGATGGAGGCAAGTAAATACTGCTGATGGTAAAACTAAGGCCAGAGAAGTGAACTGTAGCTGCAGCATCTTATGAAGGAGCCTTTAGCTGTAATAAAGTAATGTGCACGTCATGTCCAATTAAAATTAAAACTCCGCCGTGAGCGGGAGTGCCATCTTCGGGAGGAAGATGAAATCACACCGAAAAGTAACCGCGCAAAGTAAGAGAATCTTGCGGGCGAATTTTGGTCTCTTGGAGACACACAAGCGGAGAGTCAGTAGAGCGTAAAATTAACTCAAGGTCAGGTCTTCGACTACGGAGTCCACGAACATTCCACGAAAGGATAGCCATTGTTAAAATTAGGTAAAATAAGTTAAAAATTACCACCTTATTTTTGCTGGGCCCAGGGCGAATCAAACATCCTTTCTTCAGACTACCTGGGGCTCGATGGTTTGCCTGGAGCAGGCACATCCTGCTCCATGGCGTCCTCAGAGGTAGAACTCTCCCGCTGAGAGAGATCCACCGATTCCAACACCTGGAATCGTTTGGATGTAGATAATGGCGGTGGCGACGATCTCTCAGTGGGGTTGCTCCCATCATGAGCGGGACCTCCGAGGAGGAGAAGGGTTCTTTTTCTTCTCCACAGGAGTTGACGATTTCATAAAAGCAGTTCTCGTGTAGCTGGTCTTCAACTTAATTTCAAGTGCATTAAAAACAATCGGTTTCGCCTTCTCGGTAGAGCGTTTTGGAGAACTGGGTTTAGTAGGGACACGTGTAAATACAAGTTCGCAAGTCTGCGTACTACTACTACTACTACGATGGTTTGCCTGGAGCATGCATATCCTGCTCCATGGCGTCCTCAGAGGGAGAGCTCTCCCGCTGAGGGAGATCCACCGATTCCAACATCTGGAATCGTTTGAATGTAGATAATGGCGGTGGCGACGATCTCCCAGTGGGGTTGCTCCCATCATGAGCGGGACCTCCGAGGAGGAGAAGGGTTCTTTTTCTTCTCTACAGGAGTTGACGATTTCATAAAAGCAGTTCTCGTGTAGCTGGTCTTCAACTTAATTTCAAGTGCATTAAAAACAATCGGTTTCGCCTTCTCGGTAGAGCGTTTTGGAGAACTGGGTTTAGTAGGGACCCGTGTAAATACAAGGTCGCAAGTCTGCGTACTACTATCGCACTTTTTTTTTTACCGCAAAAGAAACTGCTGCGCTGTATGTGCCGGTCTTAGGCACAACAGGTTGGCGAGATTGAAATCGCTTCCGGGCTTCAGTAAAGGAGAGTTTTTCCTTTACCCGGATCTCCTGAATACAGCGCTCCTCTCTGAAACGAGGGCAGTTGCGGGACGAGGCTGGAAGATCACCGCGGCAGTTAACGCAGACAGGAGTGGATGGACATACTCTCTCATGATTTGCTTGACCACAGGTTGCACTGATGGAAACGCCACTATTGCAAGATATGCGAGTGTGTCCAAAATGTTGACACTGGACACTTCACAACGGGCTCGGGATATACGGGGGCACATTTAACAACTCGTAGCCCGCCTTAATCTTCTGCGGCAATTCGACCCTGTTAAACGTGAGGAATAAAGACCGGGTCGGTTGTAATTCCCCCCCCCCTCCTTTCCTTGTCTGCACACGATAAACCGATGTGACCCTTTGGTCTTCCAAGCAACTCTGGATTTCCGGGTCGGACATTCCGTCTTTTACATTGGTTGTAACAACTCCTCACGACGAATTCCATGCCTTATGTTGCTCAACACAGATGGAATAATTGTGGAGTAGCGTCGCCTTGAGCAATGAGTAGGTTTGAGATAGCCCAAGTGTCCCCACCAAAAGCGATCCATTACGTAGACGGGTACAGGACTTAACGGGTCCAGCTATGGCACCAATGCCCTTCTGAATTTTAAATGGGTTCACCTTCGTAAAAGATTGACCGTCTTCCGTACGGCTCAGATCTAAGTATCCAGAAAAGGACTTCTCGCATACTTCCTTTACGTCAAAACTGTTTTTCGTTCCATTTGAAAATGATTATTATCATGTGCTACAGCGATGTAATCTTTCACCATTGCAACTGTCTCCGATGGCAGGCTGCTTCCTGGGCGTCAACCCGGCTTAGTTACTGGCCCTGACTTGAACAAAGTAACCTCAGAGTCTCACCTTCCTGTGGGTTGACAAAGGGATCCAATTTCCTGCAGGAAGTAAACAGCTCATGCAATGACGCCTTCTCGGGTCTGGCCTTTTACAGGGGATACTCTCCTGTCCTACATTATAACCCAGTGCTGGTGTTACGCCGTTACCCAGGCACTTTTTACCGTGTCAACCCCAGTAGCACCCGTCAGACGAAGAACAGGAAGTAGGACGAATAAAAAGTAAAATAGAGGCGAATAAAAAGGAGTCAAACGCGCTGTGCGCGGACCTGTGGAAGCAGCTGGGGTACCTGGGGGTCGCTACGCCCCTACCCTAAAAATTGATCCCCTGAGGGGACAGCAATCTGAATAGCCTAAAATTGTAAGAATAAAACCCCCTAACAAAAAAAAGGGCAATATGGTCAACAACGTGTAAAGACTGGGGGTAAAACCCAAGCAATGCTGAAAATACACCAGTCTTATAACAGTCTAAAATAGTAACAATGTAACCTCAAAACAAAAAACAAGAGCAATATGTACACAACAATTAAAGACTGGTACCTAAATAATTCTGCTAGAGCTGAAATAACAACAGTCTTAAAATAGTATAAAAATGCCGTCATGAGTAAAAAGATAAAATCTCACACCTTCCTCCAAAAACCACAAACACGGATAAAACGGAGCACTCGCTCAACAGCAACCACATCATCTGCAAGTAATTCGTAAATAGAGGAGGGCAAAACTAGACTATGTCTAAAAGCTGCCAGATGTTGGCAATTTAGTAAAATGTGATGCACTGTAAAGGGTTGGTCACAGTGAGGGCAAGGTGGAGCCGGTTGATGATTGAAAAGGTTACGGTGACTAAAACGACACTGCCCAATTCTCAAACGAGCTAAAATCACTTCTTCGCGGCGAACTGCGCGAGAAGTGGACCAGGTAAAACGGGCCGATTTACAATCCCGAAGCTTATTGGCGGGTATTAAATCCCACTCATCGCGCCAGCGCGATTGAATGCCTCGCCGTAAAGATTGATTAAAATCCCCAAAATAAAAATGTTGCTCGTACTCAGCAGGGTCTAAAAGGGCGGGTTTTGCTGCGACATCTGCGGCCTCATTACCTGTGAGTCCCACATGTCCAGGTACCCATTGCAGTGTCACCCTGACGCCAGCGCCAAGAAGCATAAAAAATTGCATTCTGGATCTGCAGCACAAGAAGATTGGTAGTTGTACAGTAGTGTAAAAGATAACAGGGCACTCAAATAATCTGAACAAATAACACTATTCCCCAGCCCCTGATCAGAAATGAATAAAATCTTCCGATAAATAGCATAAAACTCCACCATAAAAATAGATGTCGCTACGTTAAGATCATACGTAAAATTTGCTCCATTAAAAACAAAATCCCGTCCTACTCCCGTGTCAGATTTCGAGCCGTCGGTATATATAAAATTCAATCCAATAAAAGATTTGATCTCGCTAAAAGAACAACGAATAATGCGTGCCGCGTCGAAGATTTAGGACAGGACGTGAGCCCAAGATGAACGGGTGCCTCTGCTAGGAACCAAGGGGGAGAAGTAGTTTCCCCGGTCAAGAAAAAAGCAGGCAACTCTACGTCAAACGTCCCTAAGAGCTCCCGAAAACGAAAACCAGGAGGACAAGCATAAAAAGACCGAGCACAATAAAATGCTGCGAGGGACACATTAAAAAACGGCTCATACGTGGGATGACGCGGTTGCACAACTAATCGACAACCATAAGCAACAAGTAAAACAATCCTACGATAAAACAACACAGGTTCTCCAGACCGCGCACATAAACTAGACACAGGACTGGTGGGCAATGCTCCAATAGCGATACGGATACCCCGGTGATGAATCAGGTTAAGGCGACGATGATCAGAAGGTCGCGCCGAGCCATAAACAACATAGCCATAATCCAGTTGAACCGGACCAGACAGCGGTAAAAACGCAAAAGAATACTGCGGTCAGCTCCCCAGGCTGTGCCACTTAAAACACGTAAAATACCAAGAGAACGTTCACACTTGCCTCTGAGTTGCTCTATATGCCAAGACCAGATAATTTTCTATCAAACACCAAACCAAGGAAGTTAACTTCGTCTGCGAAAGTAACAGCGTCTGGGCCAAGATGGAGGGATGGTGGAGGATACTCCTTACGGCGCCAGAAGTTCATACAGACGGTCTTCTCTGCGCAGAAACGGAACCCGTGATTTACACTCCAACCGTAAAGGCGGTCGAGACGGCCTTGGAGCCGGCGTTCCAAGAAACATGTTCTCCGAGAGGAAAGACAGATAGCAAAATCGTCCACAACAACGACGATGATATTCCTGGCGGTAAACACTCAGTGATACAATTAATAGCGATGGCAAACTAAGTACTGAGCCCTGAGGTACACCGTTATTTTGAGTAAAAATGATAAAACTGGCCCAAAGCCGAACATTAAAAACCTGATCTTTCATAAACTTCCGAATAAAAACAGACATACTCACACGTATATGAAAATCGTGAAGTGTTCGGAGGATACCACCTCTCCAACAGGTATCGTAAGCCTTCTCTAAATAAAAAAACACAGCAACACTTTGGCACTTTCTCACAAATCTGTCCATATTATGGATGGAGACACAAGATGATCGAATGATGCGCGATGACGACGAAAACCACACTGGACGTTCGTCAATAGATGCTGCGACTCAACCACCACATAAGCCGCCCGTTAATAATGCGTTCCATCACCTTGCAGATGCAGCTGGTGAGGGAAATCGGATGGTAGCTGGAAGGAAGATGTTGATCCTTTCCGGGCTTCGGTATAGGAATGACGGTGGCCACACGCTAAGCGCTAGGAAATGTGCCATTACACCAAATAAAATTAAAAGTATGTAATAAAAATGCCTTGCCTTTCGCTGACAAATGCTGCAACATAGCAACATGAATACCATCTGGCCCTGTCGAGAGTTCTGAAGGGCATGCTCCAATTCCCTGGAGGTAAAGGGGACATTATAGCACTCCTGCTGGTCGGAGGCAAAACAGAAACATTTCGATTCGACCTACTCCTTTAAAGTGCGAAAAGAAGGAGGGTAATTGGCAGAGCTGGTAATATCAGCGAAAGTGCGTACTAAAATATTGGCAAACTTCAACCGGAGTACTAAGCACTCGATTTGATAACCTAAGACCGGTAATAAGCGTAAACCTAAGTTTGCCCCCAACGCGGCGTAGCTGTTCCCAAACAAAAGAGGAAGGCGTTGTGCGGTTAAAAGAAGAGGTAAAAGCAATCCAAGACGCCTTTTTGCTATCATTAATGACACGACGGTATTTGGCCCGCAGTTGTTTACAGCGAATCATGTTTGCTGAAGTTGGGTGGCGACGAAAAACTCTTAGAGCACCTCGGCGTGCACGCAACGCGTCCCGGCATTTATCGGTCCACCAGGGAACCGGTAAGCGTCTGTGGTGGCAAGACGACCGGGGAATAGCCTGATCTGCGGCATGAAGGATGATCACTTGGAGGTGCTCGATCGTCGATGGATGGAAAATCCAATCACGAAAATACGGCCAGAGATAGGAAGAGGTGCCAATTCGCCTTTGTAAAAACCCTTCTTTGCGCGCGCTGAGAATGTTCGTTTGTAGAGAGTACGTGTATCTGACACGGAAAGTGGTCACTAGAATAGGAATCAGAGATGACATTCCAAGTAAAATGTACAGAGAGTGAGGTAGAACAAATGGATAAGTCCAAGTGGGAAAAGCTTTGAGTGCTGTTAGAAAGAAAAGTAGGTTGACCAGTGTTGAGCAGAATGGGATGGTGGCGGTCTAGAAAGTGTGCCAATGTGCTACCCCTAGCACACTCCGTGTTGGAACCCCATAGGGGATGGTGCGCGTTAAAATCCCCAAAAGTGGGACAGGGGATGGTAGCTGAGACAGAAAATATCATCCAGATCATCTATTACAACAGTGGAAGATGGAGGTAAGTAAACAGTGCTCACAGAAAAACGAAGGCCACAGAAGTGAGCTGTAGCTGCAGCAGCTTGTAAAGGAGTCTAGAGCTGTAATGAAGTACTGTACACGTGATGTCTAATTAAAATTAAAACTCCGCCGTGAGCAGGAGTGCCATCTTCGGGAGGAAGATCAAACCTCACCGAAGAGTAACCGTGTAAAGTAAAAGAATCTTGTGGTCGATGTTTAGGCTCTTGCAGACACACAAGCGGAGAGTCAGTCGGTAGTAAGAGTAACTCCAAGTCTGGTCTTCGACTGCGGAGTCCACGCACATTCCACGTAAGGATAGTAATATTTAAAATTAAATAAAAAAAGTAGAAATTAACCACCTCACTTTTTGGTCAGTCCAGGACGAATCAAACGTCCTTTCTTCAGTCGCGTGGGAGTAGGTGGTTTTCCAGGAGCAGCAGCATCCTACTCCATCACTTCCTCAAGGGAGGGCTCTCCCTCTGAGAAGCATCCACAGATTCCAACACCTGGAATCGGTTGGATATAGATATAGGCGGTGATAGCAACTGCCTAGCGGGTTTGCTCCCATCGTGGGAGCGGGACCTCCGAGAAGGAGAAGGGCTTTTCTGCCTTTCAGCACAAGTGGAAGCTTTCAGTCCTTGTGTAGCTGGTCTTAAATCTAATTTCTGGAGCATTAAAAACTATTGGTTTGGGCTTCTCAGTAGAGCGCTTCGGAGTGTTGGGCGCATTAGGGACCCGTGTAAAAATAAGGTCGCAGGTCAGGAATTGGTTGAAATAATGATATACCCATGATAATGATATACCCATGATTAAACAGATTAACTTAACTTAAATTCGATTGGCACAGTTCCCTAACATTTAAATGAAATGTGTTTGAAATGTCCTCTGTATATGCTTTAGTTTCCCAATAAAGTATTTATGTTAGACAAGATTTCAAAATGGATTCTGCAGTTAAATTAAATATATGGTTTAGACTCAAACCATATATTTTTGACTGCTTATATATGCTGGATACCAAGTTACTGGAAACAATTTTTTCTTCCTAAAGGTACAATTTTTAGGCATCATTTAAGTCTGTGGCCTGGGCCAAAAATAGTTAAATTATTCATAATCCATACCTTAGAGATTAAAACTTGGCAGCTAATATACACTTAAAGGGGAGAAATTTATGCTGTAGCCTGACAGGACATGATAGCTCAGTGATTATTAGCATTAGTAATCCAAAGATCCATGGTTTTAGTCATTTATGAACTATAATGTCTACTTTCAGAAACCAGTAATAGTTGAAGCATGAATGTTCCATTAAAAAATTGAACACTAACACTTGATGATTTTTTTTGTTTGTTTGCTTTGAACAGTATTTAACATCGTTTTTACTGGTGAGACACCACAGATGAATGATAAATCTGCAACTGGAAATATATAAAATATTATGTGAAATTTTAAGTTAAAATAAAAAATATTTCAAGCTATATAGGAAAAAATTATCAAATTCACAGATAATAGATACTGCAACAGCATCAATGGTTGAATTTTAAAGAAGGAAATTTGGAAAATTTCTTAAATAACTGATCCATTTTTCTGAGTCCTTTTATTTGGCAAGGTTTGATCGATATAATTCCTAAATTACAATATCCTATCCTCCCTGATAGAATTTAGAAGTAATATTTTATTGCCTTTATTGTTGAAAATTAATTTCTATTAATAGGAAATGTATGCAGTAATAATACAAGGGGGGTTACTTGTTTAAAATTAGTTTTTAACATTGAGTTAAAATTTCATAGTTTTTTAACATTGAGTTAGTGTTTGATAGTTTTGCTAGCCCAAAATTATTTCATTTTGAAACTCTTTCACTACTCTACAGTGAAAGTATCTCTTTTTCAGTCAAATGCACTCAAAGAATTTCCCATAAAATTCTTGGAAAATGTGTTTCAGGAAGGTATTTAGAATTTACCATGATTTTCATTCAACAATAAGTAGAAAAATTGCACCGTAGAATAACCTTGAAATCAAAAATGCTAATGGCTATCATTAACATTAAATACTTCACAATATATGCATTTATTAGTTGAAATTTCTGCTCTTCAAATGTTCTAATACTTGAAACACTATTTGTTGGTAAACTTCTTCAGTATTACAATGTAGTGTATTTACTACATGGCAATTATCTTGAGTTTTCTTTTAGCAGTACAGAACATAACTTGCCTTGTTCTGAAGAATATTGTATAGCACATTGTTTAATGAATGTATTTAAAAGGAAAATAAAATTGAAATCTTCCAAAATCAACAGCAAACCAGTGATGAAAGATCTGACTTAAATGAAATACTAGTCTACCCTCACATGTTGGTCTAATCATAAATGAAAAAAAGAAATCCCCTAACTAAAAAACACAAACATCCAAGCACCAAAACATTGGAAAGAATTTAATTACAAAAAAAACTAAAGTATAATTCCTCAAAGATAGTTCACAAACATCAAATAAATAAAAATAGGAAAAATACACAATTCCTGAAACAATAATAAAAACAAAGAAAGAAAAGAATCAACAACAAACTTTTAACTAAAATTCAGCCATGATTGCCTCACAGCCCACCTACAATAGATAAAAATATAGCATAGTAGATGCTGTGTAATATGGAATCAAATTATAAATATGAATCATATACTGGAATACAAGCAGCAGCAGCAGCAGGAGCAGGAGCAGTAGCAGTAGCAGGAGCAGTAGCAGTAGCAGTAGTAGTAGTAGTAGTAGTAGTAGTAGTAGTAACAACATAATTTAACTGTATTGGGATACCAGAAGACAAATGAAGCAAATCATTGATGTCAGTCATTATCTACCAACTGACCAATCCACTGACCAACCTATATACCAATATAACATCTTATTTAAGTAACTTATGTGAGAGTAATGTTGAACATTGCATAAAAACCACCACAAAACTGAATTCTGTTCAAACATTTAGTGCCCCTAGCCTAGAGGAGTAATTCCATTGTGTAGGATAATATTGCAAAAATCCATCAAAAAATAAAACATATTTTGGGGATCTTGAATAAATGTTGCAAGCCTATTAAGGATACTAAGATCACTTAACACTCAGTAATTTGACTTCTACTTTGAGACAAAATGAAATTCAAAATAGTGAATAACAAGGTTAATAGATGAATAGCTTTCATTAATTCTTCAATATGTTTTAATTATTCCACCATAATAGAGCCATGCCATCATAAATTCTGCAATTAATTTCTTAATACATTTGAATTCTAATATGAAATAGCAAATAAATTGCTAATAGCTTGAGTATGTTAGTAAGTATTTACAATACAGAATGCTCAGAATCCTGTTCATATTTCTCCATCGTATTCACAGCACAGAACAAAAGAATGCTGAGCTATGTTTGTTACATCTGGGATAATTTTTGCAAAATGGTGAGTGCTAAGGATGATAATTGCAGTTTACTCCCAAAAAATAAAAGAAAAATCATTGAAAACAATGAATTTCCTACTAACAGTAACACAGTTAATTACATGTGTGTATATTGTGGCAGTGAAAATGAAATACAACAGAAGAACTGTGGTATGGCCAAAAAAAAAAAAAAAAAAAAAATGAATGTTTTTTGTGTTATCAGAAAGCCCGTGGAAGATAGAGAACATATAACACTTTGCAGAAAGTAATAGAAATATTAAACAAAGATAAAAGAAGCACACAGAGTTGAGAAAAATCTAAAACAGGAAAACAAGGAATTGCTGTCCTCTAGAGAGGAAGAAATAAAATGGGAAAAGCCAGGAAAAACAGAATAATAATCTTTAAAAATATTGGACCTGCACAATACAACATCTAACTTCTACAGTCCAATACAAGACCAGGTACACTGTTTGGCAGTGGAGCAAGCGTGTAAACAAAGTGTCTAGAAAAATGTAACTTTCAGGCCAAAAAAGTGATAATAACTGTACATGGTGGTAGACTTGGTGGAAACAGCAGTGAAATTGCATAGCTGCCTAACTTGCATAATTGTAATAGGCTACATCAAGCCAAACACTAAATTTATCCATACAGCAAACAGTGTTTTGAGTAACAGTACTGCTGATGTAACAGTCATTATAACAGGTGCAAATGATGTGTACAAAAATGAGGCGAAGGAGATGATTGGTGAAATGGATAAGTTATTCACAAATTACCCTAGAGATAAGCAAATATTAGTAGCAAATATGCCCCATAGTTATGATTTAAGTCATAATTCTTGTGTAAACAAAGAAATATGAAAAACTAACCTACAATTAAAGCTTTTATGCTCTAAATTTAGCAATGTAAACTTGACTGACATAGCAAATTGGGCAAAAATCTACATACTAAGCATGGCCTACACTTAAATTCTAAAGGGATAAATTATATAGTGGAAGAGCTGCGTGAATTAACAGAATACATAAATAAAAAACTAAGCATGTGTCATCAAGTGGGGTAATAACCTTTCAGATGTAAAACTCAATGCCCTCAATGATAGGAACAGAGCAAATCTAAACAATATAGCATTAAGAGTTGTTCATCAAAATGCCCAGTACTTATCCATTAAAACAGATGCCATTAATTTAATGCTCAACAATTGTAAAGCAAATGTAGTTGTACTCACAGAATATGGGGTTTTAGATAATAAGATTAAATTTTCAAACTTAATTGGTCAATTTAAGGGCTAAGTTTAGTAGGAAAGACCATAAAGGGAGAGGTGTAGCAATATATGTACAGAATAATATTGTATATAGTTCTCAAAAATGGGTACAAAAACATTCTATAGACATGACATTACAAAGTCCAGCAATTAAATTATCAACAGAGATAGGTAATATATTTATAATAGGAATATAATGATCCCCAAATTCTAACATAAGTGACTTTCTGAAAGGACTTGATGAGTTATTAAGTAAAATTATGATGAAACAGTATTCTGTTGCTATACTAGATAATATCAACATAAACTGAAATCTGAACACTAATGGGTACAACAACTTTGCAATTTATTAAGAAGCTATAACTTGCATGATGTAATTAACTGTCCGAGCAGAATAACTTCCAAATCTGCTACACAATAGACCATATAATAACAAATATATAGTTGAATCAGTTTTCTGTATTTATAAATGAATACCACATATCTTATCATGTGCATAAATTATAGATATAATTAATTCTAATTTTGAGGTGGAAAGGGAGGTACAGATAAGAATAAGACAGACTAGTAACATAAATCTAAGAAAGTTAAGAAATATATTAAAATTGAAAAAATGGGAATGTGTATACTTAACAGAAGACCCAAACAAGAAATTATGTTCTTTTGTTGATACATTCCACCAACATTTAAACTTGGCATGTTCAGTAAAGGAAAAAAAACTACAAAAAAAAAAAAAAACAGAAAATTCAATTACCTTGTGAAATAAAAATGCTATGAGAGAGGATGAAATGCTTGTATGAGTTTATAAAATGACAAAATTTTAAATTTATAATAACAACTATAAAATCTTGAAAAAGGAACTTGCTAACGCTCTTGCCTAACAGATATCTCAAATATGTAGTACTGAAATTTCAGAATCATCAAATAAGGTTAAAACTGCATTGAACATTATAAATAGGCAAAAGAATCAGATAAAGTCAAAAAAACATAACCTTAAATGTAAATGAACAAATTATATAAACACTAGGAGAAATATGTATTGTATTTAATTATTATTTTACAAATATGATGGGATCTACACATAATCAAGTTAAACCTTGTAATTTTCAGCTTACTGTACCATACTCAATATACTTCAGTTAGACATCACACATAGAAATAAGCAAAACAATTCATGAATTAAAATGTCAGTCATTTTCAGGGTGGGATAAGGTTTCTCCTAAGATTCTCAGGTACTGTAAAATGAAATTTATAGATATACGAGTATACCTAATAAATTATTCAATTGATACATGTACCTTTCCTGATTGTTTAAAGATAAGTATAGTAAGATAAATCTTTAAAAAGGGAGATGAGCACAATATTATGAACTACAGGCCTATTACCCTCACTTCTGTATTTGGTAAAGTGCTTGAGAAAGTTATAAATATCATATTGGTTATTTCTTCAATAAACATAATTTACTTGTTAATATTCAGCATAGCTTTAGGAAGAATAATTCAACACTCAAAGCTATGGCAGAGCCTATCCACAAAGCATTTGCACTCTTGGATAATGAGGAATGTTGGGACTCTTTCTTGATTAATCAAAAGGCATTGGACAGTGTATCTATTGACCTATTAATAAAATTTGAAAATTACGTATGGTATAAGGGGGAAAGGCTTGAATTACTAAAATCATACCTGAAAAATTGCAAACAGTGCACTAAGATACACAGTAACATTGTTAATATTATTAAAATGTTTTCATCACAATATGGCATTATGAAGTGTAGAGTTCCTCAAGGCTCAGTTCTTGGCCCTCTTTTATATCATATATGTGAGTCATATCTCTCAGTTTGAGAATTGCAAAGTAATTTTAAAGGCAGATGATATGTCTCAACTATTTTGGGATAAGACAGTAGAGAGTGTAAAAAATGTAATAGCAGACTTCTGAATAGTCATGCTGAAATATCTTGAAAATGATGATCTAAAATAATTTTAAACAAGACAATAATTTTACACTTCTAGCATTACAATAATAATGGTAATAATCCTGAAATAATGTTAAATGGAAAAGTGATGAAGCAACTCATTGCATTAATTTCTTGGTATTACACTTTGATAGGAATCTGACATTAACTACCATGTAGATCATATATGAAGAAAATAAGCATGGGATTATATTTGTTAAGGGTATTCTCATAATATCTGGATACTGCTGTACTAGAATGATATATTATGGTATAATTTATCCTCATATACAATATGGCATAGAACTCTGGGTACCACAGCAATTGGTAACCTAAATAGACTGCTAATTTTACAAAAACAATAGTATAAGAAATTCTCCAAATTTAGGTATTGATTTTTTACGCTACACTCCACTTACACAAAAATAAGATGCATTTCAGGAGAATCTCTCCTATCTTCAGTTTCTCACTGAACCGCCATGAACCACTGAACGATGGCTAAACACCCGGATATTCCTGTGGTGGCCTCTGTTGGTTGAAGTGGGAAATTGCTGAGTTCATCCATATGAGGATACTCGAAATTCATTAGCTTTTCCCTGAGTTTTAATATGAAAATTTTTTCCAAAGTGGATAGCTCCAATGGATTGTGAAAATGTTTCAGCAGTTTAATTTCCAGTTTTATTTCATGTTTTTTGGTCCAAAAGTGAACTGCTACTGCTGATTTATCCACTTGCTTAAACCAAATATTCCTAAAATGTTCTTTCCTCTGAATTTCCAAATTTCCCTTTGTTTTGCCTTAGTAGCTCTGCTCATGCAAAATATCACACAGAGTAATCCAGTACAACCCAGGCTTTATGCACTACCTAAAATACATAAAAATAATAACAGAATAAGACCAATAATAAACTATATCATTTCACTCACATCCCAGAAAATTGATCAAAGTTTTCAATTCTTTTAAGAGATTCCAAAGTTTCAGCATTAAAAATTCAGTTTATCTAGTCAAAAAACTTAAAAATAGCAGAATTACAGCTGGAGATATAATGATTTCATTGATATAAAAGCCTTATTCCTGAGCATACCTACAGAGAAACTGATGCTTATGCTAAAGAAATGATTAACATCCAGAAGAAATACAAGACTTAAAAAATTTACTAATATTTGCATTAAACAAAATTACTTCAGCTTCAACAAAAAATATTAGCAACAGTTTCAGGCCTAACTATAGGTAACCCTTTGTCACCTTTTCTAGCAGAGTTATTCATGAGTTCATTTGAAATACAAATCACAAAAGCCTTCCCTTTAATTTGCAAGTCATGGTATAGGTATGTGGATGATATTTTTGCAATAATACAGAAGAAATACTCAATAGATGCCCTGAAACTTCTTAATTTGCAACATCAATCTATACAGTTTACCATAGAAGAAGAGAGAAATGAGTGGGTACCATTTCTAGATCTAAAAATTATAAGAAATGGAGATTGTTTGAATTTTGGAATTTATAGAAAAGAAACACACACAAAAATGACATAAAAATGAGAGTTTTAACCCCATTCCACATAAATATGCAGTGTTTCAGAGTTTGGTACACAGATTGATGAATATTCCAATCACAGAAGAAGCAGAGTACAAATAATACCAACAGATAATAAAGACACTATAATCAATGGTTTCAACAAAGAAACAGTGATAAAAATTATCAATAAATATAAAAGACAAGAAGGGATAAGGGAGGTTTCCACACTAAAAAACACAAAAGAAGAATATAAATTCAAAAGTTTCACTTACCATACAATTTACCACAACAAGTTTAAGAAAACTTTCAAAGAACATAGGATAATGTTAGCCCCAAAGAGCAGATAGAACATCAAGAATTTATTGGGTTGCACAGTAAAACACTTCATACCAACAGAACAGATATCAGGAATTTACAAAATAAAATGTGCAGATTATGAGTACAGTTACATAGGCAAAACAAAGAGAAATTTGAAAATTCAGAGGAAAGAACATTTTAGGAATATTTGGTTTAAACAGGTGGATAAATCAGTAGTAGCAGCTAACTTTGGACCAAAAATCATGAAATAAAACCAGAAATTAAACTGCTGAAACTTCTTCACAACCCATTCGAGTTATCCACTAGGGAAAAAATTTCATATTAAAAAATAGAGAACACCTAATGAACTTCGAATTTCCTCCTATGGATGAACTCGGCAACTTCCTCCTTCAACCAACAGAGGCCACCACAGAAACATCCAGTTGTCTAGCCATCGTTGAACTTCGAATTTCCTCCTATGGATGAACTCAGCAACTTCCTCCTTCAACCAACAGAGGCCACCAAAGGAACATCCGGGTTTCTAGCCATTGTTTTGAGTAATGGCAGTTCAGTGAGCAATGAAGATAGGAGAGATTCTCCTGAAAGGTGTCTTATTTTTATGTAAATAAGTGGAGTTTAGTGTTAAAAATGAATACCTAAGTTTAGGATATATCACCACTCCATTGTCAACAGCTTCATAAGTACAATATTTAGTATAAGAATTAAATGTGGAAAAATGTGTAGAGAAAATAACCTGCTAACTTTAATCTCACTACATGTATAAAGAATAATTCTACTAATAGTAAATAGCAATAAGCAAGCTGGCAGTAATAACCAGTACCACACCTATGACACATGGGGAAAAGCTAATTACCATCAATTCACAATAAACAAAAAAGCATCACAATGTGATCCATTTATTAAAGGTGTAATTTTGTACAACAAACTACCAGAGACTCTAAAAAAAGGGGGGGGGGGAGAGACCCGAACGTATTCTTGACTGAGAAATGCCTATACAGGATGGATGAATTGTAGATAATTATAGAGAAAATGTGTAATTTTCCTTCATTGTTGTAAATGTGTACTAAAATGTTCTAAGATTAAGTTACTATGTATCTACTGATTCTGTTAAACTTTTGCTATTCTTATGCTAAACTTTATAATTGTAAAACTAGTGTTCTTAGATTTTGACAATGTCTGAAACTTATGGGCACAAGTTTATTGACAGCAATAAATAATAATAATAATAATAATAATAATAATAATTATTATTATTATTATTATTATTATTATTATTATTATTATTATTATTATTATTATTATTGTTATTATTATTATTATTATTATTATTATTATTGTTGTTGTTATTATTATTAGTAGTAGTAGTTTTATTATTATTATTATTATTATTATTATTATTATTATTATTATTATTATTATTATTATTATTATAACCACAATGCCTAAAAAAGGAACCACCTTAATTTCCTGTATAATACCTGAACTGATAGCTTTAATGAAATAATTTTGAGTCCAATTATAAAATTTTCTAATTAAAAGTGAATGTGTCTATATGATCTGCTAATAGAGGGCTCTGATTAGTAGTGTATTTTAGCAATTTCACAAAAATTCTGAGGTTAATTGGTTTTCTGTTTCATCATGGCCCTTTGTCTACCCAGAAAACATGCTGAAATTGACAAGATTATGATTCTGTTGTGTGTTATTTTTTTGACTATGTAAGAACACTTCATTTTAAAGTTGATCATCCAGTCTATTCTCTTTTCCATTTTCTCCAAAAGCACTACATTTGCAGATGAACATAAATTGTTAGCACTCATTCCATGATTAACTATATATATGCCTGTTCTGGTGTCTAGTAGTAACTATACTTGCCTCATAAACTCAAGGCTATGAATTCAAACTTGGCCAGGGTCAATGGATTTTTGGGCATAAAAATCTTTAGTATCTTCCTTCAAAGAGGAAGTAAAGCCATTGGTCTTGTGTATTAGATACACAGCACATAAAAGAATTTCAAGCTTGATAGAAGAGGCCTCTGAGCAAAATTTATCAGTTATTTCACACCTTGAACAAAGTGGGATGCTAATGACCAAAGATGTATTATAAATAAAATAAAATAAAACCTAATATTAGTTCAGCTATAAATTTCACTAAGTTCTATAAATAGTTTAACCCATTTTTGGTTAAACTAATGCTACGTAAATTTTAGATTACACCAGCAAAACAGAATTAAATTCGTTATTACTACCAGACCTAACCATTGATATTATTTTATGGCACATAACAGGCACATAAAGTGTCTCCTAAATTTATTGGTTCTCTGGGCAGAGTTTTGTAGTCATTTTTAATAATTTTGCATTTTATTGGAAAAGAACAGGCTGAAAAGTGTTTGAGCTCTTTTATAACACATGGTGACGTTGTTAAAATCTATAGTCACCTACTTACATTCATAATCCTGTAATTAGGAAACATGAAAACTAGAAATAGTTACAATAATATACTTATTAAAATTAAAAGGCTCTTGTAAAGTATGAACAAAGTATGATAACACAGATTAGATTATTAACTTCTTATAATCACATTACCTTTTGAAAGGAACCTTTGTTTTCCATTTTAAATTAATAGACTTCTCTCAATAATTAATTTGGTGCATGAACAGCTGCATATAATACTTAAATCAATGTTATCAATATTGCTTCAGTTCCCTCATAATATTTAGCATAATGTAATGTAATATTTATTATCTATGAATATATTATTTGTAAAGGAAGTGTGAAAGCAATGTAATAAATATTATTTAATAAATTACTTTTTACAATAGCAAAATAAATTGTTATTGAAGCACTGATTCATTTGCTTCTTCTGAGTGCATACCACATTCTGTTATTCATTTGAAATGCCAGCCAATACATATCCTTTTGTGAAGAACCACATCTAAACATAATAGTATTTATAATAAAAATATTTATTTTTATTAACATATGTTTGTAAATACTATGTTTATGTTAACATTTTTGAAACTGCTACTAAAATCTGGATGCAACACCACCTCCTCGGGAATCTGAGTGTGAAGCTAGGGTGTCACCAATTTTTTCTACTGCATTACAACTTTGATATGGTTCTCTTAGACCAATTGTGTTGTATCCAGCTTGAGTGAGAAATGTTTGTATCTTCTTACCAAGCTCTGATTTCACATCACCTGAAAATATAATAAAATCAAAGATACAAATAATACTCATAAAAATTATACATAATTTTTAATAATATCATTTAAATCTTTTACCAGAATAAAAAATTAAGCAATGGTTTAATACCTCTACCAACAATAAATTTTATTCTCAAAAGTAAGATAAAGGTGAGGCCTTATTTCAACTCATCTATTTTAATTATGGAATTTTTTACTGTATAATAGTTGGTTTGTTGCATTTTTGCTAAAACAATAAGAGGTGAACACCAATACACAGTAACTTATACAACTATAATGTTTATAACTCTAAAAGATGCATGTTACAAAATGCTAGAATAAGCTATTCAACTAAAGAATACTGGCCATTTATGCTACTTTTTCCAAAAATGTTTATTGCAAGCAATTGTATTATTATGAGACCAGTGATGGCAAGAAAATCTAAAGTATCTGGGACTTCATCAGCACAGCACAATTGTCAGATGCAAATTTCCAAGAGAAGGATGTATGAAATAGTCCGCATGACACCTTCCTGCTGCAGAATATGAAAAGTAGCTCAATGTCAGCAGATACATTGCCCTGTTTGGTTGTGAAATAGTCAGTTCATCCTCTACAAAAATCCAAGTAAGGAATAAGCTGTTATAAACCAATAGATTCCTTGTACTATATAGCATAGGCATAAATCTTCAAGAAAAGTACATTTGCAGCTGGACCTCAAGACTTAATGACTGATATTAATTAAATCATTTTAACTTTTTCAAAAACATCAGGGGATACATTTAATTTCTAATAATATAAACCTGTATTACATATTTTTAAACCAAAGACTCCAAGGCAATGTCAGCCAATTCATGTTTGTACAGCTCAGTGATGGATTTCAGAACTTTTATAAATGAAGCTTGCTTGTGCTAATTGACCATGGTCTTCCCTTGATGTTAATGATGCAACAGTGTATTTCCCAGAGTTCATTTTTTTAAGAATGATTTTTAACTCATACCAGTCATTTTAATCACATCATTAGCTGAATGAGCTGTTCCATAGATACATATGCAGTATTGTTGTTTGACTAGAGAGGATGCTTGTATTAACATTGAAAATTACAGAAATACATGATGTATAGTATCCTAATCTCTCATTAATTTCTGTTAAGTCATTAGTGAGAAAGATTGGTATCTTTTTTAGTAATATTTAGCCTGGCACATTTACTATGAAGAGTAATAAATATGCTCAACCAAAAACCAATAATATGTGAAGTTGAGAGAAAATAAAATATATTCATTTTCTTTCCTCCAAACACAACATAGAGGACCTAAAGCACAGGAAAATTCCAAAAGAAGAAAGAAAAACCACCCTGGGAAAGAATAAGAAACCCCATATGTCAGAAAGGAATGAGTGGAGTAGATTTAAAAGGCCAAGTTATGACTCTGTTTCTCTTCATGTGTCAGGTAAGGTATGCAAAACATATATCTATCTTTTAGATACGTGCATGTTTAATGGTTACATTATTCTTTAGAAACTCACAGGGAGGAAAAAGAAATCTATTCTGCCTTCAAAGTAAACCTGGCACAACACCTAGTATAGTTTACCTTTTATGACTATTTATATATGAAAATAATTTCATAACCTTCCAGAGCTATTTAAATCTGATTTCTGTGACCTGGGAATGAGTTTAGAGAAACAGTTTTGCAGTTTGATGAGCTAAAAGGTCTTTGATATGTTTACCTATTCATTGTGACGCATTGCCAAGATATCGTTACAATTAGGATCTGCTGCAGCTGGTTCACCATTAAAAAGGTGACAGTGACTAAAACGGCTCTGCACAAATCTTAAACGTGCTAAATTAATTAATAGCTGGCGAAAAACTGCGCGAGAAGATGACCAATTAAAAGGGTTCATTGATATTGTCGAAGCTTGTTATCTTGAAGTAAGCTCCATTCCTCGCGCCAGCACGAGAGAACGTGACAGAACATTGGAGGATGCGTTTCAAAAGACAGTTCTCCGAGAGGAAAGAAAGATGGCAAAGTCGTCAACAAACAACGACGAATGGATTCCTGGCAGTAAACAATCAGTGATGGATTTATAGCGATTGCAAACAGTGTGACGCAAAGTATCGAGGCCTGAGATACTCCGTTCTCCTGAATAAAACCAGATGATAAAACTGAATCTACTCGTACATTAAAAACCCGGTCTTTCACAAACTCCTTAATAAAAACAGACATATGCTCACATATATGCCAATCATGAAGCTTATGAAGGATACAGCTTCTCCAAAAAGTATCATAGGCTTTCTCCAGATCAAAGAATACGGCGATTGTTTGGAACTTCCGTACAAAACCGTCCATTATATGGGTGGAAAGAGGCACAAGGTGGTGGACTGAGGCGCGATGACGACGAAAACCGCACTGGTCGTACGTCAATAGGTGCCTCGACTCTAACCACCACATAAGCTGCCCGTTAAACATGCGTTTCCATCACCTTGCAGAGGGAATTCTCTGCTATTGGTGTGGGAAATCGGACGGCAACGGGAAGGAAGGTGTGGATCCTTCCCAGGTTTAGCAATAGGAGTGACGGTGGCCACTTGCCAAATGCATGGAACTGTGCCATTACACCAAACAGAATTAAAAATCTGGAGCAAGATAGGTTGGCATTGCGCTGGTAAATGCTTCATCAAATATAGCAGTACGACACCATCTGGTCCTGGAGCGCAATGCCGAGAGGTAGAAAGGGCATTCTCCAATCTCTTTAGATGTAAACGGGAGATTATAGTACTCCTGATTGTAGGAGAAACCCCTCAGCTGAACTTGCACCTTAATTTTGCACATAGCAGGAGGGTAAGTAGTGGTGCTCGAAACATGGATGTAAGTGCGATATAAGGTATTGGAAATATTTGTAGGAATAGCAAGTACACAATGTTCTACCTTTAGACCGGGCATGGGCGTAAACCCTGGTTTGCCCGCAAAGCGGTGTAGCTTATCCCGAACAACACACGAAGGCATTGCGCGGTTAAAAGATGAGCGAAAGCAATCCAAGACGCCCATTTGCTATCATTAATAACTCGACGGCATTTATCGCGCATTTGTTTGTAACGAATATATTGTACAACTAGGGTGGAGACCAAAAATTCGCCAAGCACCTCGGCGTGCACGCATTCATCGGTCCATCAAGGAACCAGAAATAAGGTGGGGTGGTCGGACTACCGGGGAATAGTCTCATCTGTGGCTATAATGAGGGCCGTATCGAGGTGCTCGATCATGGCGTAAATGGATGGAGAAGCACACCCTGAAAAAATGACCAGATAATATAAGATATATAATATAAGACATTTTGGCGCTCTGAGAATGTACGTGGGAAGACAGGATACGGATGTGACACGGAAAATGGTCACTGGAATACAAGTTATAGACAACCTTCCCGATAAAGTACACAGAAAGTGACGCGGAACATAAAGACAGATCCTCTGTGAAAAACTGTAAGAAAATTAAACTGTCAGAAAACAGTGGGGTGGCCTGTAGTGAGCTGAGTAAGATTGCGGCGATCTAAAAAAATCAACCATTATGCTATTCCTCGCACACTCCATGGTAGAACCCCATAAGTGATGGTGCGCATTTAACTCCAACAAAAGCAGGAGAGGAGGTGGTAGCTGGGATAGAAGATAATCCAGATCAATCGCCGGGACAGGAAGAGATGGGGGTAGATGAAAATTTCAGACCGTGAAACCAAGGCTGTAAAAATAAAGAGTAGCTGCTGCAGTCTGTAAAGGAGACTGTGGACTCAGAGGACAACTATACACGCCATCTCTGGTTATTATTTAAACTCCGCTGTGCGCGGGAGTGCCATTTTCGGGATGAAGATCGAATCTCAAAGCGGAGTACCGCATAGATGGAAAGAATCCTGTGGTACAAATTTAGTCTCCTGAAGACACACAAGCGGCGAGGTAGTTGACCGTAAAAGCAATTCCAGTTCTGGTTTGGGACTACGAATTCCTCGTACATTCCACGAAAGAATAGCCATTGTGAATTAAGAACGGGATAAGCTTAACAACTGCCCTAAATTCTCATGGGCGCAGGACGAATGAACCATCATATTTTTAAGCGGTTGGGACTCGGATGTTTATCTGGAGTAAGCACTTCCTGCTCCATCACATCCTCAGAAGAAGGACCCTCCTGCCGAGAAGATTCAACCGATTCCAACTCATGAAAATTTTTGGAGGTAGAAATATGCGGTGACGGTGACCCCCTTCGGAATATCTCACAGAACTAAAATGGGAGCTAAACCTCCGAGGAGGAGAAGGGCTTAAAGGCTTCCTCATTTGATCGGCAGTGGATGTTTTCAAAAAGCCAATTCTGGCGTGGGCTGTCTTAAATATAATAGCCGGAGCAACAAAAACAATTGACCTGCATTTCTCAACAGAGCGCTTGGTGCGACTGGAAGTACTAGGGACCCGGGTAAAAAAAAATGGCTGCGGGTTCGCGTGCTGCTATCTCGTTTCTGGGTGACAGAATAAGCCACAGCGTATCGATCTTAGGTAACGCAGGTTGGCGGGATTGGAATCATTTCCGGACCTCACTGAATGAAAACTTTTCCTTCTACCGGATTTCCTGAATGCAGCACTCTTCGCGATAACAAGGGCAATCGCGGGACGAAGTTGGATGATCACCACGGCAGTTCACGTAGGCGGAATCAGATGGACACGCTTCCTTATAATTTCAGTACCGCAAGTTGCACTGATCGCATGAGAACTATTACAAGATATGCAAGTGTAGCCAAAACGTTTGCATTGAAAATATTGCATGACACGCACCTCAGAAACCTCATATGCAGTTTAAATTCTCTGTGGAAACTCAAGGCAGTTAAAGGTGAGGAAGAGAGTATGTGTCAACTGTAATTTCACCCTCCTTCCTCGCCTGTACACGATAGATTGACATTTCTCCTTGGTCCTCCAGACAACTCTGAATATCCGAGTCGGATATGTCGCTTAAAACAAGAGGTAATAACTCCTCGCGACGAATTTAGAGTTTTATGTTGCTCAAAACGGATCGGATACTCGTTGAGCAATGAGTCAGTTTTGGAGATTCCAAGTGTCTCCACCAAAAGAGAACCATTACGGAGGTGTGTACTTGACTTAACGGATACAGAAATGCCATCAATACCCTTCTGAATAACAAACGGGTTTACCCTGCTAAACGATTGGCCTTCCTTTGTGCGAATTATAATTAAGTAATGAGGGAAAGGCTTCTCGGTTACTTCCTTTACATTCACTCTTTTACGTTTCATTTGTATAAAATTATTTTCATGTACCATAGCAAAATAACCCTCCACCATTGCAAATGTCTCCAATGACAGGCGGCTTCCTGGGCGCCAATCCAGCTTAGGTGAGTTGTCCTGGCTTGAACAAGGTCACCTCAGGGTCAATCCTACCAGAGCACAGATAGAGGTACCCACGTACTGGAAGTTTACAGTTCTTGCAATGACCCCTTCCCTGGCCTGGCCTTAAGGGAGATACGCTCCCTTCCTACATGATAACCCATTGCGGGTGGTCACGCCATTATCCAGTCACTTTTTACCGCGTCAAACACGGGTGCATCCATCATACTAAGAACAAGGAGAAATATGCAGTAAAATTGCAAATAAAGGCAAAATAAAAAGGCGTCAAACATGTTGAGCGTAGACCTATGGGAGCCGCTCGGTAGCTTTTGAGTCGCTACGCCCCGTACCCAAAAGTGGTCCCTGAGAGGGGCGTCTGAACTGGGAAGACGATCGAGTAATAGCTGTTCTGGGTCAGAAATGAGTACTGTATCGGGCTGGCTCATCATGGCGCAAATAGAAATACAGGCACACCGTAAAAATACCGCTGAAGAATGGAAAAGACTACAAATTGTCTTGCCAAAAAGCCAATTTGGTGCGCGCTGGGTATGTACTTGGGAAGACACAATATAGATCTGGCAAGGAAAATGATCACTGGTATGTGTGTCAGAGAGTTCGTTCCAGCTAAGATGAACAGAAAGGAGGCAGAAAAGTTAGAGAGGTTCATTATGAGAAACTGTTGGTAGTATCTGAAAAAAAGTAAGCTAGCATGTATCAAGTAGACATGGATTAAAGCGACGGAAAACGTCCGGTACCATGCTACCCCTCGCGCATTCTGTAGAAGAGCTCTGTGGGGAATGGGCAGTGTTAAATGCTCCCAAAAGTAGAAAAAGAGTAGGTAGCTGAGAGAGGAGATGTTCAAGATCAGTCGCTGCATGGAAGTAGGCGGATGTAGGTAGATATTATAGAAAGTAAAACTAATACCAGAAAAGCAAACAGTAACTGTTTCAAACTGCGGAGAATATTGTAAAGTTAATGCAGAACTCTATACGTCTTCTCTGATTATGATTCAAATTTAACCATGTGCGTAAGTGCTATCTTCCAGTTGAAGGTCGTCAAAATGGACCGAAGAGAAACCATGGAGAACAAATGATTCCTGAGAACCAATCTTTGAATTCTGGAGACAAACAGCGGAGAGTCAGTAGAATGCATTTATAACTTCAGTCAGGTCTTCATATACGGAAACAGCGTACATTCCACAATAGGGTAGCAATTGTAAAGAAAATCTGTAATAAACCTATAGAGAGTCTTACTTTTTGAATGGTGCAGGACAAATTAGCCGTTCTTTCTTTAAGTACGTGGGGCTAGGTAGTTTAGCAAGAGCAGGAACGTCCAATGCGTCAATCGAAAAACTGAGCAAACTTTCAAAATGTGGCGAGAGAACTGAAGAGATTCCAATCCGCCTTGCTGACAAGTCACTTCGACGCGCGATGTAAATTTTCGTTGCAGACACGATATGGATCTGGCACGGAAAATGATCACTGGAGTGTAAACCAGAGAGAGCGTTCCAGATAAAATGAACAGAAAAAGAAATAGGACAGAAAGACAGAAGCAAGTGCGAGAATTTGTATGTACTGTCGGAAAGAAAATTAGGCTGACTGTATTAAGAGAAGGAATGTCGATCCAAAATGCCCTCTACTATACTACCCCTCGCACACTCCGTAGAAGAAACCCAGCGCCTGGAATCGGTTGGAAGTTAGGTTAAGCGCTGATGGCGACCGCCCTGCGGGTTTGCTTTCATACCCATTTTGGGAGCAAGATCTATTAGGAGATGAGGGACTTTGTTACTCCTAGTTTTACGGTCAGTAGTGGACGATTTTAAGAAGACAGTCCTGGTATATACAGCCTAAAACTTAACAGGAGTAGCGTCAAAAGTTCCAGGTTTGACTACTACAGTAGGACGCTTAGAGGAGGCGGGCAGAGAAGTAGTTTTTGAGAATACTAGATGAACCGTCTGCGTGCTACAATCAGGCTTCAATCGCAATAGCGGATATGAAGCTGTAGGTACCGGACTTCCGTGCTACGGGTTGACAATTTTTAATGAATTTCCAGGCCTCAGCGAGACAGTTTTTCTTTAAGATGGAGTTCTTGAATGCATCGCTCTTCGCGATATTCAGGGCAGTCGCGCGGGATGAACTCTGCGGCAGTTCACACAAATGGGAACGAATGAACCTCCTCCCTAATGAGTTTCTTGTACCCAGGTGGCACAAACTGAAACCACACTCTTGCAAGATAAACGAGTGTGGCCGAAACATTGACACTGGAAACATCGCATTGGACTGAGAAAATATGCATGTCCCTCTATTACCTCGTATCCAGCCTTAATCCTCCGCGGTACTTAAAAACTGTTAAGGCGAGGAAAAGAATGCGGGTCAACCATACTTCTTTTCGCCTGATATGAGTGTTATTTTGCCATATAACCCTGAATTTCGGAACCAGTAATGCCGTCAAGAAAAAGGATGGTAATGACTCCTCGGGATGAATTTGAGGTGCGACGCTGCTCAACATGGATTGGGTATTTTAGGAGTGATAAGGCCTTAGGTAGAGTGTTCGTTTGAGAACCATTCATTGTCTCAACCAATAGGAGACCATTAAGTAATCTCGTGTAGGATTTTACAGGGACAGAGATGTTATCCAAAACTTTTTCAATAGTAAAAGGGTTTACAGTTCTAAAGAAATGGCCTTCTGTAGTTATAATTACGTAAAGAGGGAATGAAACCCCCGTACCTCATTTACGACCATTCTTTTTCTTTTAGTACTGTGGTGAAAGTATTTTTCACCATAGCAGGTTCATCCTCCACCATTGCAACTGTCTCTGATAGCAGACTACTTCATGGGCGCCACCCCGGCTTAGGTGAATTGTCCTGCCTGGACAAAACGCACCTCAGTGTCACACTTCCTAGGGTATGGATAGATGGACCCTATCGCTTGCAGGAATTGTACAGCTCATGCAATGGCCCCTCTCCAGGCCTGGTCTTCAACAGGGGATACACTCCCGTCCTACATGGCAGATTAATCAAACTGGCCTAAAAGAGCCACAACACCATAAACACAAAAGAATTTGAACCTATTGAACATCTAAACACATTTCCATAAAAGAAGAAGAAAAAAATTATGTAAGTTTTGTAAATAGCAACAAATAGAGAGCTGTTAAGTTAACAATACTCTTGTTTTTAGTTAAAGGTACAAAAAATCTATGTATAAAAATTGTAATATAAAAAAGTAATATTCTAAATGAACTGTACTACTCATGGGCATCATTTGATTGCCCATATATGTGTTTTATACACCTATTTATTTTAAGACAACTCTCTCTCTTAATGTATAACATATGCAATTATTAACCTGTATGGCTGTGCATGAAATAGCCATAGGGGAAAACACATAATAAAAAAATTGGAATCCTAATCCTACATGACAAACTAGTGCCAGAATTTATGCTCTTACCCAATCACATTTTATCACATCAAACACACACACATGGGGACACACATCAGACAAAGAACAAGGAAGATTTCAGAATAAATAATACAAATTGTGAAATTAAAATGTGAGACCAAAGAGAGCACCTTGGGTGCATCATGGTTGCTACACTCCATACCCAATAAGCGAGCAACTGGGGTGTAAATAAAAGAAGATATCTTCATGGATCCTTAAATGAAATAGCTACTTTAAGACACTGACTTAGAAAATAATTTAAATGATGCTGAAAATAGGGCTTGTGATGTATGTAATGTGTGTACTTGCTATTTGGGAAATAGAAAGTCTGAAGTATATGCAGAAATTGTGGAAAATGTATCATTCTCATTTAGTGACTTGGTTTATAATGTATCTCTAAAGTTCCATTTACTACACTCTTACTTCAACCTATTCTGCAACAACATGGATCTGTTTCAGATGAACATGATGAAAGATTCCATTACATATAGCTCAAATGGAAAGAAATATATTAGCAAATGAAATGAAAATGTGGTTAGCAGACAACTACTGTATTCTTCTGATGACCTGAGATGTTAAAGAGCATTCATAAATAAAATTTATTAGGGAGACTGCAAAGGGACAGTCGAAGGAGAGACAGAAGGAAATAAAATGAGTTATTCATGTTAGTTTTTATTCATTATTATATAATGTGAATTAATAACATTTTCATATTCATATTTTCATATTTTGGAATAAATATATCAATTATTCCTAAATAAATGATATATCAGTCATTTAGGAAAACAGCATTTATTACTAGTTCAAGTATGTCTGCTTTTAAAATGGATGTGCAACTGAAATTTGACTGCTATATTTGAATTCAGCAATGTTGAATCTATATAGTGAGTACACTTATAAATTTTGAAGGAAGGAAATAAATTATTTTATTCACCAGTGTTATTTGTATAGTCGAAATGCTCTTAAATTTCCAAATTAGAATAGAAGTGACTTATTATGATATTCATCAGAATTTTAGTATGAAGTAGAACTGAATAAACAAAAGTAAACAAAACAAAAATTAAACATAGCTACAATGCCAGCATTTTGTAATCATTTTACAGTTAACAGACAATTAATATTATAGTATCAGAAACCTGTAATTGTCCTTCCTTCTCTGTCTCTTTCATGCAAGGATGTATGAGTAAAATGGCACATTACAGATCATTTTGAATCTGTATTCTGATTTGATTAGCTTTGATTTACAACAGAGATGAAAAGCTTGACCTGAGACAAATATATTGACACCAATGGAAGCAAAGCACAGATAGATCTTTCCACTACTTTTGAGTATGAAATGCAATATCAAAAACCAAATTTTGTAATTTTTACTAAACATATCTCTTGCTTCCAATAATTCTTCATCTACAGAAATTATAAGCATCAGAGAGTTTTTCAACTTCAAATTTGACTGAATTTATTAGTAAACCAAACTCCTCATCATTCATTTCAGGGAAAAATATTCTAAATTTATTTTCGGTGTTGTCAAAAGTTTAATTTTTGTTATATTCTAGAAGTATTGTTCATTCCCATCAGCAATAAGATATAATGAAATTTTCTCAAAAGTGTCCTTTTTGTGTGTGTGTATTTACAATATTTTAGCTTTTTTATTGAGGCCTTCAATGTATTTATATTTGCATTGGAAAATTATAAAAAATCTTGAAAAACTACTTCTTATTCTGCGAACAAGCACAATATTCGAAATTAACTGAATTAACCTCAAATATTCTTAATTAGCTAATGAGTTGATTTAACTCTTATTTTTCAATTACCATTTAATTATACAGAACATGTTTTACAGACTTATGCCCCTCACCATCAGCTCAGAGTTGACTCTGCATAATTCAATGGCAAGTGGAGCATAAAGTATTAAATCAACTCACTAGCTAATTAAGAATTAAGCTAAGCAATAATTTAAATTGCTTCACTGCATTAGTTCTGACATGAAATTAATTTTAAAATACTTTGTCTGTACATTTCCATTTTAATCTTTGTGTGGGAAGGAAGTACATTATGCTTTGCTCCCATGTCAATACATAATTTCCCAGAAAGTCATGAGATCATAGCTTTCCCTTTAACAAATTCAGAATTTACTATATTTGATCAAGAATTTGCACAAGATTGGCAGGTGATGGATTTTGCAATGTATGAATTCCACTTTTGCTGCTTGTTTTTTTTTTTTTTTGCATCAGCTTAGGATACAGATTTTGACTCCATCAAAGCTGGAGTTCCATCTGTACAGCAAACACCCAAAATGTCCCACTCAAGATTTTCTAATACAAAGAAATCTGAAACTTGTTTGAAAATATCTGAGGACTTAAGTATTTGTTTCAAATTTAAAAGAAAAGAGAATCCTTTTTATATGAAGCTGATTTAACATATCTTGAAAACATCAGCAATTCAGTACATGTCAGTTGATCCATTCAGTTCAACTGAAAACAAAAAATACATGCTATCTTGATCTCATGCACAATTTAATCCATGATATCAAGGCCATATAATTAATTCTCCTTTCACTAAAACTCTTTGATAGACTATTGTACCAAGTGTTGTCTCTAATTCATTTCTTAACACAGTATGCACCATTTTGAGAGCACAAGATATGATCAAAGTTTATCCAGTTGATTTGATTCTATTGCTTACAAGTTGAAAGAATCTTCATTAACTTTCTTGTTCCTTTCTGGAAATATACCTATTGAATATAATTTAATACATTTCAGAGAATTCTCAACACCTAGATAAAAGTTTTGGTCATTGACCTTAAGTTAAAGATGATGTTTTTGCAAACGTTCTTTCATCTTTTTTAGTTTCACTGCACATTTGGCAAAACTTTGATACAAATGACACATTGAGGTAATGTTTAACTGTTTATGATGGTGTATGTAACTCAAAGCAGATTCCATGAATCACCATATTTTTTTTTCTTTTGATGCTCATGATGACAGGAAACGATATAAACAAATAAATACTAAGTCATTGACATTGTCCAATTAACTGACTGAAATTATACTAATATTCTTCATCAGATAAGTCCATAATACATTGATGGTGCTTCTTGTCTAACCAGTCATTTTTCCACTTCATTTCCACTTGAATTCCAGAACTTACTGCTCCCTACTACATACCACCACATTTAAATGCATGGCACTGCTAAACAGGTGGATTTGCACAAAGGTGTTATCTTTCAAGAAAGATTATATGCACTTATTTAAATTGTATAACTTTGCTACTTGATAGCCCTGCAGGTACTGTAAGGATCTATAAGCCATCAGGGCAATGTATCATAAATGGCAACATGATTCTTGAAGGTTATGGCTATACCCATTGTAAAAGCAATTAGAAATACTTAGTAAATTAAAATCATATATATAATAAAATCAATACATGAATTATATAAAGGGTAAAATATTAATATATGTTTATCAATCCTCATATCCCCTTAAATTCTCAAAATTTCCCCAGTTATTAGATGAATAAGATGAATGTAAGGTGAGGATAATGACAGGTAAAACAGGAACACTTGCAGAAAACTTCCTCATACTATATTTCACCTGCCACAAATTTCATTTAATATGTTGGAATAAAATCTTTTGCAGAAGGCCATCTAATCATTTGGATACAGTGCTCTCTAAATTATTAGTCAGGAAGTTCTAAATATATTACCTTCCACACCAAATTTCCAAGATGTATTATTGGAAGCTAGCACTCGAAAACGTGCTGCCTCCACACTCGGTGCAAGATTCTTCTCTAACACAAGAAGATTGGATAACAGCTGAACTCCAACAAGAGCATCTCCAGTTCCTAATACTAATCTGCGCCCACACATTCTCTCAGCTTCCACAGCTATAATAGGAGTAGCAAGAGAAAGAGGCCTTTTTCTAGGTCCTAGTCTGTTCCTTCCATGTCCAAAGTTTTGAAGAGCATTGTTGAGCACAAAATTTCCATTGCTAAGTAGTTGTGACCCATACCAGGTGTTTAGACCACTGCAGGGAATAAAAAATAAACAGTATTTATTGCCAAATGTTTTGTATATTAATCATATAAATTCATAAATTCACATCATTATATTTACTGCACTATCACTGAAAAACAGCACAATACCAAGCATTAATGTATCATCTAATGGCTTAATAAACAATGAAGTACTGCCGACAACTGCACATGTAGATTCCATTAATGAAAGTATGAGCACATACATGACTATAAGTTCGGGAGCAAGTGTATGTTAACACAAGAAGGATGGACACAACTAAAAAAAAGCATACCATACCTTAGATGATTTATGAATTTTCCTAAGATTTGTGTATTTAATTATATAAGGTGTTACACCAGTCTAGAAACTGAACATATATGATTTTTATTCCTGTTCCTTATGACTATTTAAATTTCCATCTGTCTGATCCTGGATACCCAATAATTAGAAATGGGCACTTAAATTGGAGGAAATGAGGATTTTCTATGTCATAGAAAAACATGCAGATTTTCTTTAATTATTAAGAATATTTTAAAGAAACAAAAAAGGATATAAGAACTATTTAATGCATAATACATTGATTCTAACAGTGTCATGATTTACAAAATCTGGAAAACAATTCAATTATGAGGGAGATTTGTATAAGTATTTTCATTTTTAGACTAACTGCATGCTCCATTTTATTTACATTATATGTTCACCTGACTCAGGCAGCTTATTGAAAATAGCAAAACTCTCACCTCCTTGGAATGTGTTTTAAAAGTCAAAATGTTTATTATATATGTCTGACCTTCTATGTTCCATGCCAGACTTTCAAATCATATTGGGCACTTAAGAGAGGGGAAATAGAGGTGTGTCAGTTCCCACCATTGCTTGGCAAAATAAAAGTGTATTTCCAACATTATAAAATTATAATCCAAAAATTTGATTGTTGATACTGACAAAATGGATGCGTACAATAATATGAATATTTAAACAGAAAATCCACTGGAAAAATGACACTATCTAAAAGCAATTGGGGTGGGGGTTAAATGCTTATTTGAGGGGAAAAGGAACGGGTGGAGCAAAAAATTGGGCACAAGATTTATAAGGCAGGATAAGCAGAGGACAGTAAAGGGAAATGGGAACTAGTGAAGAAAGTGTGTAAACTAAGATCAATAGAGAATAATATTGGTGCAAAAAATGGAGGGGATACTTTGAGGAATTAATACAAGCAAGCATTTTGGTAATATAAGCAAGGTTAATGGGGGAAATACAAATATATTGAAGGCTAGACTGTGAAATATTAGAGAATGAGGTAACAGGAGAGATTACAAAATTAAAAAGCAAGAAAGCGAATGGAATTGATGGAATACCAGGGGAATTCTGGAATGTGTGCTATGTGGATAACAAAAGGAGAGCACTATGAATAAAATTGTTCAACACACTTTTTCAAATGTAGGAAGATCCCACAGAATTGGGAACTGGGAATGATGGTACCAATTTTTAAAGGGAAGGGAGAGGTAATAAATCCAAAGAATTATAGAGGCATTAGTCTGCTATCAGTGATAGGTAAAGTGTTTACAGTGGTGTTAGCAAAACAATTACACACATGAGGGAGAAAATAAGCTATCAGATTTGTTAGGGGGGTTTAGAAAAAGAAAACTTGCAGTAGACAACATTATTATAATAATAACATTGATTGATAAAGGCCTTTGATAGTATCAAAAGAGAATGTGCTTTGGATTAAGTTGACAGAAAAGGAAGTGAGTAGGAAGTTTACTGGACTAATACAGAAGCTGTATTCAAGTAATTATTTTTGCATTAGGCTGAAAAGCAACAAAGTAACTGACTGGGTGTCAGATACAATCAGCTTAATACTGGGCTATAATTAAGTCTGGTACTATCCAATCTGTTTATAGATAAGAAGAAATAGGGGGGGGGAAATAGGCACTGCCCATTAATTAATAAAAATATTCCAGGTTTGCTTTTACAGATGATTTAGTAGCACTGCCATTACAAGTGGAGGTTTAAAGAAATTTTGTAAAAAATGGGGCTTAAAGACAAATAAAAGTAAAGTGAAAATTTTCAGTGCAAAAAAGGGAATTAACTGAGCAGAGATGAGAAATGGTGGCTAAAGGGGAAGTGAAAGAAGTAAGGAAATTCAATTATTTGCATGTAAGGCTGAATAGTAATGGAAAATGGATAGAAGAAATGAAAAATGCACTAGGGTAGGGAAAATAAGCTATCAATATTATAAGAACATGCTTGAAGAAAATACCACTATGAGTGTAAGCGGGTAGAGAGAGTACATTTTGCTACAGTTAAATTGAAAAGTATGCATGGGATAGAAATATCTGGGACAGAAAAAGGATGGGAATGTATAAATAACATTCATAGAGCAGTCTATAAAATGATGTTGGGATTATATAAAGCAGCACTTAATGGAGTAGTCATGAGGGAACTAGGAAGGGTGGGCTGAAAAGGTCTAGTAATAAAAAGCAAAGTGAAATATTGGCAGATGATACAATCACTGCAGGAAGGAAATATTCTAAAAGACTACTTGGGGGCACAAGAAAAAGGTAAATGGTTAGGAATCTGCATAGGTGGATTAAAGGAAATTTTAAGACAAATTGGTTTAGGAGAGCTAGTTACTTTACAGTCATCAAATGGGCAAGACTCACGGAATAAAGTGAAATCAAGGATTGATAATACAGAGAAACAGGAAATATTTTGGTAGTCCAAGAGATAAGAGTACTCTGATATATTATGGAAATTTTAAGAAAGAGAGGGCCAAGAAAAATATATTGAGATTTGTGACAAAATGGGGAGAGAGGATATGGCATGGGCAAGAGCAGGAACAATGGTGCTAGATGGGATAAAAGATGACAAAGAATAATGCCTACTGTGTAATAAGACAGACAAGAACTTGCATTGTATATTGGAATGTACAGAAATGAATGATGGAGAGATGATGATGATTGTTGTTTAAGGGGCGCACAACAGCTAAGGTCATTAGCGCCCAAATATACTAAAAACTGCGTCAGAACTAAAATATAAATAGTTAACACAAATCAAGTCTTAGTAGCACGTTGTGCAACAAAATAAAAACCCATAACAAATAACAAGTGGGTGTAATGGTCAACAAAGGACTGGTATTAAAATAGCCGCAATCGCGAAAACTACAGTCCTATAATAGTCTAAAAAGGGTCAATAAAACCCTATAACCATCAACACTAGAACATATAAAAACTGGTAGTAAAACACATCAGTAAAAGCTGAAAATAAACCAGTATTGTAAAAGTCTAACCTGGTAACTATAAAACCCCAAAGCAATAACAAGGGCTATATATAACAACTCAATTAAAGACTGGTACTAAAAACGATGCATCAAATGCTGAAACAACCACAGTCTTAAAAGCGTGTAAAAATGCCGTCGTGGATAAAAAGAGAACACCTCACACCTTGCTCCAAAAACCACAAACACGGATAAAACGGAGCACTCGCTCAACAGCAACCAAATCATCTGCAAGTGATTCCTCAATAGAGGAGTGCAAACCTAGGCTATGTCTAAAAGCTGCCAGATGATGGCATTCAATTAAAATGTGACGCACTGTAAAGGGGTGGTCACAGTGGGGGCAAGCTGGAGCGGGTTGACCATTAAAAAGGTAACAGTGACTAAAACGGCAATGCCCAATTCTAAGACGAGCTAAAATTACTTCTTCGCGACGAACAGCGCGAGAAGAAGTTGACCAGTTAAAAGGGGATGATTTACATTCCCGAAGCTTATTGGCGAGCATTAAATCCCACTCATCGCGCCAGCGCGAGAGAATGCCACTACGTAATAAATGGTTAAAATCGCCAAAATAAAAACGTTGCTCGTGCTCAGCAGGGTCTAAAAGAGCGGATTTAGCTGCGACATCTGCGGCCTCATTACCTTTGAGTCCCACATGCCCAGGTACCCATAATAGTGTAACCCTGACGCCAGCGTCCAAAAGAGTTAACACTATATCCTGGACCTTCTGCACAAGGGGGTGGTGGTTGTACAGATTTCTAAAACTTAATATTGCACTCAAAGAGTGAGAACAAATAACAGTGTTCCCAAGCCCGTGAACAGAAATAAATAAAATCGCCCGATAAATAGCATAAAGCTACGCAATAAAAATAGATGTCGCAACGTTAAGACCAAACGTAAAACATGCTCCATTAAAAACAAAAGCACATCCTACCCCTGTGTCAGATTTCGAGCCCTCTGTATATATAAAATTCCAGCCATTAAAAGAGGATTTGATCTCGCTAAAAGAACAACGAATAACATGTGCTGCGGTAGAAGATTTCGGACAGGACGTAAGCCCAAGATGAACGGGGGCCTCTGCTAAAATCCAGGGGGGAGAAGAATTCTCCCCGGCAAAGAAAAAAGCAGGTAACTTAAAGCCCAACATCCGTAAAATCTCCCTAAAACGAAAGCCAGCAGGCTTAGGGGTAAAAGACCGAACAGCATAAAAACGATCAAAAGACATTAAAAAACGGCCCATTCGTGGGATGAAGAGGTTGCGCAGCTAAGCGACTACCGTACGCAGCTAGTAAAACATCCCTACGATAAAACAACGGAGGTTCTCCAGACTCCGCACATAAACTCGACACAGGACTAGTGGGGAATGCTCCAATGCCAACACGGATACCCCGGTGATGAATCGGGTTAAGGCGACGAAGCACACAAGGTCGCGCTGAGCCATAAACCACACAGCCATAATCCAGTTTCGATCGGATAAGTGAGCGATAAAAACGTAAAAGAACAGTCCGGTCAGCTCCCCAAGATGTGCCACTTAAAACACGTAAAATACAAAGAGAACGGTCACACTTGCCTCTGAGTTGCGCTATATGCGATGACCAGCATAATTTCCTATCAAACACCAAGCCAAGGAACCTGACTTCGTCTGCGAAAAAGAGTGCGTCTGGGCCAAGATGGAGCGAAGGTGGAGGATACTCCTTGTGGCGCCAGAAATTCATGCAGACGGTCTTCTCTGAGGAGAAACGGAACCCGTGAGAAACACTCCAAGCGTGAAGGCGGTCGAGACAGCATTGGAGGCGGCGTTCCAAGAGACAGGTTCTCCGAGAGGAAAGATAGATGGCAAAATCGTCTACAAATAATGACGATTGTATTCCCAGCGGTAAACACTCGGTGATAGAGTTAATCGCAATGGCAAACAGTGTGCAACTAAGTACCGAGCCCTGAGGTACACCGTTCTCTTGAATAAAATTAGATGATAAAACTGATCCCACGCGAACATTAAAAACCCGGTCTTTCATAAATCCCTGAATAAAAGAGGACATACGACCACGTATGTTCCAATCCTGAAGCGTTCGGAGAATACCGCCTCTCCAGCAAGTATCATAGACTTTCTCCAGATCAAAAAATACAGCAACCGTTTGGCACTTCCGAATAAAACCGCCTATTATGTGGGTCGAAAGAGATACGAGATGGTCGACAGAGGAGCGGTGACGACGAAAACCGCACTGAGCGTTCGTCAATAGATGTCTCGACTCTAAACACCACATAAGCCGCCCGTTAATCATGCGTTCCAACACCTTGCCGACGCAGCTGGTGAGGGAAATCGGACGGTAACTGGAAGGAAGATGGGTGTCCTTTCCAGGCTTAGGTATAGGAATGACGGTGGCCAATCGCCAAGCGTTGGGAAATATGCCATGACACCAAATAAAATTAAAAGTTCGTAATAAAAAAGCTTTGCCTTCCGCTGATAAATGCTGCAACATAGCAACATGAATGTCATCTGGCCCCGGTGCGCAATGTCAAGAGGTGGAAAGGGCATGCCCCAGTTCCCTGGCGGTAAAAGGAACGTTGTAGCTCTCCTGATGGTCGGAGGCAAATGAGAAACCTTTCCTCTCAACCTGCTCCTTTAATGCGCGAAAAGTAGCCGGGTAATTGGTGGAGCTCGAAACATCAGCGAAGGTTCGGCCTAAAACATTGGCGATTTCAGTCGGAGTAGTGAGCACTCGATTTAAAATCCTAAGACCGGGTATAGTTGTAAACCTTGGTTTGCCAGCAACGCGGCGTAGCCGTTCCCAAACTACGGATGAAGGCGTTGTGCGGTTAAAAGAAGAGGTAAAAGAAATCCAAGAAGCCTTTTTGCTATCCTTAATGACTCGGCGGCATTTGGCGCGAAGTTGTTTGTAGCAAATCATATTTGCAGAAGTAGGGTGGCGACGAAAAACTCGGAGAGCACCTCGGCGTGCACGCAATGCATCCCGGCATTCATCGGTCCACCAGGGAACCGGTAAGCGTCTGGGGTGACAAGACGACCGGGGAATAGCCTTACCTGCGGCTGTTATGATGACCGTACGGAGGTGCTCGATCGCGATGTCGATAGATGGAAATTCACACCCTGAAAATTCGGCCAAAGATCGATAGAGAGGCCAATTCGCCTTTTCAGTGAGCCATTTTGGGGCGCGCTGTGAATGTGCGTTTGAAGAGAGTAAATGGATCTGACACGGAAAGTGGTCACTGGAATATAAATCAGAGATGACGTTCCAGGTGAAATGTACAGCAAGTGAGGCAGAACAAATGGATAAGTCCAAGTGTGAAAAGCTGTGAGTGCTGTCAGAAAGAAAAGTAGGTTGACCAGTGTTGAGCAGAATGAGATGGTGACGGTCGAGAAATTCTGCCAACATGCTGCCCCTGGCACACTCCGTGTTGGAACCCCACAGGGGATGGTGTGCATTAAAATCTCCCAAAAGTAGGACAGGGAGTGGTACCTGAGACAGAAGATCGTCCAGATCAACTATGGCGATAGTGCCGGAAGGAGGCAAATAAACAGTGCAGATAGAAAAAGTAAGTCCGGAAAAGTGAACTGTAGCTGTAGCAGCTTGCAAAGGAGTCTGGAGCTGTAGTGAAGTACTGTACACGTCATCTTTAATTAAAATTAGAACTCCGCCGTGAGCGGGAGTGCCGTCTGCGGGAGGGAGATCAAACCTCACCGAAGAGTAACCGCGTAAATTAAAAGAATCACCTGGGCGAAGCTTGGTCTCTTGGAGACACACAAGCAGAGGGTCAGTAGAACGTAAAATTAACTCGAGGTCGGGTCTTCGACTACGGAGACCACGCACATTCCACGAAAGGATAGCCATTTTTAAAATTATATAAAACAGATAAAACATTTAACCACCTTACTTTTTGGACGGTCCAGGACGAATAAGACGTCCTTTTTTTAATCGCGTGGGACTCGGTGGTTTTGAAGGAGCAGGCACATCCTGCTCCATCACATCTTCAGAGGGAGGGCCCTCCCACTGAGAAGAATCAACCGATTCCAAAACCTGAAATCGGTTGGTGGTGGAAAGAGGCGGTGACGGCGACCGCCTAGCGGGCTTGCTCCCGTATGCATCATGGGAGCTCGACCTCCGAGGAGGAGAAGGGCTTGATTTCTGCTTCGTATTACCGGTAGTGGATGATTTAAGGAAGTCAGTTCGGGTATAAGCTGTCTTAAACTTAATAGATGGAGCATCAAAAACAATAGGCTTCGGCTTCTCAGTAGAACGGTTGGCGGCAGTGGGCGCACAAGGCACCCGAGTAAAAACAAGATCGCAAGTCTGGGTGCTAATAGTGCGCTTCTGGACCGCAGAAGAAGCCATAGCGCTGTATGTCCCGGTTTTAGGCAACACGGGTAAGCGAGATTGGAATCGCTTCCGCGCTTCACTGAATGTAAGTTTCTCTTTAACCCTGATCTTCTGGATAGAGCGTTCATCGCGAAAACGAGGACAATCGCGGGACGAAGCCGGATGGTCACCTTGACAGTTCACGCAAACAGGGGCAGTTGCACAAGCTCCCTCGTGACTTTCAGTACCACAGGTTGCACAGATCGACTTTGCACTCTTGCACGACACGCGAGTATGGCCAAAACGTTGGCATTGGAAGCATCGCATGGGACTGGGAATATACGGGCGAACCTCAATTGGCTCATATCCAGCTTTGATCCTCTGTGGTAACTCAACCCGGTTGAAGGTGAGGAAGAGAGTACGGGTGGGCTGTGTTTCACCTTCCTTCCTAGCCTGTACACGATAGACCGATATGACTCCCTGGTCTTCCAGACAACTCTGGATCTCCGAGTCGGACATCCCCGAGTCTAACACAGTCGTAGTAATAACTCCTCGCGACGAATTTAAAGTTCTATGTGGCTCTACACGGATCGGATACCCGTGGAGAATCGTCGCCTTGAGCAATGAGTTGGTTTGCGCTATTCCAAATATCTCTACCAAAAGAGAACCATTACGGAGACGTGTACATGAATTCACTGGTCCAGAAATGCCATCAATACCCTTCTGAATATCAAACGGGTTCACTCTGCTGAATAACTGACCATCCTCCGTACGATTAATTACCAAGTAGCGAGCAAATGGCTGCTCGGTTACTTCCTTTACATCCACTCTTTTGCGTTTCATATGAAAATTATTTTCATGCACCATAGCGCATTCATCCTCCACCATTACACCTGTCTCCGATGGCAGGCTGCTTCCTGGGCGCCACCCCGGCTTAGGTTAGTTGCCCTGACCTGGACAAGGTAACCTCAGGGTCACACCTTCCTGGTTATAGACAAAGGGACCCAATCGCCTGAAGGAAGTTTACAGCGCATGTAATGGCCCCTCCCCGGGCCTGGCCTTTACCAGGGGATACGCTCTTGCCCTACATGATGGCCCAGTGCTGGGGGTCACGCTATTACCCAGTCACATTTTAACCGTGTCAAACACGGGGGCATCCATCAGACTAAAAGCAGGGAGGTATAAAAGATAAAAGTAAAATGGAGGCAAAATAAAAAGGAGTCAAACGCGCTAAGCGCGGACCTGAGGGAGCAGCTCGGGTGCCTCGGGGTAGCTACGCCCCGTACCCAATAAATTGGGCCCCTGAGGGGATGATGGAGAGAGGAAATATGAAACAAGAATTGGGAAAATTTGCAGACAAAAATTCAAGTTTTAGGTTTTTTTTGGGGGGAGGGATTAGCATGAAAGACATTTTTAATTGGTTTGGAAATTATTCAGCAATAAGAGAAAAGTGGTAGAGGAAAGTGATCAAGGCAAAGTAAGAAGGCAATAAAGTAACAATGAGGGATGATGATTATCTTTAGGGAAGTAATTATAAAGTTCACTTGATAATATATAATGCCGTCTGTGAAAATTGCAACACCAAGAAAGAATTTCCTGAATAACTCCAAACTTGGTGGAAGTGTAGGAGAGAGTGCAAGCAATAAGTGATTAGGTTTGCAGAGAGATGGGGTACACGTAGGCCGAGCAGAGCCCTCTCGTGTCGGTCCGACAAGGTCAGTGTTGCGCCCTGTGTAGTCAGTGCAGAGCTGTCAAACAAGGTGGAAACAATAAAGTGAGTGCCAGTACGCCACGTCGATGTCAAAGGGAGCCATGTCGGCATGTGAATGAGCTCAAACGGGGCAGAATGATCGGTCTCCGGAAAGCGGGTTTGTCATACTGTGGCATTTCGGCTCGTACAGGGCATGCTGCTTCGACAGTATTGCGTGTGTAGAAACAATGGATAGATGAATGCCGTACGCAGCGAAGAGGGAGTACTGGACCACGGAACATGACCATAACACGGGATGACCGTCATCTTGTCCGCATGGCCATAACGGACCGTGCAACCTCATCCACAGTGTTGGCTCGACGTTGGAGTGCTGGAACAGGTGTGAACTTGTCTGCATCAATGGTTCGTTGCCGTCTTTTGCAGGTTGGACTGGTTGCATGCATGCCATTACATCGGCTTCCATTGTCCAGAAATCAAAAGCTCCTCCGACTGCAATGGGCACGTGAACACTGTCACTGGGGTGCTGAGTGGCAAAATGTAGTCTTTTCGGACGAGTCTCGCTTCAACGTGTCCTACAGTGATGGCCGCATGCGTGTCCGGCGGTACCGTGAGTGCAACCTGGAGGGCTGCATTGTTGAGCGGTATAGCGGACAAACACCAGGTGTGGTGGTTTGCGGCGCCATTGGTTACAACAACCGATTTCGCCTCCTACGAATTGAGGGCTCTTTAAACAGCAACCGGTACCTAACGGTGGTTGTAGAGCCTGAGGTACTCCCCCTGCTTCAGGCATCTCCACAGGCCACATTTCAACAGAACAATGCCCGGCCACATATTGCCAGGAATGTACAAGCCTTCTTTGAAGAGCGACGGGTACCATTGCTGCCCTGGCCTGCACGTTCGCCTGACATGTCGCCCATCGAACATGTCTGGGATATGGTAGGTCGGCACCTGGTGCGCCACGGACCTCCAGTAACCAGTGTCACGGATTTGTGGGCTCGAATACAAACTGCGTGGAGGGAAATCCCTCAGGATCTTATTCAAAACCTTTTTGATTCAATGCCACGGCGTATAGCAGCTCTAATTTCAGCGCATGGAGGCCACACCAAATACTGAATATTAGGGTTCAAATTTCATGTATAGATTTGAAAAGTTTATGATTTGTTACTTGTTATGTACCTAGCCTGTGGTATAAAATTCATTGAATTCATGCATTTCCTTCTTGGGGTTGCAATTTTCACAAACGGCAGTGTAAAGTTAGTGAGATGTAGGATCCACGTACACAACAACTGGGTTTTAGTTGATTAGGATCCTGAATTATCAAGCACTCAAGGCTCAACAAAATATTGTAAAATTGTAATTGTAATGTGTAGAGATATAATAAATATTCATTCCCTCAATATGAACATTCTCTGATATACAGAAATATAACATACATATAGACGAAATCAATGCAGTGGATCAGGTATTGCACACATATCCCTCTTTATTAAAAACCATTAAATGGTACAAGAAATTATTTTTTCACATATTGAACACACTATATGCATTGTTTGGTGTGGTGTATAGGGTTACACATTTAACTTTGAATAATCTTAATCTGCTACCACTTAGAGCATCTCATACAGTCTTTGCCCACACTCTGCTACTACTGCCACCACTTAGCATATCGAAGAAAAATTTCAATGGACTAGAGAATCAGTGAAAATGTATGTGTATTTTAAAAAAGGAAATAAGTCTTTAATAACATTTAAGAGAAAATAAATGTAAGTTTAATTCCTTTTATTACAAAAAATTAGTGATGTAATCCTAATTTTAAAAACATGTTGAGGTAAAGTTGACACAATGTTGAGATGTGCACCGCATGGAAATAGGTCCCTAAGCTTTATTTACAATAATTCATAAAAATTTTAACATTAACAAGAACTGTTTATAATTAAGGTTTCCAATATTTTCTGCAAAAGAAT